>JAPYKE020000090.1:0-140185 GCA_028554795.2 Sinohyriopsis cumingii
TCGATCGCGGTAAAACGCATTGATCTTGTGATAATAACTGTGGTATATCAGCATCTTTGACCAGTCAATTGCTAACGATCCGACATATATCTGTGTTCGAAGGTCATATATCATTCAGGATTCAATGGCCAGGTTGGCAACCAGTTTTCGAAGCTTATCTTCTTCAATATCAGGGACAAGATCGACTCGGATTCGTTCGCTGAAACAGCATTTTTATGAGCGTGAACAAGTTTTCTCAAAGTCATTTAAGCTGCTATGCGCAGATTGCTCGTGATGTTTATATACGGTGCGATCCAAGCGTCCTCGCGAAATCTAATCACTTGATGTTGGAGATTTTGAACATGTAATACATAACAGTGTTTGGTCCTAAGACTTGCTATTAGTTTTGTCCATTGAGTACATTTACTTGCGGCTAAATCAACGACCACGCAATGATATAAGAACAAACAGTTACCAGGCACAGACAAAGATGCTGGTGCCAGTAGATAATCGTTATGTACATCATATAAATGTTGCTGATATTCTATATCAACTTCAAAGACGTTTCCAAAGTGGCTGCTGATGTAATAGTGTACATGTTTTGTATATCAATGTATCTAGGATTAACCCACCGAATCCCACCAACAGCAACAGTTGGATCATTGCCCAACATTATAGATATTTGAAATAGATGATTTAACTGTTCGTGGCAGCGGGTTCATACCCGTTTATGTTTGGGTTGTTTGTGAGATCATATCTCTGTCTCGCCATAGAAATCCCATCCACAAAATGAGTGTTATTATACCAACCACAGCTGGCAATATTATGTCGATAGCGTAACCGCTTTTAATGGGGCAAGAGTCACTAATCGTTTTAATCGATCTCGCAGCCATTGAGTTGGTTGTAAACGCACACAGTATACAACCCTGAATAACTACGCTTGTCGTTTGAGACCTGCTTAATAACTACAGCTGACACTATCACTCCTTGAAGCGTTGTAGCGGTCATTCTGGCTATGTCAGCCTTATCAGGTTAAAAATGAAGTGCAGTCCGTTTACGTCCTGCACTCAACCATTGCTGATTTTCTGCATGTTCTTTGGGCCAGTCAAGACCTGTTATCAACGGCTTATGTTCAATATGCAAACCTATAGTATGTAGGTTCAATTGCAATGACGGAACTGAGTGTCGGCTCAAGTATAGAAATGTAATAGTCTTTATCGGTGAACGCCGAAATTCTTCGTCGGGCATCATTGCTGAAATAGGCAATATTTTACGGGCATGTAGGAGGATGTTCCATACACCAAACGATATCTATCCGTGCGCGTCGGCGTTCTGAGGTCGACCTCATCCATAACTTTAATACAATCGTGGGACAAGGTGCAGACGAACCAATCATGTGAAGTATAAAATCCAAGATTGCAATTGAAAGCACTCATTAAACGAAGATAATATTAAAAGGATACAAAAGCGAGACAATATGAAAAGTATTCTACAGTTTGAATGTGTACTGAATAGATGAAGCTGCCGTGGAAAGGTTAGCAAGTGCGGAAATGATCACTCATCGGTTTGCTCGAGCATAGTTCGCCGAACAAGCAATGTGACAAATTTACTTACCAGTACCAAGAAGGACTTCCCCTAGCTGGCTTGATATTCAAACGCATGATGAGTTTCATTAGGCCGATGTATTTATTATTTCTTCCACATTATCGTGTGCATGATCGGAAGAGTCGATCGTACATTATACAAGTATACGCCAACCATTGTTGACGTTGCAAGTAGATACAAAGAGAATGAGCCGTTGATGTCAGAAGATTCTGCATGTGTTGCAGATACATTAGAACGCATTTATAAACATTCACCATTAACATGGTAACGATAATTACAGGGGGATCCTGCTAAAGGATTCGTAACTGTTGAGGCGGTGTTGTTCAAAGAGTTCATGTTCGAGTTCGTGGTGGACATGCTAATATACCTACTGACCAAGCTATTCTGAAACGATTTAATATCGCATTTACACAATTATTATTCGGATATCATTTTAGACAGGAATTGTTGATGAAATGTCTTGAGTGCGGGACAATATCGAACTAGAACTCGTGGGGGTTACACGCCTGGAGAAGTCTCAGGAATGGCTAAGACATCATTCAATAATGAAATTACACGCATGATTTGAGGAAAATTAGCTAATACGATACGACAAGAGTCTGTTGCATTTACGCTGAAAATGATCTCACAACCGCCACCATTTCAGACTCACAGAGACAAGTTTATTCGGTATCTGTATGCACCTGGAGAGGTAGATGGTGGACAATGATGTACTACTGACCCCTGTGTGTCTGTTTGTTTGTTTGTTTTTAACGGCGCACCAGTACTGTTAGGCTATTTAGCGCCATACAAAAGGTCATATGAAATATAAATGTTTTATATCGACCAACGATATTAAAACTAAAAAAAAAAAACGATAAAATGGGTAACGGTAATAAATAAGTCTTCCCGATCTAAATGGTATATGTTAATAAAGGCAGATCAAAAGTTATTGAAGATAATGGACGGAAAGTACATTACATAAAAATGCTCAAGTTGATGGCATAAAAGTTATACTTAGAGTAAATGTTCACTGCTTTCAAGAATTATATAATACAAGTGAGGTTTTTGTATCAAAGAGTTCCTTCATGTCATGCACATTGTAATACTGATTGCGCGTAGGTTGCAGGTCAAAACACTCTATCATAAAATGTTTAACAGTGAATGGTTCATTGCAAGAAACGCACTTTGGTGGGTCTTCACCTTTTAGTATGTGGGCGTGGGTTATATGCGTATAACCAATTCGAATTCTTGCAATGACTACCTACTCCCTACGCATAGCTCTGTAGGAAGGAGTCCATTCTCCTAGGATTGGTTTGATGGCATGAAGTTTAGTATTCACTGCATCATTCCATGATGCCTGCTACTTCTGACGTAAAGTCTCTTTGATACTAGGTTTAAAATCATTATATGGTATTTTAAAGTCAGATGGTTATTGGAAAAGGGCCATTTTACAGCGCGATCTGCATTTTCATTACCTTTAATACCAACATGGGTTGTAGGTAACCAACAGTATACGATATTGTGCGAGGTACTCAGCTTACTATGCTCAGCGAAAAGATTGGTCAACAATGGATTCTCCAATTTTCTATTGTGCAGTGACTGAAGTACTGATAGGGAATCAGAGAAGATGCTGCTGTTTAAAATGCGTTTATTTTCGATATATTGCAGAGCAAGTTCTATTGTTTCTGATTTCGGCTGAAACAAATTGATGTGCCATTTGGTAAGCGAACTTGTGTGTTTTCCACTAAAGAAGGCTGCAGCAGCCTTTTCCTCATCCTTTGATCCGTCGGTATAAATTCTTGTATAGTTTTAAATTCGGAGAGTAGTTCATGATAAGAGTTGTGGAAGATGGAAGGGTTTGTCTCGGATTTCTTTCTATCGTGTAGCGTAAAAAGTACTTTTGGTTGTTTTGAGTAGCCAGTGTTTCGGAGATGGACGTTTTCTGAATTTGGTTTATTTTCGTATAAGGCTTTGTATTTGGGTTGAAAAACAGCCGAGAAGGCAGGGTTCAGAGGGTTTGATCTTAATTTGAGAACATACTGTGTGGAAAGCATTTCCCTACGATGTGATAAAGGTGGTTCGTTCGCTTCAGCGAGGAGGCTTTCACACGGAGATGTCTTAAATGCTCCTAAAGCGAGTCTTATTCCTTGATGATGAATTGGATCAAGCATTTTCTAGTATGACTTTCTAACTGAACCATAAACAAAGCAACAATAGTCCCGTTTGGAGCGAATAAACGTTCTATATAGATGATTTTTCTATCAGCACCCCAGTCAGTGTACACTACTACTTTAAATAGATCTAGAGATTTTAAGCATTTAGCTTTCAAGATCTTTAGGTGTGGAATAATTGTATGCATGTGCTTTGATCGATAACATATTAGAAAATCATCAACATATAACGAGCAGTCCACACCAAGAGCTAAACACTTGGTGATGCTATTGATTTTGATGTTGAAAAGCGTCACAGATAAAATACTGCCTGGGGACACACCCATCTCTTGCTCGTGCAGATCTGAGAGGGTACAGCCAACTCGTAGCTTGAATTCTCTGTCTGAGAGAAAGTTTGATATGAATGAGGGCAGACGGCCTTTTAGAGCCAGATCGTGCAGGTCATTTTAGTATCCCGTACTTCCATGTCGTATCATAGGCCTTTTCTAAATCAAAGAAAACCGCTAATAAATGTTTCTTCTCGATAAATGTTTGCAGTCTAACCAGATGATCATTGGTGCTCAGGCCATATCGAAAGCCACTTTGGAAAGGAGATTAAAATTGTAGTTACCAGGTACCATACAAGCCGAGAATTAATCATTCGTACCATCGTTTGCACACACAATTTGTGAGTGCAATAGGTCGGTAGTTGGCAGGGTCTGCGCTATCTTTACCTGGTTTGGGAACTGGTATTACTGTTGTTTCTTTTCCAACTCTTAGGTACATGTCCAGTAATTCAAAAATCATTGAAGATTTTCTAAAGAGATGTTAATCATGATACTGGAAGGTGTTTCAAAAATTGGTAATGCATTTCGTCAGGCCCCGTGGATGTATCACGGGCCTTGTCTAAAGCCTCCGTAAGCTCCAGTAGTGAAAACAGTTGGTTATAAGTTTCTGAGTTGTTGGATGTGAATTTCAAACGTGACTTTTCTTTTTGAGTTTTTAATCTTCATAAGCCTTCTGAATAATTAGATGATGAGGAATTTTTAGAGAAACTGTCAGCAAGAATATTTGCTATGTCTCGTTTTGAACTAAAAGTGTCATTGTTAAGTTGCAGATGTCGGAGAGAACTGTGTTTTCTCTTTCCGTTTATTTTATGAATATTATCCCAAACTTTCGTAATCGAGGAACGAGAGTTTAAAGAAGAATTATATTTCTTCCCTGATGCTCGTTCACTTTCTTTGATTGTGCGGCGAGCTTTGGCCCGGAGAATACGATATGTACTTAAGTTTTCGGGTGTCGAACGATTGTTAAAGCTTCTCGGCCTTGTCTACTGGCTTCATTACATTCCTTAGTGACCCAAGGTTTTAGGGTTCTTTTACAGTTCGGTGAGGACTTAGGAATGGATTCCTCTGCGATCTTGATTAATATAGATGTAACATGCTGAATAGGGTCATTAGTACCATCCCGACCACCCGTCTAGAAGAAGTAGAGGCCAAAGTAGTGGATTGCATCGGAAAGCCTCTTGCTCAACTCCCTGAATCCTTTCCTCCCCGTCTCTACTTAGTCGCCTATTAGGACACGTAGTGAGACACGTCGGGCCAATTCTACAACCCCGGACCCGCAGAGGAGACTGACCCTATATGGACTATCGATGTATTTTGCTGTGTCCTAACTGATTGACACTCCAAGAAAACTAAACCGTTACTGTTTTGGGATTGCAGACAAAAAAGAATTTCAACCATGGGAGGCAAAGCCAAAAAACCAAGTATTTGTGCGAGATGAGCTGGATGTCCTAGCTGCGTAATCGGACCAACCAAAACCACGTTCATGTGTCAGCATGTGTTGATTCACAACAACGTAATGGTCACAAGCGTAGTTGGTAATTTAGCGGGGTGTATCCATAACTTGGTAACAAACCGGTTCAAACACTCTTTAGTGCATCGGTAGGCTCCTAATGCGATGTCTCTGACACCGTGTCATCTTTTATAATTTCATGTCAGTCTCGAAGACATTACACGTCCATGAGATCCTCTCTGCACAATACCTCGTGAACAAAATATGCCTTTTTCATGTTTTTGAGCCACCAACAATAATCCATTACATCTTAGGGCGCAGTCCCACATACTCATCGAATGGTTTACCCGGGACTTACCAATAACCTTTCATTTGGCGTTACTAAACAACGAATGTTCTTTCGTATAATCGATGGTTTAAAATGCATTTACCAAATATGGTTCAGCCATGTAGGCGTACACATCATTGGTTGTAATATGCAAGTGCAGCGAGTCACTGTCTGTGCAAAGGATCTTTACCCGATCGCGGTAAAACGCATTGATCTTGTGATAATAACTGTGGTATATCAGCATCTTTGACCAGTCAATTGCTAACGATCCGACATATATCTGTGTTCGAAGGTCATATATCATTCAGGATTCAATGGCCAGGTTGGCAACCAGTTTTCGAAGCTTATCTTCTTCAATATCAGGGACAAGATCGACTCGGATTCGTTCGCTGAAACAGCATTTTTATGAGCGTGAACAAGTTTTTCTCAAAGTCATTTAAGCTGCTATGCGCAGATTGCTCGTGATGTTTATATACGGTGCGATCCAAGCGTCCTCGCGAAATCTAATCACTTGATGTTGGAGATTTTGAACATGTAATACATAACAGTGTTTGGTCCTAAGACTTGCTATTAGTTTTGTCCATTGAGTACATTTACTTGCGGCTAAATCAACGACCACGCAATGATATAAGAACAAACAGTTACCAGGCACAGACAAAGATGCTGGTGCCAGTAGATAATCGTTATGTACATCATATAAATGTTGCTGATATTCTATATCAACTTCAAAGACGTTTCCAAAGTGGCTGCTGATGTAATAGTGTACATGTTTTGTATATCAATGTATCTAGGATTAACCCACCGAATCCCACCAACAGGCAACAGTTGGATCATTGCCCAACATTATAGATATTTGAAATAGATGATTTAACTGTTCGTGGCAGCGGGTTCATACCCGTTTATGTTTGGGTTGTTTGTGAGATCATATCTCTGTCTCGCCATAGAAATCCCATCACAAAATGAGTGTTATTATACCAACCACAGCTGGCAATATTTATGTCGATAGCGTAACCGCTTTTAATGGGGCAAGAGTCACTAATCGTTTTAATCGATCTCGCAGCCATTGAGTTGGTTGTAAACGCACACAGTATACAACCCTGAATAACTACGCTTGTCGTTTGAGACCTGCTTAATAACTACAGCTGACACTATCACTCCTTGAAGCGTTGTAGCGGTCATTCTGGCTATGTCAGCCTTATCAGGTTAAAAATGAAGTGCAGTCCGTTTACGTCCTGCACTCAACCATTGCTGATTTTCTGCATGTTCTTTGGGCCAGTCAAGACCTGTTATCAACGGCTTATGTTCAATATGCAAACCTATAGTATGTAGGTTCAATTGCAATGACGGAACTGAGTGTCGGCTCAAGTATAGAAATGTAATAGTCTTTATCGGTGAACGCCGAAATTCTTCGTCGGGCATCATTGCTGAAATAGGCAATATTTTACGGGCATGTAGGAGGATGTTCCATACACCAAACGATATCTATCCGTGCGCGTCGGCGTTCTGAGGTCGACCTCATCCATAACTTTAATACAATCGTGGGACAAGGTGCAGACGAACCAATCATGTGAAGTATAAAATCCAAGATTGCAATTGAAAGCACTCATTAAACGAAGATAATATTAAAAGGATACAAAAGCGAGACAATATGAAAAGTATTCTACAGTTTGAATGTGTACTGAATAGATGAAGCTGCCGTGGAAAGGTTAGCAAGTGCGGAAATGATCACTCATCGGTTTGCTCGAGCATAGTTCGCCGAACAAGCAATGTGACAAATTTACTTACCAGTACCAAGAAGGACTTCCCCTAGCTGGCTTGATATTCAAACGCATGATGAGTTTTCATTAGGCCGATGTATTTATTATTTCTTCCACATTATCGTGTGCATGATCGGAAGAGTCGATCGTACATTATACAAGTATACGCCAACCATTGTTGACGTTGCAAGTAGATACAAAGAGAATGAGCCGTTGATGTCAGAAGATTCTGCATGTGTTGCAGATACATTAGAACGCATTTATAAACATTCACCATTAACATGGTAACGATAATTACAGGGGGATCCTGCTAAAGGATTCGTAACTGTTGAGGCGGTGTTGTTCAAAGAGTTCATGTTCGAGTTCGTGGTGGACATGCTAATATACCTACTGACCAAGCTATTCTGAAACGATTTAATATCGCATTTACACAATTATTATTCGGATATCATTTTAGACAGGAATTGTTGATGAAATGTCTTGAGTGCGGGACAATATCGAACTAGAACTCGTGGGGGTTACACGCCTGGAGAAGTCTCAGGAATGGCTAAGACATCATTCAATAATGAAATTACACGCATGATTTGAGGAAAATTAGCTAATACGATACGACAAGAGTCTGTTGCATTTACGCTGAAAATGATCTCACAACCGCCACCATTTCAGACTCACAGAGACAAGTTTATTCGGTATCTGTATGCACCTGGAGAGGTAGATGGTGGACAATGATGTACTACTGACCCTGTGTGTCTGTTTGTTTGTTTGTTTTTAACGGCGCACCAGTACTGTTAGGCTATTTAGCGCCATACAAAAGGTCATATGAAATATAAAATGTTTTATATCGACCAACGATATTAAAACTAAAAAAAAAAACGATAAAATGGTAACGGTAATAAATAAGTCTTCCCGATCTAAATGGTATATGTTAATAAAGGCAGATCAAAAGTTATTGAAGATAATGGACGGAAAGTACATTACATAAAAATGCTCAAGTTGATGGCATAAAAGTTATACTTAGAGTAAATGTTCACTGCTTTCAAGAATTATATAATACAAGTGAGGTTTATTGTATCAAAGAGTTCCTTCATGTCATGCACATTGTAATACTGATTGCGCGTAGGTTGCAGGTCAAAACACTCTATCATAAAATGTTTAACAGTGAATGGTTCATTGCAAGAAACGCACTTTGGTGGGTCTTCACCTTTTAGTATGTGGGCGTGGGTTATATGCGTATAACCAATTCGAATTCTTGCAATGACTACCTACTCCCTACGCATAGCTCTGTAGGAAGGAGTCCATTCTCCTAGGATTGGTTTGATGGCATGAAGTTTAGTATTCACTGCATCATTCCATGATGCCTGCTACTTCTGACGTAAAGTCTCTTTGATACTAGGTTTAAAATCATTATATGGTATTTTAAAGTCAGATGGTTATTGGAAAAGGGCCATTTTACAGCGCGATCTGCATTTTCATTACCTTTAATACCAACATGGTTAGGTAACCAACAGTATACGATATTGTGCGAGGTACTCAGCTTACTATGCTCAGCGAAAAGATTGGTCAACAATGGATTCTCCAATTTTCTATTGTGCAGTGACTGAAGTACTGATAGGGAATCAGAGAAGATGCTGCTGTTTAAAATGCGTTTATTTTCGATATATTGCAGAGCAAGTTCTATTGTTCTGATTTCGGCTGAAACAAATTGATGTGCCATTTGGTAAGCGAACTTGTGTGTTTTCCACTAAAGAAGGCTGCAGCAGCCTTTTCCTCATCCTTTGATCCGTCGGTATAAATTCTTGTATAGTTTTTAAATTCGGAGAGTAGTTCATGATAAGAGTTGTGGAAGATGGAAGGGTTTGTCTCGGATTTCTTTCTATCGTGTAGCGTAAAAAGTACTTTTGGTTGTTTGAGTAGCCAGTGTTTCGGAGATGGACGTTTTCTGAATTTGGTTTATTTTCGTATAAGGCTTTGTATTTGGGTTGAAAAACAGCCGAGAAGGCAGGGTTCAGAGGGTTTGATCTTAATTTGAGAACATACTGTGTGGAAAGCATTTCCCTACGATGTGATAAAGGTGGTTCGTTCGCTTCAGCGAGGAGGCTTTCACACGGAGATGTCTTAAATGCTCCTAAAGCGAGTCTTATTCCTTGATGATGAATTGGATCAAGCATTTTCTAGTATGACTTTCTAACTGAACCATAAACAAAGCAACAATAGTCCCGTTTGGAGCGAATAAACGTTCTATATAGATGATTTTTCTATCAGCACCCCAGTCAGTGTACACTACTACTTTAAATAGATCTAGAGATTTTAAGCATTTAGCTTTCAAGATCTTTAGGTGTGGAATAATTGTATGCATGTGCTTTGATCGATAACATATTAGAAAATCATCAACATATAACGAGCAGTCCACACCAAGAGCTAAACACTTGGTGATGCTATTGATTTTGATGTTGAAAAGCGTCACAGATAAAATACTGCCTGGGACACACCCATCTCTTGCTCGTGCAGATCTGAGAGGGTACAGCCAACTCGTAGCTTGAATTCTCTGTCTGAGAGAAAGTTTGATATGAATGAGGGCAGACGGCCTTTTAGAGCCAGATCGTGCAGGTCATTTTAGTATCCCGTACTTCCATGTCGTATCATAGGCCTTTTCTAAATCAAAGAAAACCGCTAATAAATGTTTCTTCTCGATAAATGTTTGCAGTCTAACCAGATGATCATTGGTGCTCAGGCCATATCGAAAGCCACTTTGGAAAGGAGATTAAAATTGTTAGTTACCAGGTACCATACAAGCCGAGAATTAATCATTCGTACCATCGTTTGCACACACAATTTGTGAGTGCAATAGGTCGGTAGTTGGCAGAGTCTGCGCTATCTTTACCTGGTTTGGGAACTGGTATTACTGTTGTTTCTTTTCCAACTCTTAGGTACATGTCCAGTAATTCAAAAATCATTGAAGATTTTCTAAAGAGATGTTAATCATGATACTGGAAGGTGTTTCAAAAATTGGTAATGCATTTCGTCAGGCCCCGTGGATGTATCACGGGCCTTGTCTAAAGCCTCCGTAAGCTCCAGTAGTGAAAACAGTTGGTTATAAGTTTCTGAGTTGTTGGATGTGAATTTCAAACGTGACTTTTCTTTTTGAGTTTTTAATCTTCATAAGCCTTCTGAATAATTAGATGATGAGGAATTTTTAGAGAAACTGTCAGCAAGAATATTTGCTATGTCTCGTTTTGAACTAAAAGTGTCATTGTTAAGTTGCAGATGTCGGAGAGAACTGTGTTTTCTCTTTCCGTTTATTTTATGAATATTATCCCAAACTTTCGTAATCGAGGAACGAGAGTTTAAAGAAGAATTATATTTCTTCCCTGATGCTCGTTCACTTTCTTTGATTGTGCGGCGAGCTTTGGCCCGGAGAATACGATATGTACTTAAGTTTTCGGGTGTCGAACGATTGTTAAAGCTTCTCGGCCTTGTCTACTGGCTTCATTACATTCCTTAGTGACCCAAGGTTTTAGGGTTCTTTTACAGTTCGGTGAGGACTTAGGAATGGATTCCTCTGCGATCTTGATTAATATAGATGTAACATGCTGAATAGGGTCATTAGTACCATCCCGACCACCCGTCTAGAAGAAGTAGAGGCCAAAGTAGTGGATTGCATCGGAAAGCCTCTTGCTCAACTCCCTGAATCCTTTCCTCCCCGTCTCTACTTAGTCGCCTATTAGGACACGTAGTGAGACACGTCGGGCCAATTCTACAACCCCGGACCCGCAGAGGAGACTGACCCTATATGGACTATCGATGTATTTTGCTGTGTCCTAACTGATTGACACTCCAAGAAAACTAAACCGTTACTGTTTTGGGATTGCAGACAAAAAAGAATTTCAACCATGGGAGGCAAAGCCAAAGAACCAAGTATTTGTGCGAGATGAGCTGGATGTCCTAGCTGCGTAATCGGACCAACCAAAACCACGTTCATGTGTCAGCATGTGTTGATTCACAACAACGTAATGGTCACAAGCGTAGTTGGTAATTTAGCGGGGTGTATCCATAACTTGGTAACAAACCGGTTCAAACACTCTTTAGTGCATCGGTAGGCTCCTAATGCGATGTCTCTGACACCGTGTCATCTTTTATAATTTCATGTCAGTCTCGAAGACATTACACGTCCATGAGATCCTCTCTGCACAATACCTCGTGAACAAAATATGCCTTTTTCATGTTTTTGAGCCACCAACAATAATCCATTACATCTTAGGGCGCAGTCCCACATACTCATCGAATGGTTTACCCGGGACTTACCAATAACCTTTCATTTGGCGTTACTAAACAACGAATGTTCTTTCGTATAATCGATGGTTTAAAATGCATTTACCAAATATGGTTCAGCCATGTAGGCGTACACATCATTGGTTGTAATATGCAAGTGCAGCGAGTCACTGTCTGTGCAAAGGATCTTTACCCGATCGCGGTAAAACGCATTGATCTTGTGATAATAACTGTGGTATATCAGCATCTTTGACCAGTCAATTGCTAACGATCCGACATATATCTGTGTTCGAAGGTCATATATCATTCAGGATTCAATGGCCAGGTTGGCAACCAGTTTTCGAAGCTTATCTTCTTCAATATCAGGGACAAGATCGACTCGGATTCGTTCGCTGAAACAGCATTTTTATGAGCGTGAACAAGTTTTTCTCAAAGTCATTTAAGCTGCTATGCGCAGATTGCTCGTGATGTTTATATACGGTACGATCCAAGCGTCCTCGCGAAATCTAATCACTTGATGTTGGAGATTTTGAACATGTAATACATAACAGTGTTTGGTCCTAAGACTTGCTATTAGTTTTGTCCATTGAGTACATTTACTTGCGGCTAAATCAACGACCACGCAATGATATAAGAACAAACAGTTACCAGGCACAGACAAAGATGCTGGTGCCAGTAGATAATCGTTATGTACATCATATAAATGTTGCTGATATTCTATATCAACTTCAAAGACGTTTCCAAAGTGGCTGCTGATGTAATAGTGTACATGTTTTGTATATCAATGTATCTAGGATTAACCCACCGAATCCCACCAACAGGCAACAGTTGGATCATTGCCCAACATTATAGATATTTGAAATAGATGATTTAACTGTTCGTGGCAGCGGGTTCATACCCGTTTATGTTTGGGTTGTTTGTGAGATCATATCTCTGTCTCGCCATAGAAATCCCATCACAAAATGAGTGTTATTATACCAACCACAGCTGGCAATATTTATGTCGATAGCGTAACCGCTTTTAATGGGGCAAGAGTCACTAATCGTTTTAATCGATCTCGCAGCCATTGAGTTGGTTGTAAACGCACACAGTATACAACCCTGAATAACTACGCTTGTCGTTTGAGACCTGCTTAATAACTACAGCTGACACTATCACTCCTTGAAGCGTTGTAGCGGTCATTCTGGCTATGTCAGCCTTATCAGGTTAAAAATGAAGTGCAGTCCGTTTACGTCCTGCACTCAACCATTGCTGATTTTCTGCATGTTCTTTGGGCCAGTCAAGACCTGTTATCAACGGCTTATGTTCAATATGCAAACCTATAGTATGTAGGTTCAATTGCAATGACGGAACTGAGTGTCGGCTCAAGTATAGAAATGTAATAGTCTTTATCGGTGAACGCCGAAATTCTTCGTCGGGCATCATTGCTGAAATAGGCAATATTTTACGGGCATGTAGGAGGATGTTCCATACACCAAACGATATCTATCCGTGCGCGTCGGCGTTCTGAGGTCGACCTCATCCATAACTTTAATACAATCGTGGGACAAGGTGCAGACGAACCAATCATGTGAAGTATAAAATCCAAGATTGCAATTGAAAGCACTCATTAAACGAAGATAATATTAAAAGGATACAAAAGCGAGACAATATGAAAAGTATTCTACAGTTTGAATGTGTACTGAATAGATGAAGCTGCCGTGGAAAGGTTAGCAAGTGCGGAAATGATCACTCATCGGTTTGCTCGAGCATAGTTCGCCGAACAAGCAATGTGACAAATTTACTTACCAGTACCAAGAAGGACTTCCCCTAGCTGGCTTGATATTCAAACGCATGATGAGTTTTCATTAGGCCGATGTATTTATTATTTCTTCCACATTATCGTGTGCATGATCGGAAGAGTCGATCGTACATTATACAAGTATACGCCAACCATTGTTGACGTTGCAAGTAGATACAAAGAGAATGAGCCGTTGATGTCAGAAGATTCTGCATGTGTTGCAGATACATTAGAACGCATTTATAAACATTCACCATTAACATGGTAACGATAATTACAGGGGGATCCTGCTAAAGGATTCGTAACTGTTGAGGCGGTGTTGTTCAAAGAGTTCATGTTCGAGTTCGTGGTGGACATGCTAATATACCTACTGACCAAGCTATTCTGAAACGATTTAATATCGCATTTACACAATTATTATTCGGATATCATTTTAGACAGGAATTGTTGATGAAATGTCTTGAGTGCGGGACAATATCGAACTAGAACTCGTGGGGGTTACACGCCTGGAGAAGTCTCAGGAATGGCTAAGACATCATTCAATAATGAAATTACACGCATGATTTGAGGAAAATTAGCTAATACGATACGACAAGAGTCTGTTGCATTTACGCTGAAAATGATCTCACAACCGCCACCATTTCAGACTCACAGAGACAAGTTTATTCGGTATCTGTATGCACCTGGAGAGGTAGATGGTGGACAATGATGTACTACTGACCCTGTGTGTCTGTTTGTTTGTTTGTTTTTAACGGCGCACCAGTACTGTTAGGCTATTTAGCGCCATACAAAAGGTCATATGAAATATAAAATGTTTTATATCGACCAACGATATTAAAACTAAAAAAAAAACGATAAAATGGTAACGGTAATAAATAAGTCTTCCCGATCTAAATGGTATATGTTAATAAAGGCAGATCAAAAGTTATTGAAGATAATGGACGGAAAGTACATTACATAAAAATGCTCAAGTTGATGGCATAAAAGTTATACTTAGAGTAAATGTTCACTGCTTTCAAGAATTATATAATACAAGTGAGGTTTATTGTATCAAAGAGTTCCTTCATGTCATGCACATTGTAATACTGATTGCGCGTAGGTTGCAGGTCAAAACACTCTATCATAAAATGTTTAACAGTGAATGGTTCATTGCAAGAAACGCACTTTGGTGGGTCTTCACCTTTTAGTATGTGGGCGTGGGTTATATGCGTATAACCAATTCGAATTCTTGCAATGACTACCTACTCCCTACGCATAGCTCTGTAGGAAGGAGTCCATTCTCCTAGGATTGGTTTGATGGCATGAAGTTTAGTATTCACTGCATCATTCCATGATGCCTGCTACTTCTGACGTAAAGTCTCTTTGATACTAGGTTTAAAATCATTATATGGTATTTTAAAGTCAGATGGTTATTGGAAAAGGGCCATTTTACAGCGCGATCTGCATTTTCATTACCTTTAATACCAACATGGTTAGGTAACCAACAGTATACGATATTGTGCGAGGTACTCAGCTTACTATGCTCAGCGAAAAGATTGGTCAACAATGGATTCTCCAATTTTCTATTGTGCAGTGACTGAAGTACTGATAGGGAATCAGAGAAGATGCTGCTGTTTAAAATGCGTTTATTTTCGATATATTGCAGAGCAAGTTCTATTGTTCTGATTTCGGCTGAAACAAATTGATGTGCCATTTGGTAAGCGAACTTGTGTGTTTTCCACTAAAGAAGGCTGCAGCAGCCTTTTCCTCATCCTTTGATCCGTCGGTATAAATTCTTGTATAGTTTTTAAATTCGGAGAGTAGTTCATGATAAGAGTTGTGGAAGATGGAAGGGTTTGTCTCGGATTTCTTTCTATCGTGTAGCGTAAAAAGTACTTTTGGTTGTTTGAGTAGCCAGTGTTTCGGAGATGGACGTTTTCTGAATTTGGTTTATTTTCGTATAAGGCTTTGTATTTGGGTTGAAAAACAGCCGAGAAGGCAGGGTTCAGAGGGTTTGATCTTAATTTGAGAACATACTGTGTGGAAAGCATTTCCCTACGATGTGATAAAGGTGGTTCGTTCGCTTCAGCGAGGAGGCTTTCACACGGAGATGTCTTAAATGCTCCTAAAGCGAGTCTTATTCCTTGATGATGAATTGGATCAAGCATTTTCTAGTATGACTTTCTAACTGAACCATAAACAAAGCAACAATAGTCCCGTTTGGAGCGAATAAACGTTCTATATAGATGATTTTTCTATCAGCACCCCAGTCAGTGTACACTACTACTTTAAATAGATCTAGAGATTTTAAGCATTTAGCTTTCAAGATCTTTAGGTGTGGAATAATTGTATGCATGTGCTTTGATCGATAACATATTAGAAAATCATCAACATATAACGAGCAGTCCACACCAAGAGCTAAACACTTGGTGATGCTATTGATTTTGATGTTGAAAAGCGTCACAGATAAAATACTGCCTGGGACACACCCATCTCTTGCTCGTGCAGATCTGAGAGGGTACAGCCAACTCGTAGCTTGAATTCTCTGTCTGAGAGAAAGTTTGATATGAATGAGGGCAGACGGCCTTTTAGAGCCAGATCGTGCAGGTCATTTTAGTATCCCGTACTTCCATGTCGTATCATAGGCCTTTTCTAAATCAAAGAAAACCGCTAATAAATGTTTCTTCTCGATAAATGTTTGCAGTCTAACCAGATGATCATTGGTGCTCAGGCCATATCGAAAGCCACTTTGGAAAGGAGATTAAAATTGTTAGTTACCAGGTACCATACAAGCCGAGAATTAATCATTCGTACCATCGTTTGCACACACAATTTGTGAGTGCAATAGGTCGGTAGTTGGCAGGGTCTGCGCTATCTTTACCTGGTTTGGGAACTGGTATTACTGTTGTTTCTTTTCCAACTCTTAGGTACATGTCCAGTAATTCAAAAATCATTGAAGATTTTCTAAAGAGATGTTAATCATGATACTGGAAGGTGTTTCAAAAATTGGTAATGCATTTCGTCAGGCCCCGTGGATGTATCACGGGCCTTGTCTAAAGCCTCCGTAAGCTCCAGTAGTGAAAACAGTTGGTTATAAGTTTCTGAGTTGTTGGATGTGAATTTCAAACGTGACTTTTCTTTTTGAGTTTTTAATCTTCATAAGCCTTCTGAATAATTAGATGATGAGGAATTTTTAGAGAAACTGTCAGCAAGAATATTTGCTATGTCTCGTTTTGAACTAAAAGTGTCATTGTTAAGTTGCAGATGTCGGAGAGAACTGTGTTTTCTCTTTCCGTTTATTTTATGAATATTATCCCAAACTTTCGTAATCGAGGAACGAGAGTTTAAAGAAGAATTATATTTCTTCCCTGATGCTCGTTCACTTTCTTTGATTGTGCGGCGAGCTTTGGCCCGGAGAATACGATATGTACTTAAGTTTTCGGGTGTCGAACGATTGTTAAAGCTTCTCGGCCTTGTCTACTGGCTTCATTACATTCCTTAGTGACCCAAGGTTTTAGGGTTCTTTTACAGTTCGGTGAGGACTTAGGAATGGATTCCTCTGCGATCTTGATTAATATAGATGTAACATGCTGAATAGGGTCATTAGTACCATCCCGACCACCCGTCTAGAAGAAGTAGAGGCCAAAGTAGTGGATTGCATCGGAAAGCCTCTTGCTCAACTCCCTGAATCCTTTCCTCCCCGTCTCTACTTAGTCGCCTATTAGGACACGTAGTGAGACACGTCGGGCCAATTCTACAACCCCGGACCCGCAGAGGAGACTGACCCTATATGGACTATCGATGTATTTTGCTGTGTCCTAACTGATTGACACTCCAAGAAAACTAAACCGTTACTGTTTTGGGATTGCAGACAAAAAAGAATTTCAACCATGGGAGGCAAAGCCAAAAAACCAAGTATTTGTGCGAGATGAGCTGGATGTCCTAGCTGCGTAATCGGACCAACCAAAACCACGTTCATGTGTCAGCATGTGTTGATTCACAACAACGTAATGGTCACAAGCGTAGTTGGTAATTTAGCGGGGTGTATCCATAACTTGGTAACAAACCGGTTCAAACACTCTTTAGTGCATCGGTAGGCTCCTAATGCGATGTCTCTGACACCGTGTCATCTTTTATAATTTCATGTCAGTCTCGAAGACATTACACGTCCATGAGATCCTCTCTGCACAATACCTCGTGAACAAAATATGCCTTTTTCATGTTTTTGAGCCACCAACAATAATCCATTACATCTTAGGGCGCAGTCCCACATACTCATCGAATGGTTTACCCGGGACTTACCAATAACCTTTCATTTGGCGTTACTAAACAACGAATGTTCTTTCGTATAATCGATGGTTTAAAATGCATTTACCAAATATGGTTCAGCCATGTAGGCGTACACATCATTGGTTGTAATATGCAAGTGCAGCGAGTCACTGTCTGTGTAAAGGATCTTTACCCGATCGCGGTAAAACGCATTGATCTTGTGATAATAACTGTGGTATATCAGCATCTTTGACCAGTCAATTGCTAACGATCCGACATATATCTGTGTTCGAAGGTCATATATCATTCAGGATTCAATGGCCAGGTTGGCAACCAGTTTTCGAAGCTTATCTTCTTCAATATCAGGGACAAGATCGACTCGGATTCGTTCGCTGAAACAGCATTTTTATGAGCGTGAACAAGTTTTTCTCAAAGTCATTTAAGCTGCTATGCGCAGATTGCTCGTGATGTTTATATACGGTGCGATCCAAGCGTCCTCGCGAAATCTAATCACTTGATGTTGGAGATTTTGAACATGTAATACATAACAGTGTTTGGTCCTAAGACTTGCTATTAGTTTTGTCCATTGAGTACATTTACTTGCGGCTAAATCAACGACCACGCAATGATATAAGAACAAACAGTTACCAGGCACAGACAAAGATGCTGGTGCCAGTAGATAATCGTTATGTACATCATATAAATGTTGCTGATATTCTATATCAACTTCAAAGACGTTTCCAAAGTGGCTGCTGATGTAATAGTGTACATGTTTTGTATATCAATGTATCTAGGATTAACCCACCGAATCCCACCAACAGGCAACAGTTGGATCATTGCCCAACATTATAGATATTTGAAATAGATGATTTAACTGTTCGTGGCAGCGGGTTCATACCCGTTTATGTTTGGGTTGTTTGTGAGATCATATCTCTGTCTCGCCATAGAAATCCCATCACAAAATGAGTGTTATTATACCAACCACAGCTGGCAATATTTATGTCGATAGCGTAACCGCTTTTAATGGGGCAAGAGTCACTAATCGTTTTAATCGATCTCGCAGCCATTGAGTTGGTTGTAAACGCACACAGTATACAACCCTGAATAACTACGCTTGTCGTTTGAGACCTGCTTAATAACTACAGCTGACACTATCACTCCTTGAAGCGTTGTAGCGGTCATTCTGGCTATGTCAGCCTTATCAGGTTAAAAATGAAGTGCAGTCCGTTTACGTCCTGCACTCAACCATTGCTGATTTTCTGCATGTTCTTTGGGCCAGTCAAGACCTGTTATCAACGGCTTATGTTCAATATGCAAACCTATAGTATGTAGGTTCAATTGCAATGACGGAACTGAGTGTCGGCTCAAGTATAGAAATGTAATAGTCTTTATCGGTGAACGCCGAAATTCTTCGTCAGGCATCATTGCTGAAATAGGCAATATTTTACGGGCATGTAGGAGGATGTTCCATACACCAAACGATATCTATCCGTGCGCGTCGGCGTTCTGAGGTCGACCTCATCCATAACTTTAATACAATCGTGGGACAAGGTGCAGACGAACCAATCATGTGAAGTATAAAATCCAAGATTGCAATTGAAAGCACTCATTAAACGAAGATAATATTAAAAGGATACAAAAGCGAGACAATATGAAAAGTATTCTACAGTTTGAATGTGTACTGAATAGATGAAGCTGCCGTGGAAAGGTTAGCAAGTGCGGAAATGATCACTCATCGGTTTGCTCGAGCATAGTTCGCCGAACAAGCAATGTGACAAATTTACTTACCAGTACCAAGAAGGACTTCCCCTAGCTGGCTTGATATTCAAACGCATGATGAGTTTTCATTAGGCCGATGTATTTATTATTTCTTCCACATTATCGTGTGCATGATCGGAAGAGTCGATCGTACATTATACAAGTATACGCCAACCATTGTTGACGTTGCAAGTAGATACAAAGAGAATGAGCCGTTGATGTCAGAAGATTCTGCATGTGTTGCAGATACATTAGAACGCATTTATAAACATTCACCATTAACATGGTAACGATAATTACAGGGGGATCCTGCTAAAGGATTCGTAACTGTTGAGGCGGTGTTGTTCAAAGAGTTCATGTTCGAGTTCGTGGTGGACATGCTAATATACCTACTGACCAAGCTATTCTGAAACGATTTAATATCGCATTTACACAATTATTATTCGGATATCATTTTAGACAGGAATTGTTGATGAAATGTCTTGAGTGCGGGACAATATCGAACTAGAACTCGTGGGGGTTACACGCCTGGAGAAGTCTCAGGAATGGCTAAGACATCATTCAATAATGAAATTACACGCATGATTTGAGGAAAATTAGCTAATACGATACGACAAGAGTCTGTTGCATTTACGCTGAAAATGATCTCACAACCGCCACCATTTCAGACTCACAGAGACAAGTTTATTCGGTATCTGTATGCACCTGGAGAGGTAGATGGTGGACAATGATGTACTACTGACCCTGTGTGTCTGTTTGTTTGTTTGTTTTTAACGGCGCACCAGTACTGTTAGGCTATTTAGCGCCATACAAAAGGTCATATGAAATATAAAATGTTTTATATCGACCAACGATATTAAAACTAAAAAAAAAAACGATAAAATGGTAACGGTAATAAATAAGTC
Organism: Sinohyriopsis cumingii; assembly: GCA_028554795.2. Classification (NCBI taxonomy): domain Eukaryota; kingdom Metazoa; phylum Mollusca; class Bivalvia; order Unionida; family Unionidae; genus Sinohyriopsis; species Sinohyriopsis cumingii. The sequence goes on from JAPYKE020000090.1 coordinate 20,559, forward strand.
TTCCCGATCTAAATGGTATATGTTAATAAAGGCAGATCAAAAGTTATTGAAGATAATGGACGGAAAGTACATTACATAAAAATGCTCAAGTTGATGGCATAAAAGTTATACTTAGAGTAAATGTTCACTGCTTTCAAGAATTATATAATACAAGTGAGGTTTATTGTATCAAAGAGTTCCTTCATGTCATGCACATTGTAATACTGATTGCGCGTAGGTTGCAGGTCAAAACACTCTATCATAAAATGTTTAACAGTGAATGGTTCATTGCAAGAAACGCACTTTGGTGGGTCTTCACCTTTTAGTATGTGGGCGTGGGTTATATGCGTATAACCAATTCGAATTCTTGCAATGACTACCTACTCCCTACGCATAGCTCTGTAGGAAGGAGTCCATTCTCCTAGGATTGGTTTGATGGCATGAAGTTTAGTATTCACTGCATCATTCCATGATGCCTGCTACTTCTGACGTAAAGTCTCTTTGATACTAGGTTTAAAATCATTATATGGTATTTTAAAGTCAGATGGTTATTGGAAAAGGGCCATTTTACAGCGCGATCTGCATTTTCATTACCTTTAATACCAACATGGTTAGGTAACCAACAGTATACGATATTGTGCGAGGTACTCAGCTTACTATGCTCAGCGAAAAGATTGGTCAACAATGGATTCTCCAATTTTCTATTGTGCAGTGACTGAAGTACTGATAGGGAATCAGAGAAGATGCTGCTGTTTAAAATGCGTTTATTTTCGATATATTGCAGAGCAAGTTCTATTGTTCTGATTTCGGCTGAAACAAATTGATGTGCCATTTGGTAAGCGAACTTGTGTGTTTTCCACTAAAGAAGGCTGCAGCAGCCTTTTCCTCATCCTTTGATCCGTCGGTATAAATTCTTGTATAGTTTTTAAATTCGGAGAGTAGTTCATGATAAGAGTTGTGGAAGATGGAAGGGTTTGTCTCGGATTTCTTTCTATCGTGTAGCGTAAAAAGTACTTTTGGTTGTTTGAGTAGCCAGTGTTTCGGAGATGGACGTTTTCTGAATTTGGTTTATTTTCGTATAAGGCTTTGTATTTGGGTTGAAAAACAGCCGAGAAGGCAGGGTTCAGAGGGTTTGATCTTAATTTGAGAACATACTGTGTGGAAAGCATTTCCCTACGATGTGATAAAGGTGGTTCGTTCGCTTCAGCGAGGAGGCTTTCACACGGAGATGTCTTAAATGCTCCTAAAGCGAGTCTTATTCCTTGATGATGAATTGGATCAAGCATTTTCTAGTATGACTTTCTAACTGAACCATAAACAAAGCAACAATAGTCCCGTTTGGAGCGAATAAACGTTCTATATAGATGATTTTTCTATCAGCACCCCAGTCAGTGTACACTACTACTTTAAATAGATCTAGAGATTTTAAGCATTTAGCTTTCAAGATCTTTAGGTGTGGAATAATTGTATGCATGTGCTTTGATCGATAACATATTAGAAAATCATCAACATATAACGAGCAGTCCACACCAAGAGCTAAACACTTGGTGATGCTATTGATTTTGATGTTGAAAAGCGTCACAGATAAAATACTGCCTGGGACACACCCATCTCTTGCTCGTGCAGATCTGAGAGGGTACAGCCAACTCGTAGCTTGAATTCTCTGTCTGAGAGAAAGTTTGATATGAATGAGGGCAGACGGCCTTTTAGAGCCAGATCGTGCAGGTCATTTTAGTATCCCGTACTTCCATGTCGTATCATAGGCCTTTTCTAAATCAAAGAAAACCGCTAATAAATGTTTCTTCTCGATAAATGTTTGCAGTCTAACCAGATGATCATTGGTGCTCAGGCCATATCGAAAGCCACTTTGGAAAGGAGATTAAAATTGTTAGTTACCAGGTACCATACAAGCCGAGAATTAATCATTCGTACCATCGTTTGCACACACAATTTGTGAGTGCAATAGGTCGGTAGTTGGCAGGGTCTGCGCTATCTTTACCTGGTTTGGGAACTGGTATTACTGTTGTTTCTTTTCCAACTCTTAGGTACATGTCCAGTAATTCAAAAATCATTGAAGATTTTCTAAAGAGATGTTAATCATGATACTGGAAGGTGTTTCAAAAATTGGTAATGCATTTCGTCAGGCCCCGTGGATGTATCACGGGCCTTGTCTAAAGCCTCCGTAAGCTCCAGTAGTGAAAACAGTTGGTTATAAGTTTCTGAGTTGTTGGATGTGAATTTCAAACGTGACTTTTCTTTTTGAGTTTTTAATCTTCATAAGCCTTCTGAATAATTAGATGATGAGGAATTTTTAGAGAAACTGTCAGCAAGAATATTTGCTATGTCTCGTTTTGAACTAAAAGTGTCATTGTTAAGTTGCAGATGTCGGAGAGAACTGTGTTTTCTCTTTCCGTTTATTTTATGAATATTATCCCAAACTTTCGTAATCGAGGAACGAGAGTTTAAAGAAGAATTATATTTCTTCCCTGATGCTCGTTCACTTTCTTTGATTGTGCGGCGAGCTTTGGCCCGGAGAATACGATATGTACTTAAGTTTTCGGGTGTCGAACGATTGTTAAAGCTTCTCGGCCTTGTCTACTGGCTTCATTACATTCCTTAGTGACCCAAGGTTTTAGGGTTCTTTTACAGTTCGGTGAGGACTTAGGAATGGATTCCTCTGCGATCTTGATTAATATAGATGTAACATGCTGAATAGGGTCATTAGTACCATCCCGACCACCCGTCTAGAAGAAGTAGAGGCCAAAGTAGTGGATTGCATCGGAAAGCCTCTTGCTCAACTCCCTGAATCCTTTCCTCCCCGTCTCTACTTAGTCGCCTATTAGGACACGTAGTGAGACACGTCGGGCCAATTCTACAACCCCGGACCCGCAGAGGAGACTGACCCTATATGGACTATCGATGTATTTTGCTGTGTCCTAACTGATTGACACTCCAAGAAAACTAAACCGTTACTGTTTTGGGATTGCAGACAAAAAAGAATTTCAACCATGGGAGGCAAAGCCAAAAAACCAAGTATTTGTGCGAGATGAGCTGGATGTCCTAGCTGCGTAATCGGACCAACCAAAACCACGTTCATGTGTCAGCATGTGTTGATTCACAACAACGTAATGGTCACAAGCGTAGTTGGTAATTTAGCGGGGTGTATCCATAACTTGGTAACAAACCGGTTCAAACACTCTTTAGTGCATCGGTAGGCTCCTAATGCGATGTCTCTGACACCGTGTCATCTTTTATAATTTCATGTCAGTCTCGAAGACATTACACGTCCATGAGATCCTCTCTGCACAATACCTCGTGAACAAAATATGCCTTTTTCATGTTTTTGAGCCACCAACAATAATCCATTACATCTTAGGGCGCAGTCCCACATACTCATCGAATGGTTTACCCGGGACTTACCAATAACCTTTCATTTGGCGTTACTAAACAACGAATGTTCTTTCGTATAATCGATGGTTTAAAATGCATTTACCAAATATGGTTCAGCCATGTAGGCGTACACATCATTGGTTGTAATATGCAAGTGCAGCGAGTCACTGTCTGTGCAAAGGATCTTTACCCGATCGCGGTAAAACGCATTGATCTTGTGATAATAACTGTGGTATATCAGCATCTTTGACCAGTCAATTGCTAACGATCCGACATATATCTGTGTTCGAAGGTCATATATCATTCAGGATTCAATGGCCAGGTTGGCAACCAGTTTTCGAAGCTTATCTTCTTCAATATCAGGGACAAGATCGACTCGGATTCGTTCGCTGAAACAGCATTTTTATGAGCGTGAACAAGTTTTTCTCAAAGTCATTTAAGCTGCTATGCGCAGATTGCTCGTGATGTTTATATACGGTGCGATCCAAGCGTCCTCGCGAAATCTAATCACTTGATGTTGGAGATTTTGAACATGTAATACATAACAGTGTTTGGTCCTAAGACTTGCTATTAGTTTTGTCCATTGAGTACATTTACTTGCGGCTAAATCAACGACCACGCAATGATATAAGAACAAACAGTTACCAGGCACAGACAAAGATGCTGGTGCCAGTAGATAATCGTTATGTACATCATATAAATGTTGCTGATATTCTATATCAACTTCAAAGACGTTTCCAAAGTGGCTGCTGATGTAATAGTGTACATGTTTTGTATATCAATGTATCTAGGATTAACCCACCGAATCCCACCAACAGGCAACAGTTGGATCATTGCCCAACATTATAGATATTTGAAATAGATGATTTAACTGTTCGTGGCAGCGGGTTCATACCCGTTTATGTTTGGGTTGTTTGTGAGATCATATCTCTGTCTCGCCATAGAAATCCCATCACAAAATGAGTGTTATTATACCAACCACAGCTGGCAATATTTATGTCGATAGCGTAACCGCTTTTAATGGGGCAAGAGTCACTAATCGTTTTAATCGATCTCGCAGCCATTGAGTTGGTTGTAAACGCACACAGTATACAACCCTGAATAACTACGCTTGTCGTTTGAGACCTGCTTAATAACTACAGCTGACACTATCACTCCTTGAAGCGTTGTAGCGGTCATTCTGGCTATGTCAGCCTTATCAGGTTAAAAATGAAGTGCAGTCCGTTTACGTCCTGCACTCAACCATTGCTGATTTTCTGCATGTTCTTTGGGCCAGTCAAGACCTGTTATCAACGGCTTATGTTCAATATGCAAACCTATAGTATGTAGGTTCAATTGCAATGACGGAACTGAGTGTCGGCTCAAGTATAGAAATGTAATAGTCTTTATCGGTGAACGCCGAAATTCTTCGTCGGGCATCATTGCTGAAATAGGCAATATTTTACGGGCATGTAGGAGGATGTTCCATACACCAAACGATATCTATCCGTGCGCGTCGGCGTTCTGAGGTCGACCTCATCCATAACTTTAATACAATCGTGGGACAAGGTGCAGACGAACCAATCATGTGAAGTATAAAATCCAAGATTGCAATTGAAAGCACTCATTAAACGAAGATAATATTAAAAGGATACAAAAGCGAGACAATATGAAAAGTATTCTACAGTTTGAATGTGTACTGAATAGATGAAGCTGCCGTGGAAAGGTTAGCAAGTGCGGAAATGATCACTCATCGGTTTGCTCGAGCATAGTTCGCCGAACAAGCAATGTGACAAATTTACTTACCAGTACCAAGAAGGACTTCCCCTAGCTGGCTTGATATTCAAACGCATGATGAGTTTTCATTAGGCCGATGTATTTATTATTTCTTCCACATTATCGTGTGCATGATCGGAAGAGTCGATCGTACATTATACAAGTATACGCCAACCATTGTTGACGTTGCAAGTAGATACAAAGAGAATGAGCCGTTGATGTCAGAAGATTCTGCATGTGTTGCAGATACATTAGAACGCATTTATAAACATTCACCATTAACATGGTAACGATAATTACAGGGGGATCCTGCTAAAGGATTCGTAACTGTTGAGGCGGTGTTGTTCAAAGAGTTCATGTTCGAGTTCGTGGTGGACATGCTAATATACCTACTGACCAAGCTATTCTGAAACGATTTAATATCGCATTTACACAATTATTATTCGGATATCATTTTAGACAGGAATTGTTGATGAAATGTCTTGAGTGCGGGACAATATCGAACTAGAACTCGTGGGGGTTACACGCCTGGAGAAGTCTCAGGAATGGCTAAGACATCATTCAATAATGAAATTACACGCATGATTTGAGGAAAATTAGCTAATACGATACGACAAGAGTCTGTTGCATTTACGCTGAAAATGATCTCACAACCGCCACCATTTCAGACTCACAGAGACAAGTTTATTCGGTATCTGTATGCACCTGGAGAGGTAGATGGTGGACAATGATGTACTACTGACCCTGTGTGTCTGTTTGTTTGTTTGTTTTTAACGGCGCACCAGTACTGTTAGGCTATTTAGCGCCATACAAAAGGTCATATGAAATATAAAATGTTTTATATCGACCAACGATATTAAAACTAAAAAAAAAAACGATAAAATGGTAACGGTAATAAATAAGTCTTCCCGATCTAAATGGTATATGTTAATAAAGGCAGATCAAAAGTTATTGAAGATAATGGACGGAAAGTACATTACATAAAAATGCTCAAGTTGATGGCATAAAAGTTATACTTAGAGTAAATGTTCACTGCTTTCAAGAATTATATAATACAAGTGAGGTTTATTGTATCAAAGAGTTCCTTCATGTCATGCACATTGTAATACTGATTGCGCGTAGGTTGCAGGTCAAAACACTCTATCATAAAATGTTTAACAGTGAATGGTTCATTGCAAGAAACGCACTTTGGTGGGTCTTCACCTTTTAGTATGTGGGCGTGGGTTATATGCGTATAACCAATTCGAATTCTTGCAATGACTACCTACTCCCTACGCATAGCTCTGTAGGAAGGAGTCCATTCTCCTAGGATTGGTTTGATGGCATGAAGTTTAGTATTCACTGCATCATTCCATGATGCCTGCTACTTCTGACGTAAAGTCTCTTTGATACTAGGTTTAAAATCATTATATGGTATTTTAAAGTCAGATGGTTATTGGAAAAGGGCCATTTTACAGCGCGATCTGCATTTTCATTACCTTTAATACCAACATGGTTAGGTAACCAACAGTATACGATATTGTGCGAGGTACTCAGCTTACTATGCTCAGCGAAAAGATTGGTCAACAATGGATTCTCCAATTTTCTATTGTGCAGTGACTGAAGTACTGATAGGGAATCAGAGAAGATGCTGCTGTTTAAAATGCGTTTATTTTCGATATATTGCAGAGCAAGTTCTATTGTTCTGATTTCGGCTGAAACAAATTGATGTGCCATTTGGTAAGCGAACTTGTGTGTTTTCCACTAAAGAAGGCTGCAGCAGCCTTTTCCTCATCCTTTGATCCGTCGGTATAAATTCTTGTATAGTTTTTAAATTCGGAGAGTAGTTCATGATAAGAGTTGTGGAAGATGGAAGGGTTTGTCTCGGATTTCTTTCTATCGTGTAGCGTAAAAAGTACTTTTGGTTGTTTGAGTAGCCAGTGTTTCGGAGATGGACGTTTTCTGAATTTGGTTTATTTTCGTATAAGGCTTTGTATTTGGGTTGAAAAACAGCCGAGAAGGCAGGGTTCAGAGGGTTTGATCTTAATTTGAGAACATACTGTGTGGAAAGCATTTCCCTACGATGTGATAAAGGTGGTTCGTTCGCTTCAGCGAGGAGGCTTTCACACGGAGATGTCTTAAATGCTCCTAAAGCGAGTCTTATTCCTTGATGATGAATTGGATCAAGCATTTTCTAGTATGACTTTCTAACTGAACCATAAACAAAGCAACAATAGTCCCGTTTGGAGCGAATAAACGTTCTATATAGATGATTTTTCTATCAGCACCCCAGTCAGTGTACACTACTACTTTAAATAGATCTAGAGATTTTAAGCATTTAGCTTTCAAGATCTTTAGGTGTGGAATAATTGTATGCATGTGCTTTGATCGATAACATATTAGAAAATCATCAACATATAACGAGCAGTCCACACCAAGAGCTAAACACTTGGTGATGCTATTGATTTTGATGTTGAAAAGCGTCACAGATAAAATACTGTCTGGGACACACCCATCTCTTGCTCGTGCAGATCTGAGAGGGTACAGCCAACTCGTAGCTTGAATTCTCTGTCTGAGAGAAAGTTTGATATGAATGAGGGCAGACGGCCTTTTAGAGCCAGATCGTGCAGGTCATTTTAGTATCCCGTACTTCCATGTCGTATCATAGGCCTTTTCTAAATCAAAGAAAACCGCTAATAAATGTTTCTTCTCGATAAATGTTTGCAGTCTAACCAGATGATCATTGGTGCTCAGGCCATATCGAAAGCCACTTTGGAAAGGAGATTAAAATTGTTAGTTACCAGGTACCATACAAGCCGAGAATTAATCATTCGTACCATCGTTTGCACACACAATTTGTGAGTGCAATAGGTCGGTAGTTGGCAGGGTCTGCGCTATCTTTACCTGGTTTGGGAACTGGTATTACTGTTGTTTCTTTTCCAACTCTTAGGTACATGTCCAGTAATTCAAAAATCATTGAAGATTTTCTAAAGAGATGTTAATCATGATACTGGAAGGTGTTTCAAAAATTGGTAATGCATTTCGTCAGGCCCCGTGGATGTATCACGGGCCTTGTCTAAAGCCTCCGTAAGCTCCAGTAGTGAAAACAGTTGGTTATAAGTTTCTGAGTTGTTGGATGTGAATTTCAAACGTGACTTTTCTTTTTGAGTTTTTAATCTTCATAAGCCTTCTGAATAATTAGATGATGAGGAATTTTTAGAGAAACTGTCAGCAAGAATATTTGCTATGTCTCGTTTTGAACTAAAAGTGTCATTGTTAAGTTGCAGATGTCGGAGAGAACTGTGTTTTCTCTTTCCGTTTATTTTATGAATATTATCCCAAACTTTCGTAATCGAGGAACGAGAGTTTAAAGAAGAATTATATTTCTTCCCTGATGCTCGTTCACTTTCTTTGATTGTGCGGCGAGCTTTGGCCCGGAGAATACGATATGTACTTAAGTTTTCGGGTGTCGAACGATTGTTAAAGCTTCTCGGCCTTGTCTACTGGCTTCATTACATTCCTTAGTGACCCAAGGTTTTAGGGTTCTTTTACAGTTCGGTGAGGACTTAGGAATGGATTCCTCTGCGATCTTGATTAATATAGATGTAACATGCTGAATAGGGTCATTAGTACCATCCCGACCACCCGTCTAGAAGAAGTAGAGGCCAAAGTAGTGGATTGCATCGGAAAGCCTCTCGCTCAACTCCCTGAATCCTTTCCTCCCCGTCTCTACTTAGTCGCCTATTAGGACACGTAGTGAGACACGTCGGGCCAATTCTACAACCCCGGACCCGCAGAGGAGACTGACCCTATATGGACTATCGATGTATTTTGCTGTGTCCTAACTGATTGACACTCCAAGAAAACTAAACCGTTACTGTTTTGGGATTGCAGACAAAAAAGAATTTCAACCATGGGAGGCAAAGCCAAAAAACCAAGTATTTGTGCGAGATGAGCTGGATGTCCTAGCTGCGTAATCGGACCAACCAAAACCACGTTCATGTGTCAGCATGTGTTGATTCACAACAACGTAATGGTCACAAGCGTAGTTGGTAATTTAGCGGGGTGTATCCATAACTTGGTAACAAACCGGTTCAAACACTCTTTAGTGCATCGGTAGGCTCCTAATGCGATGTCTCTGACACCGTGTCATCTTTTATAATTTCATGTCAGTCTCGAAGACATTACACGTCCATGAGATCCTCTCTGCACAATACCTCGTGAACAAAATATGCCTTTTTCATGTTTTTGAGCCACCAACAATAATCCATTACATCTTAGGGCGCAGTCCCACATACTCATCGAATGGTTTACCCGGGACTTACCAATAACCTTTCATTTGGCGTTACTAAACAACGAATGTTCTTTCGTATAATCGATGGTTTAAAATGCATTTACCAAATATGGTTCAGCCATGTAGGCGTACACATCATTGGTTGTAATATGCAAGTGCAGCGAGTCACTGTCTGTGCAAAGGATCTTTACCCGATCGCGGTAAAACGCATTGATCTTGTGATAATAACTGTGGTATATCAGCATCTTTGACCAGTCAATTGCTAACGATCCGACATATATCTGTGTTCGAAGGTCATATATCATTCAGGATTCAATGGCCAGGTTGGCAACCAGTTTTCGAAGCTTATCTTCTTCAATATCAGGGACAAGATCGACTCGGATTCGTTCGCTGAAACAGCATTTTTATGAGCGTGAACAAGTTTTTCTCAAAGTCATTTAAGCTGCTATGCGCAGATTGCTCGTGATGTTTATATACGGTGCGATCCAAGCGTCCTCGCGAAATCTAATCACTTGATGTTGGAGATTTTGAACATGTAATACATAACAGTGTTTGGTCCTAAGACTTGCTATTAGTTTTGTCCATTGAGTACATTTACTTGCGGCTAAATCAACGACCACGCAATGATATAAGAACAAACAGTTACCAGGCACAGACAAAGATGCTGGTGCCAGTAGATAATCGTTATGTACATCATATAAATGTTGCTGATATTCTATATCAACTTCAAAGACGTTTCCAAAGTGGCTGCTGATGTAATAGTGTACATGTTTTGTATATCAATGTATCTAGGATTAACCCACCGAATCCCACCAACAGGCAACAGTTGGATCATTGCCCAACATTATAGATATTTGAAATAGATGATTTAACTGTTCGTGGCAGCGGGTTCATACCCGTTTATGTTTGGGTTGTTTGTGAGATCATATCTCTGTCTCGCCATAGAAATCCCATCACAAAATGAGTGTTATTATACCAACCACAGCTGGCAATATTTATGTCGATAGCGTAACCGCTTTTAATGGGGCAAGAGTCACTAATCGTTTTAATCGATCTCGCAGCCATTGAGTTGGTTGTAAACGCACACAGTATACAACCCTGAATAACTACGCTTGTCGTTTGAGACCTGCTTAATAACTACAGCTGACACTATCACTCCTTGAAGCGTTGTAGCGGTCATTCTGGCTATGTCAGCCTTATCAGGTTAAAAATGAAGTGCAGTCCGTTTACGTCCTGCACTCAACCATTGCTGATTTTCTGCATGTTCTTTGGGCCAGTCAAGACCTGTTATCAACGGCTTATGTTCAATATGCAAACCTATAGTATGTAGGTTCAATTGCAATGACGGAACTGAGTGTCGGCTCAAGTATAGAAATGTAATAGTCTTTATCGGTGAACGCCGAAATTCTTCGTCGGGCATCATTGCTGAAATAGGCAATATTTTACGGGCATGTAGGAGGATGTTCCATACACCAAACGATATCTATCCGTGCGCGTCGGCGTTCTGAGGTCGACCTCATCCATAACTTTAATACAATCGTGGGACAAGGTGCAGACGAACCAATCATGTGAAGTATAAAATCCAAGATTGCAATTGAAAGCACTCATTAAACGAAGATAATATTAAAAGGATACAAAAGCGAGACAATATGAAAAGTATTCTACAGTTTGAATGTGTACTGAATAGATGAAGCTGCCGTGGAAAGGTTAGCAAGTGCGGAAATGATCACTCATCGGTTTGCTCGAGCATAGTTCGCCGAACAAGCAATGTGACAAATTTACTTACCAGTACCAAGAAGGACTTCCCCTAGCTGGCTTGATATTCAAACGCATGATGAGTTTTCATTAGGCCGATGTATTTATTATTTCTTCCACATTATCGTGTGCATGATCGGAAGAGTCGATCGTACATTATACAAGTATACGCCAACCATTGTTGACGTTGCAAGTAGATACAAAGAGAATGAGCCGTTGATGTCAGAAGATTCTGCATGTGTTGCAGATACATTAGAACGCATTTATAAACATTCACCATTAACATGGTAACGATAATTACAGGGGGATCCTGCTAAAGGATTCGTAACTGTTGAGGCGGTGTTGTTCAAAGAGTTCATGTTCGAGTTCGTGGTGGACATGCTAATATACCTACTGACCAAGCTATTCTGAAACGATTTAATATCGCATTTACACAATTATTATTCGGATATCATTTTAGACAGGAATTGTTGATGAAATGTCTTGAGTGCGGGACAATATCGAACTAGAACTCGTGGGGGTTACACGCCTGGAGAAGTCTCAGGAATGGCTAAGACATCATTCAATAATGAAATTACACGCATGATTTGAGGAAAATTAGCTAATACGATACGACAAGAGTCTGTTGCATTTACGCTGAAAATGATCTCACAACCGCCACCATTTCAGACTCACAGAGACAAGTTTATTCGGTATCTGTATGCACCTGGAGAGGTAGATGGTGGACAATGATGTACTACTGACCCTGTGTGTCTGTTTGTTTGTTTGTTTTTAACGGCGCACCAGTACTGTTAGGCTATTTAGCGCCATACAAAAGGTCATATGAAATATAAAATGTTTTATATCGACCAACGATATTAAAACTAAAAAAAAAAACGATAAAATGGTAACGGTAATAAATAAGTCTTCCCGATCTAAATGGTATATGTTAATAAAGGCAGATCAAAAGTTATTGAAGATAATGGACGGAAAGTACATTACATAAAAATGCTCAAGTTGATGGCATAAAAGTTATACTTAGAGTAAATGTTCACTGCTTTCAAGAATTATATAATACAAGTGAGGTTTATTGTATCAAAGAGTTCCTTCATGTCATGCACATTGTAATACTGATTGCGCGTAGGTTGCAGGTCAAAACACTCTATCATAAAATGTTTAACAGTGAATGGTTCATTGCAAGAAACGCACTTTGGTGGGTCTTCACCTTTTAGTATGTGGGCGTGGGTTATATGCGTATAACCAATTCGAATTCTTGCAATGACTACCTACTCCCTACGCATAGCTCTGTAGGAAGGAGTCCATTCTCCTAGGATTGGTTTGATGGCATGAAGTTTAGTATTCACTGCATCATTCCATGATGCCTGCTACTTCTGACGTAAAGTCTCTTTGATACTAGGTTTAAAATCATTATATGGTATTTTAAAGTCAGATGGTTATTGGAAAAGGGCCATTTTACAGCGCGATCTGCATTTTCATTACCTTTAATACCAACATGGTTAGGTAACCAACAGTATACGATATTGTGCGAGGTACTCAGCTTACTATGCTCAGCGAAAAGATTGGTCAACAATGGATTCTCCAATTTTCTATTGTGCAGTGACTGAAGTACTGATAGGGAATCAGAGAAGATGCTGCTGTTTAAAATGCGTTTATTTTCGATATATTGCAGAGCAAGTTCTATTGTTCTGATTTCGGCTGAAACAAATTGATGTGCCATTTGGTAAGCGAACTTGTGTGTTTTCCACTAAAGAAGGCTGCAGCAGCCTTTTCCTCATCCTTTGATCCGTCGGTATAAATTCTTGTATAGTTTTTAAATTCGGAGAGTAGTTCATGATAAGAGTTGTGGAAGATGGAAGGGTTTGTCTCGGATTTCTTTCTATCGTGTAGCGTAAAAAGTACTTTTGGTTGTTTGAGTAGCCAGTGTTTCGGAGATGGACGTTTTCTGAATTTGGTTTATTTTCGTATAAGGCTTTGTATTTGGGTTGAAAAACAGCCGAGAAGGCAGGGTTCAGAGGGTTTGATCTTAATTTGAGAACATACTGTGTGGAAAGCATTTCCCTACGATGTGATAAAGGTGGTTCGTTCGCTTCAGCGAGGAGGCTTTCACACGGAGATGTCTTAAATGCTCCTAAAGCGAGTCTTATTCCTTGATGATGAATTGGATCAAGCATTTTCTAGTATGACTTTCTAACTGAACCATAAACAAAGCAACAATAGTCCCGTTTGGAGCGAATAAACGTTCTATATAGATGATTTTTCTATCAGCACCCCAGTCAGTGTACACTACTACTTTAAATAGATCTAGAGATTTTAAGCATTTAGCTTTCAAGATCTTTAGGTGTGGAATAATTGTATGCATGTGCTTTGATCGATAACATATTAGAAAATCATCAACATATAACGAGCAGTCCACACCAAGAGCTAAACACTTGGTGATGCTATTGATTTTGATGTTGAAAAGCGTCACAGATAAAATACTGCCTGGGACACACCCATCTCTTGCTCGTGCAGATCTGAGAGGGTACAGCCAACTCGTAGCTTGAATTCTCTGTCTGAGAGAAAGTTTGATATGAATGAGGGCAGACGGCCTTTTAGAGCCAGATCGTGCAGGTCATTTTAGTATCCCGTACTTCCATGTCGTATCATAGGCCTTTTCTAAATCAAAGAAAACCGCTAATAAATGTTTCTTCTCGATAAATGTTTGCAGTCTAACCAGATGATCATTGGTGCTCAGGCCATATCGAAAGCCACTTTGGAAAGGAGATTAAAATTGTTAGTTACCAGGTACCATACAAGCCGAGAATTAATCATTCGTACCATCGTTTGCACACACAATTTGTGAGTGCAATAGGTCGGTAGTTGGCAGGGTCTGCGCTATCTTTACCTGGTTTGGGAACTGGTATTACTGTTGTTTCTTTTCCAACTCTTAGGTACATGTCCAGTAATTCAAAAATCATTGAAGATTTTCTAAAGAGATGTTAATCATGATACTGGAAGGTGTTTCAAAAATTGGTAATGCATTTCGTCAGGCCCCGTGGATGTATCACGGGCCTTGTCTAAAGCCTCCGTAAGCTCCAGTAGTGAAAACAGTTGGTTATAAGTTTCTGAGTTGTTGGATGTGAATTTCAAACGTGACTTTTCTTTTTGAGTTTTTAATCTTCATAAGCCTTCTGAATAATTAGATGATGAGGAATTTTTAGAGAAACTGTCAGCAAGAATATTTGCTATGTCTCGTTTTGAACTAAAAGTGTCATTGTTAAGTTGCAGATGTCGGAGAGAACTGTGTTTTCTCTTTCCGTTTATTTTATGAATATTATCCCAAACTTTCGTAATCGAGGAACGAGAGTTTAAAGAAGAATTATATTTCTTCCCTGATGCTCGTTCACTTTCTTTGATTGTGCGGCGAGCTTTGGCCCGGAGAATACGATATGTACTTAAGTTTTCGGGTGTCGAACGATTGTTAAAGCTTCTCGGCCTTGTCTACTGGCTTCATTACATTCCTTAGTGACCCAAGGTTTTAGGGTTCTTTTACAGTTCGGTGAGGACTTAGGAATGGATTCCTCTGCGATCTTGATTAATATAGATGTAACATGCTGAATAGGGTCATTAGTACCATCCCGACCACCCGTCTAGAAGAAGTAGAGGCCAAAGTAGTGGATTGCATCGGAAAGCCTCTTGCTCAACTCCCTGAATCCTTTCCTCCCCGTCTCTACTTAGTCGCCTATTAGGACACGTAGTGAGACACGTCGGGCCAATTCTACAACCCCGGACCCGCAGAGGAGACTGACCCTATATGGACTATCGATGTATTTTGCTGTGTCCTAACTGATTGACACTCCAAGAAAACTAAACCGTTACTGTTTTGGGATTGCAGACAAAAAAGAATTTCAACCATGGGAGGCAAAGCCAAAAAACCAAGTATTTGTGCGAGATGAGCTGGATGTCCTAGCTGCGTAATCGGACCAACCAAAACCACGTTCATGTGTCAGCATGTGTTGATTCACAACAACGTAATGGTCACAAGCGTAGTTGGTAATTTAGCGGGGTGTATCCATAACTTGGTAACAAACCGGTTCAAACACTCTTTAGTGCATCGGTAGGCTCCTAATGCGATGTCTCTGACACCGTGTCATCTTTTATAATTTCATGTCAGTCTCGAAGACATTACACGTCCATGAGATCCTCTCTGCACAATACCTCGTGAACAAAATATGCCTTTTTCATGTTTTTGAGCCACCAACAATAATCCATTACATCTTAGGGCGCAGTCCCACATACTCATCGAATGGTTTACCCGGGACTTACCAATAACCTTTCATTTGGCGTTACTAAACAACGAATGTTCTTTCGTATAATCGATGGTTTAAAATGCATTTACCAAATATGGTTCAGCCATGTAGGCGTACACATCATTGGTTGTAATATGCAAGTGCAGCGAGTCACTGTCTGTGCAAAGGATCTTTACCCGATCGCGGTAAAACGCATTGATCTTGTGATAATAACTGTGGTATATCAGCATCTTTGACCAGTCAATTGCTAACGATCCGACATATATCTGTGTTCGAAGGTCATATATCATTCAGGATTCAATGGCCAGGTTGGCAACCAGTTTTCGAAGCTTATCTTCTTCAATATCAGGGACAAGATCGACTCGGATTCGTTCGCTGAAACAGCATTTTTATGAGCGTGAACAAGTTTTTCTCAAAGTCATTTAAGCTGCTATGCGCAGATTGCTCGTGATGTTTATATACGGTGCGATCCAAGCGTCCTCGCGAAATCTAATCACTTGATGTTGGAGATTTTGAACATGTAATACATAACAGTGTTTGGTCCTAAGACTTGCTATTAGTTTTGTCCATTGAGTACATTTACTTGCGGCTAAATCAACGACCACGCAATGATATAAGAACAAACAGTTACCAGGCACAGACAAAGATGCTGGTGCCAGTAGATAATCGTTATGTACATCATATAAATGTTGCTGATATTCTATATCAACTTCAAAGACGTTTCCAAAGTGGCTGCTGATGTAATAGTGTACATGTTTTGTATATCAATGTATCTAGGATTAACCCACCGAATCCCACCAACAGGCAACAGTTGGATCATTGCCCAACATTATAGATATTTGAAATAGATGATTTAACTGTTCGTGGCAGCGGGTTCATACCCGTTTATGTTTGGGTTGTTTGTGAGATCATATCTCTGTCTCGCCATAGAAATCCCATCACAAAATGAGTGTTATTATACCAACCACAGCTGGCAATATTTATGTCGATAGCGTAACCGCTTTTAATGGGGCAAGAGTCACTAATCGTTTTAATCGATCTCGCAGCCATTGAGTTGGTTGTAAACGCACACAGTATACAACCCTGAATAACTACGCTTGTCGTTTGAGACCTGCTTAATAACTACAGCTGACACTATCACTCCTTGAAGCGTTGTAGCGGTCATTCTGGCTATGTCAGCCTTATCAGGTTAAAAATGAAGTGCAGTCCGTTTACGTCCTGCACTCAACCATTGCTGATTTTCTGCATGTTCTTTGGGCCAGTCAAGACCTGTTATCAACGGCTTATGTTCAATATGCAAACCTATAGTATGTAGGTTCAATTGCAATGACGGAACTGAGTGTCGGCTCAAGTATAGAAATGTAATAGTCTTTATCGGTGAACGCCGAAATTCTTCGTCGGGCATCATTGCTGAAATAGGCAATATTTTACGGGCATGTAGGAGGATGTTCCATACACCAAACGATATCTATCCGTGCGCGTCGGCGTTCTGAGGTCGACCTCATCCATAACTTTAATACAATCGTGGGACAAGGTGCAGACGAACCAATCATGTGAAGTATAAAATCCAAGATTGCAATTGAAAGCACTCATTAAACGAAGATAATATTAAAAGGATACAAAAGCGAGACAATATGAAAAGTATTCTACAGTTTGAATGTGTACTGAATAGATGAAGCTGCCGTGGAAAGGTTAGCAAGTGCGGAAATGATCACTCATCGGTTTGCTCGAGCATAGTTCGCCGAACAAGCAATGTGACAAATTTACTTACCAGTACCAAGAAGGACTTCCCCTAGCTGGCTTGATATTCAAACGCATGATGAGTTTTCATTAGGCCGATGTATTTATTATTTCTTCCACATTATCGTGTGCATGATCGGAAGAGTCGATCGTACATTATACAAGTATACGCCAACCATTGTTGACGTTGCAAGTAGATACAAAGAGAATGAGCCGTTGATGTCAGAAGATTCTGCATGTGTTGCAGATACATTAGAACGCATTTATAAACATTCACCATTAACATGGTAACGATAATTACAGGGGGATCCTGCTAAAGGATTCGTAACTGTTGAGGCGGTGTTGTTCAAAGAGTTCATGTTCGAGTTCGTGGTGGACATGCTAATATACCTACTGACCAAGCTATTCTGAAACGATTTAATATCGCATTTACACAATTATTATTCGGATATCATTTTAGACAGGAATTGTTGATGAAATGTCTTGAGTGCGGGACAATATCGAACTAGAACTCGTGGGGGTTACACGCCTGGAGAAGTCTCAGGAATGGCTAAGACATCATTCAATAATGAAATTACACGCATGATTTGAGGAAAATTAGCTAATACGATACGACAAGAGTCTGTTGCATTTACGCTGAAAATGATCTCACAACCGCCACCATTTCAGACTCACAGAGACAAGTTTATTCGGTATCTGTATGCACCTGGAGAGGTAGATGGTGGACAATGATGTACTACTGACCCTGTGTGTCTGTTTGTTTGTTTGTTTTTAACGGCGCACCAGTACTGTTAGGCTATTTAGCGCCATACAAAAGGTCATATGAAATATAAAATGTTTTATATCGACCAACGATATTAAAACTAAAAAAAAAAACGATAAAATGGTAACGGTAATAAATAAGTCTTCCCGATCTAAATGGTATATGTTAATAAAGGCAGATCAAAAGTTATTGAAGATAATGGACGGAAAGTACATTACATAAAAATGCTCAAGTTGATGGCATAAAAGTTATACTTAGAGTAAATGTTCACTGCTTTCAAGAATTATATAATACAAGTGAGGTTTATTGTATCAAAGAGTTCCTTCATGTCATGCACATTGTAATACTGATTGCGCGTAGGTTGCAGGTCAAAACACTCTATCATAAAATGTTTAACAGTGAATGGTTCATTGCAAGAAACGCACTTTGGTGGGTCTTCACCTTTTAGTATGTGGGCGTGGGTTATATGCGTATAACCAATTCGAATTCTTGCAATGACTACCTACTCCCTACGCATAGCTCTGTAGGAAGGAGTCCATTCTCCTAGGATTGGTTTGATGGCATGAAGTTTAGTATTCACTGCATCATTCCATGATGCCTGCTACTTCTGACGTAAAGTCTCTTTGATACTAGGTTTAAAATCATTATATGGTATTTTAAAGTCAGATGGTTATTGGAAAAGGGCCATTTTACAGCGCGATCTGCATTTTCATTACCTTTAATACCAACATGGTTAGGTAACCAACAGTATACGATATTGTGCGAGGTACTCAGCTTACTATGCTCAGCGAAAAGATTGGTCAACAATGGATTCTCCAATTTTCTATTGTGCAGTGACTGAAGTACTGATAGGGAATCAGAGAAGATGCTGCTGTTTAAAATGCGTTTATTTTCGATATATTGCAGAGCAAGTTCTATTGTTCTGATTTCGGCTGAAACAAATTGATGTGCCATTTGGTAAGCGAACTTGTGTGTTTTCCACTAAAGAAGGCTGCAGCAGCCTTTTCCTCATCCTTTGATCCGTCGGTATAAATTCTTGTATAGTTTTTAAATTCGGAGAGTAGTTCATGATAAGAGTTGTGGAAGATGGAAGGGTTTGTCTCGGATTTCTTTCTATCGTGTAGCGTAAAAAGTACTTTTGGTTGTTTGAGTAGCCAGTGTTTCGGAGATGGACGTTTTCTGAATTTGGTTTATTTTCGTATAAGGCTTTGTATTTGGGTTGAAAAACAGCCGAGAAGGCAGGGTTCAGAGGGTTTGATCTTAATTTGAGAACATACTGTGTGGAAAGCATTTCCCTACGATGTGATAAAGGTGGTTCGTTCGCTTCAGCGAGGAGGCTTTCACACGGAGATGTCTTAAATGCTCCTAAAGCGAGTCTTATTCCTTGATGATGAATTGGATCAAGCATTTTCTAGTATGACTTTCTAACTGAACCATAAACAAAGCAACAATAGTCCCGTTTGGAGCGAATAAACGTTCTATATAGATGATTTTTCTATCAGCACCCCAGTCAGTGTACACTACTACTTTAAATAGATCTAGAGATTTTAAGCATTTAGCTTTCAAGATCTTTAGGTGTGGAATAATTGTATGCATGTGCTTTGATCGATAACATATTAGAAAATCATCAACATATAACGAGCAGTCCACACCAAGAGCTAAACACTTGGTGATGCTATTGATTTTGATGTTGAAAAGCGTCACAGATAAAATACTGCCTGGGACACACCCATCTCTTGCTCGTGCAGATCTGAGAGGGTACAGCCAACTCGTAGCTTGAATTCTCTGTCTGAGAGAAAGTTTGATATGAATGAGGGCAGACGGCCTTTTAGAGCCAGATCGTGCAGGTCATTTTAGTATCCCGTACTTCCATGTCGTATCATAGGCCTTTTCTAAATCAAAGAAAACCGCTAATAAATGTTTCTTCTCGATAAATGTTTGCAGTCTAACCAGATGATCATTGGTGCTCAGGCCATATCTAAAGCCACTTTGGAAAGGAGATTAAAATTGTTAGTTACCAGGTACCATACAAGCCGAGAATTAATCATTCGTACCATCGTTTGCACACACAATTTGTGAGTGCAATAGGTCGGTAGTTGGCAGAGTCTGCGCTATCTTTACCTGGTTTGGGAACTGGTATTACTGTTGTTTCTTTTCCAACTCTTAGGTACATGTCCAGTAATTCAAAAATCATTGAAGATTTTCTAAAGAGATGTTAATCATGATACTGGAAGGTGTTTCAAAAATTGGTAATGCATTTCGTCAGGCCCCGTGGATGTATCACGGGCCTTGTCTAAAGCCTCCGTAAGCTCCAGTAGTGAAAACAGTTGGTTATAAGTTTCTGAGTTGTTGGATGTGAATTTCAAACGTGACTTTTCTTTTTGAGTTTTTAATCTTCATAAGCCTTCTGAATAATTAGATGATGAGGAATTTTTAGAGAAACTGTCAGCAAGAATATTTGCTATGTCTCGTTTTGAACTAAAAGTGTCATTGTTAAGTTGCAGATGTCGGAGAGAACTGTGTTTTCTCTTTCCGTTTATTTTATGAATATTATCCCAAACTTTCGTAATCGAGGAACGAGAGTTTAAAGAAGAATTATATTTCTTCCCTGATGCTCGTTCACTTTCTTTGATTGTGCGGCGAGCTTTGGCCCGGAGAATACGATATGTACTTAAGTTTTCGGGTGTCGAACGATTGTTAAAGCTTCTCGGCCTTGTCTACTGGCTTCATTACATTCCTTAGTGACCCAAGGTTTTAGGGTTCTTTTACAGTTCGGTGAGGACTTAGGAATGGATTCCTCTGCGATCTTGATTAATATAGATGTAACATGCTGAATAGGGTCATTAGTACCATCCCGACCACCCGTCTAGAAGAAGTAGAGGCCAAAGTAGTGGATTGCATCGGAAAGCCTCTTGCTCAACTCCCTGAATCCTTTCCTCCCCGTCTCTACTTAGTCGCCTATTAGGACACGTAGTGAGACACGTCGGGCCAATTCTACAACCCCGGACCCGCAGAGGAGACTGACCCTATATGGACTATCGATGTATTTTGCTGTGTCCTAACTGATTGACACTCCAAGAAAACTAAACCGTTACTGTTTTGGGATTGCAGACAAAAAAGAATTTCAACCATGGGAGGCAAAGCCAAAAAACCAAGTATTTGTGCGAGATGAGCTGGATGTCCTAGCTGCGTAATCGGACCAACCAAAACCACGTTCATGTGTCAGCATGTGTTGATTCACAACAACGTAATGGTCACAAGCGTAGTTGGTAATTTAGCGGGGTGTATCCATAACTTGGTAACAAACCGGTTCAAACACTCTTTAGTGCATCGGTAGGCTCCTAATGCGATGTCTCTGACACCGTGTCATCTTTTATAATTTCATGTCAGTCTCGAAGACATTACACGTCCATGAGATCCTCTCTGCACAATACCTCGTGAACAAAATATGCCTTTTTCATGTTTTTGAGCCACCAACAATAATCCATTACATCTTAGGGCGCAGTCCCACATACTCATCGAATGGTTTACCCGGGACTTACCAATAACCTTTCATTTGGCGTTACTAAACAACGAATGTTCTTTCGTATAATCGATGGTTTAAAATGCATTTACCAAATATGGTTCAGCCATGTAGGCGTACACATCATTGGTTGTAATATGCAAGTGCAGCGAGTCACTGTCTGTGCAAAGGATCTTTACCCGATCGCGGTAAAACGCATTGATCTTGTGATAATAACTGTGGTATATCAGCATCTTTGACCAGTCAATTGCTAACGATCCGACATATATCTGTGTTCGAAGGTCATATATCATTCAGGATTCAATGGCCAGGTTGGCAACCAGTTTTCGAAGCTTATCTTCTTCAATATCAGGGACAAGATCGACTCGGATTCGTTCGCTGAAACAGCATTTTTATGAGCGTGAACAAGTTTTTCTCAAAGTCATTTAAGCTGCTATGCGCAGATTGCTCGTGATGTTTATATACGGTGCGATCCAAGCGTCCTCGCGAAATCTAATCACTTGATGTTGGAGATTTTGAACATGTAATACATAACAGTGTTTGGTCCTAAGACTTGCTATTAGTTTTGTCCATTGAGTACATTTACTTGCGGCTAAATCAACGACCACGCAATGATATAAGAACAAACAGTTACCAGGCACAGACAAAGATGCTGGTGCCAGTAGATAATCGTTATGTACATCATATAAATGTTGCTGATATTCTATATCAACTTCAAAGACGTTTCCAAAGTGGCTGCTGATGTAATAGTGTACATGTTTTGTATATCAATGTATCTAGGATTAACCCACCGAATCCCACCAACAGGCAACAGTTGGATCATTGCCCAACATTATAGATATTTGAAATAGATGATTTAACTGTTCGTGGCAGCGGGTTCATACCCGTTTATGTTTGGGTTGTTTGTGAGATCATATCTCTGTCTCGCCATAGAAATCCCATCACAAAATGAGTGTTATTATACCAACCACAGCTGGCAATATTTATGTCGATAGCGTAACCGCTTTTAATGGGGCAAGAGTCACTAATCGTTTTAATCGATCTCGCAGCCATTGAGTTGGTTGTAAACGCACACAGTATACAACCCTGAATAACTACGCTTGTCGTTTGAGACCTGCTTAATAACTACAGCTGACACTATCACTCCTTGAAGCGTTGTAGCGGTCATTCTGGCTATGTCAGCCTTATCAGGTTAAAAATGAAGTGCAGTCCGTTTACGTCCTGCACTCAACCATTGCTGATTTTCTGCATGTTCTTTGGGCCAGTCAAGACCTGTTATCAACGGCTTATGTTCAATATGCAAACCTATAGTATGTAGGTTCAATTGCAATGACGGAACTGAGTGTCGGCTCAAGTATAGAAATGTAATAGTCTTTATCGGTGAACGCCGAAATTCTTCGTCGGGCATCATTGCTGAAATAGGCAATATTTTACGGGCATGTAGGAGGATGTTCTATACACCAAACGATATCTATCCGTGCGCGTCGGCGTTCTGAGGTCGACCTCATCCATAACTTTAATACAATCGTGGGACAAGGTGCAGACGAACCAATCATGTGAAGTATAAAATCCAAGATTGCAATTGAAAGCACTCATTAAACGAAGATAATATTAAAAGGATACAAAAGCGAGACAATATGAAAAGTATTCTACAGTTTGAATGTGTACTGAATAGATGAAGCTGCCGTGGAAAGGTTAGCAAGTGCGGAAATGATCACTCATCGGTTTGCTCGAGCATAGTTCGCCGAACAAGCAATGTGACAAATTTACTTACCAGTACCAAGAAGGACTTCCCCTAGCTGGCTTGATATTCAAACGCATGATGAGTTTTCATTAGGCCGATGTATTTATTATTTCTTCCACATTATCGTGTGCATGATCGGAAGAGTCGATCGTACATTATACAAGTATACGCCAACCATTGTTGACGTTGCAAGTAGATACAAAGAGAATGAGCCGTTGATGTCAGAAGATTCTGCATGTGTTGCAGATACATTAGAACGCATTTATAAACATTCACCATTAACATGGTAACGATAATTACAGGGGGATCCTGCTAAAGGATTCGTAACTGTTGAGGCGGTGTTGTTCAAAGAGTTCATGTTCGAGTTCGTGGTGGACATGCTAATATACCTACTGACCAAGCTATTCTGAAACGATTTAATATCGCATTTACACAATTATTATTCGGATATCATTTTAGACAGGAATTGTTGATGAAATGTCTTGAGTGCGGGACAATATCGAACTAGAACTCGTGGGGGTTACACGCCTGGAGAAGTCTCAGGAATGGCTAAGACATCATTCAATAATGAAATTACACGCATGATTTGAGGAAAATTAGCTAATACGATACGACAAGAGTCTGTTGCATTTACGCTGAAAATGATCTCACAACCGCCACCATTTCAGACTCACAGAGACAAGTTTATTCGGTATCTGTATGCACCTGGAGAGGTAGATGGTGGACAATGATGTACTACTGACCCTGTGTGTCTGTTTGTTTGTTTGTTTTTAACGGCGCACCAGTACTGTTAGGCTATTTAGCGCCATACAAAAGGTCATATGAAATATAAAATGTTTTATATCGACCAACGATATTAAAACTAAAAAAAAAAACGATAAAATGGTAACGGTAATAAATAAGTCTTCCCGATCTAAATGGTATATGTTAATAAAGGCAGATCAAAAGTTATTGAAGATAATGGACGGAAAGTACATTACATAAAAATGCTCAAGTTGATGGCATAAAAGTTATACTTAGAGTAAATGTTCACTGCTTTCAAGAATTATATAATACAAGTGAGGTTTATTGTATCAAAGAGTTCCTTCATGTCATGCACATTGTAATACTGATTGCGCGTAGGTTGCAGGTCAAAACACTCTATCATAAAATGTTTAACAGTGAATGGTTCATTGCAAGAAACGCACTTTGGTGGGTCTTCACCTTTTAGTATGTGGGCGTGGGTTATATGCGTATAACCAATTCGAATTCTTGCAATGACTACCTACTCCCTACGCATAGCTCTGTAGGAAGGAGTCCATTCTCCTAGGATTGGTTTGATGGCATGAAGTTTAGTATTCACTGCATCATTCCATGATGCCTGCTACTTCTGACGTAAAGTCTCTTTGATACTAGGTTTAAAATCATTATATGGTATTTTAAAGTCAGATGGTTATTGGAAAAGGGCCATTTTACAGCGCGATCTGCATTTTCATTACCTTTAATACCAACATGGTTAGGTAACCAACAGTATACGATATTGTGCGAGGTACTCAGCTTACTATGCTCAGCGAAAAGATTGGTCAACAATGGATTCTCCAATTTTCTATTGTGCAGTGACTGAAGTACTGATAGGGAATCAGAGAAGATGCTGCTGTTTAAAATGCGTTTATTTTCGATATATTGCAGAGCAAGTTCTATTGTTCTGATTTCGGCTGAAACAAATTGATGTGCCATTTGGTAAGCGAACTTGTGTGTTTTCCACTAAAGAAGGCTGCAGCAGCCTTTTCCTCATCCTTTGATCCGTCGGTATAAATTCTTGTATAGTTTTTAAATTCGGAGAGTAGTTCATGATAAGAGTTGTGGAAGATGGAAGGGTTTGTCTCGGATTTCTTTCTATCGTGTAGCGTAAAAAGTACTTTTGGTTGTTTGAGTAGCCAGTGTTTCGGAGATGGACGTTTTCTGAATTTGGTTTATTTTCGTATAAGGCTTTGTATTTGGGTTGAAAAACAGCCGAGAAGGCAGGGTTCAGAGGGTTTGATCTTAATTTGAGAACATACTGTGTGGAAAGCATTTCCCTACGATGTGATAAAGGTGGTTCGTTCGCTTCAGCGAGGAGGCTTTCACACGGAGATGTCTTAAATGCTCCTAAAGCGAGTCTTATTCCTTGATGATGAATTGGATCAAGCATTTTCTAGTATGACTTTCTAACTGAACCATAAACAAAGCAACAATAGTCCCGTTTGGAGCGAATAAACGTTCTATATAGATGATTTTTCTATCAGCACCCCAGTCAGTGTACACTACTACTTTAAATAGATCTAGAGATTTTAAGCATTTAGCTTTCAAGATCTTTAGGTGTGGAATAATTGTATGCATGTGCTTTGATCGATAACATATTAGAAAATCATCAACATATAACGAGCAGTCCACACCAAGAGCTAAACACTTGGTGATGCTATTGATTTTGATGTTGAAAAGCGTCACAGATAAAATACTGCCTGGGACACACCCATCTCTTGCTCGTGCAGATCTGAGAGGGTACAGCCAACTCGTAGCTTGAATTCTCTGTCTGAGAGAAAGTTTGATATGAATGAGGGCAGACGGCCTTTTAGAGCCAGATCGTGCAGGTCATTTTAGTATCCCGTACTTCCATGTCGTATCATAGGCCTTTTCTAAATCAAAGAAAACCGCTAATAAATGTTTCTTCTCGATAAATGTTTGCAGTCTAACCAGATGATCATTGGTGCTCAGGCCATATCGAAAGCCACTTTGGAAAGGAGATTAAAATTGTTAGTTACCAGGTACCATACAAGCCGAGAATTAATCATTCGTACCATCGTTTGCACACACAATTTGTGAGTGCAATAGGTCGGTAGTTGGCAGAGTCTGCGCTATCTTTACCTGGTTTGGGAACTGGTATTACTGTTGTTTCTTTTCCAACTCTTAGGTACATGTCCAGTAATTCAAAAATCATTGAAGATTTTCTAAAGAGATGTTAATCATGATACTGGAAGGTGTTTCAAAAATTGGTAATGCATTTCGTCAGGCCCCGTGGATGTATCACGGGCCTTGTCTAAAGCCTCCGTAAGCTCCAGTAGTGAAAACAGTTGGTTATAAGTTTCTGAGTTGTTGGATGTGAATTTCAAACGTGACTTTTCTTTTTGAGTTTTTAATCTTCATAAGCCTTCTGAATAATTAGATGATGAGGAATTTTTAGAGAAACTGTCAGCAAGAATATTTGCTATGTCTCGTTTTGAACTAAAAGTGTCATTGTTAAGTTGCAGATGTCGGAGAGAACTGTGTTTTCTCTTTCCGTTTATTTTATGAATATTATCCCAAACTTTCGTAATCGAGGAACGAGAGTTTAAAGAAGAATTATATTTCTTCCCTGATGCTCGTTCACTTTCTTTGATTGTGCGGCGAGCTTTGGCCCGGAGAATACGATATGTACTTAAGTTTTCGGGTGTCGAACGATTGTTAAAGCTTCTCGGCCTTGTCTACTGGCTTCATTACATTCCTTAGTGACCCAAGGTTTTAGGGTTCTTTTACAGTTCGGTGAGGACTTAGGAATGGATTCCTCTGCGATCTTGATTAATATAGATGTAACATGCTGAATAGGGTCATTAGTACCATCCCGACCACCCGTCTAGAAGAAGTAGAGGCCAAAGTAGTGGATTGCATCGGAAAGCCTCTCGCTCAACTCCCTGAATCCTTTCCTCCCCGTCTCTACTTAGTCGCCTATTAGGACACGTAGTGAGACACGTCGGGCCAATTCTACAACCCCGGACCCGCAGAGGAGACTGACCCTATATGGACTATCGATGTATTTTGCTGTGTCCTAACTGATTGACACTCCAAGAAAACTAAACCGTTACTGTTTTGGGATTGCAGACAAAAAAGAATTTCAACCATGGGAGGCAAAGCCAAAAAACCAAGTATTTGTGCGAGATGAGCTGGATGTCCTAGCTGCGTAATCGGACCAACCAAAACCACGTTCATGTGTCAGCATGTGTTGATTCACAACAACGTAATGGTCACAAGCGTAGTTGGTAATTTAGCGGGGTGTATCCATAACTTGGTAACAAACCGGTTCAAACACTCTTTAGTGCATCGGTAGGCTCCTAATGCGATGTCTCTGACACCGTGTCATCTTTTATAATTTCATGTCAGTCTCGAAGACATTATACGTCCATGAGATCCTCTCTGCACAATACCTCGTGAACAAAATATGCCTTTTTCATGTTTTTGAGCCACCAACAATAATCCATTACATCTTAGGGCGCAGTCCCACATACTCATCGAATGGTTTACCCGGGACTTACCAATAACCTTTCATTTGGCGTTACTAAACAACGAATGTTCTTTCGTATAATCGATGGTTTAAAATGCATTTACCAAATATGGTTCAGCCATGTAGGCGTACACATCATTGGTTGTAATATGCAAGTGCAGCGAGTCACTGTCTGTGCAAAGGATCTTTACCCGATCGCGGTAAAACGCATTGATCTTGTGATAATAACTGTGGTATATCAGCATCTTTGACCAGTCAATTGCTAACGATCCGACATATATCTGTGTTCGAAGGTCATATATCATTCAGGATTCAATGGCCAGGTTGGCAACCAGTTTTCGAAGCTTATCTTCTTCAATATCAGGGACAAGATCGACTCGGATTCGTTCGCTGAAACAGCATTTTTATGAGCGTGAACAAGTTTTTCTCAAAGTCATTTAAGCTGCTATGCGCAGATTGCTCGTGATGTTTATATACGGTGCGATCCAAGCGTCCTCGCGAAATCTAATCACTTGATGTTGGAGATTTTGAACATGTAATACATAACAGTGTTTGGTCCTAAGACTTGCTATTAGTTTTGTCCATTGAGTACATTTACTTGCGGCTAAATCAACGACCACGCAATGATATAAGAACAAACAGTTACCAGGCACAGACAAAGATGCTGGTGCCAGTAGATAATCGTTATGTACATCATATAAATGTTGCTGATATTCTATATCAACTTCAAAGACGTTTCCAAAGTGGCTGCTGATGTAATAGTGTACATGTTTTGTATATCAATGTATCTAGGATTAACCCACCGAATCCCACCAACAGGCAACAGTTGGATCATTGCCCAACATTATAGATATTTGAAATAGATGATTTAACTGTTCGTGGCAGCGGGTTCATACCCGTTTATGTTTGGGTTGTTTGTGAGATCATATCTCTGTCTCGCCATAGAAATCCCATCACAAAATGAGTGTTATTATACCAACCACAGCTGGCAATATTTATGTCGATAGCGTAACCGCTTTTAATGGGGCAAGAGTCACTAATCGTTTTAATCGATCTCGCAGCCATTGAGTTTGTTGTAAACGCACACAGTATACAACCCTGAATAACTACGCTTGTCGTTTGAGACCTGCTTAATAACTACAGCTGACACTATCACTCCTTGAAGCGTTGTAGCGGTCATTCTGGCTATGTCAGCCTTATCAGGTTAAAAATGAAGTGCAGTCCGTTTACGTCCTGCACTCAACCATTGCTGATTTTCTGCATGTTCTTTGGGCCAGTCAAGACCTGTTATCAACGGCTTATGTTCAATATGCAAACCTATAGTATGTAGGTTCAATTGCAATGACGGAACTGAGTGTCGGCTCAAGTATAGAAATGTAATAGTCTTTATCGGTGAACGCCGAAATTCTTCGTCGGGCATCATTGCTGAAATAGGCAATATTTTACGGGCATGTAGGAGGATGTTCCATACACCAAACGATATCTATCCGTGCGCGTCGGCGTTCTGAGGTCGACCTCATCCATAACTTTAATACAATCGTGGGACAAGGTGCAGACGAACCAATCATGTGAAGTATAAAATCCAAGATTGCAATTGAAAGCACTCATTAAACGAAGATAATATTAAAAGGATACAAAAGCGAGACAATATGAAAAGTATTCTACAGTTTGAATGTGTACTGAATAGATGAAGCTGCCGTGGAAAGGTTAGCAAGTGCGGAAATGATCACTCATCGGTTTGCTCGAGCATAGTTCGCCGAACAAGCAATGTGACAAATTTACTTACCAGTACCAAGAAGGACTTCCCCTAGCTGGCTTGATATTCAAACGCATGATGAGTTTTCATTAGGCCGATGTATTTATTATTTCTTCCACATTATCGTGTGCATGATCGGAAGAGTCGATCGTACATTATACAAGTATACGCCAACCATTGTTGACGTTGCAAGTAGATACAAAGAGAATGAGCCGTTGATGTCAGAAGATTCTGCATGTGTTGCAGATACATTAGAACGCATTTATAAACATTCACCATTAACATGGTAACGATAATTACAGGGGGATCCTGCTAAAGGATTCGTAACTGTTGAGGCGGTGTTGTTCAAAGAGTTCATGTTCGAGTTCGTGGTGGACATGCTAATATACCTACTGACCAAGCTATTCTGAAACGATTTAATATCGCATTTACACAATTATTATTCGGATATCATTTTAGACAGGAATTGTTGATGAAATGTCTTGAGTGCGGGACAATATCGAACTAGAACTCGTGGGGGTTACACGCCTGGAGAAGTCTCAGGAATGGCTAAGACATCATTCAATAATGAAATTACACGCATGATTTGAGGAAAATTAGCTAATACGATACGACAAGAGTCTGTTGCATTTACGCTGAAAATGATCTCACAACCGCCACCATTTCAGACTCACAGAGACAAGTTTATTCGGTATCTGTATGCACCTGGAGAGGTAGATGGTGGACAATGATGTACTACTGACCCTGTGTGTCTGTTTGTTTGTTTGTTTTTAACGGCGCACCAGTACTGTTAGGCTATTTAGCGCCATACAAAAGGTCATATGAAATATAAAATGTTTTATATCGACCAACGATATTAAAACTAAAAAAAAAAACGATAAAATGGTAACGGTAATAAATAAGTCTTCCCGATCTAAATGGTATATGTTAATAAAGGCAGATCAAAAGTTATTGAAGATAATGGACGGAAAGTACATTACATAAAAATGCTCAAGTTGATGGCATAAAAGTTATACTTAGAGTAAATGTTCACTGCTTTCAAGAATTATATAATACAAGTGAGGTTTATTGTATCAAAGAGTTCCTTCATGTCATGCACATTGTAATACTGATTGCGCGTAGGTTGCAGGTCAAAACACTCTATCATAAAATGTTTAACAGTGAATGGTTCATTGCAAGAAACGCACTTTGGTGGGTCTTCACCTTTTAGTATGTGGGCGTGGGTTATATGCGTATAACCAATTCGAATTCTTGCAATGACTACCTACTCCCTACGCATAGCTCTGTAGGAAGGAGTCCATTCTCCTAGGATTGGTTTGATGGCATGAAGTTTAGTATTCACTGCATCATTCCATGATGCCTGCTACTTCTGACGTAAAGTCTCTTTGATACTAGGTTTAAAATCATTATATGGTATTTTAAAGTCAGATGGTTATTGGAAAAGGGCCATTTTACAGCGCGATCTGCATTTTCATTACCTTTAATACCAACATGGTTAGGTAACCAACAGTATACGATATTGTGCGAGGTACTCAGCTTACTATGCTCAGCGAAAAGATTGGTCAACAATGGATTCTCCAATTTTCTATTGTGCAGTGACTGAAGTACTGATAGGGAATCAGAGAAGATGCTGCTGTTTAAAATGCGTTTATTTTCGATATATTGCAGAGCAAGTTCTATTGTTCTGATTTCGGCTGAAACAAATTGATGTGCCATTTGGTAAGCGAACTTGTGTGTTTTCCACTAAAGAAGGCTGCAGCAGCCTTTTCCTCATCCTTTGATCCGTCGGTATAAATTCTTGTATAGTTTTTAAATTCGGAGAGTAGTTCATGATAAGAGTTGTGGAAGATGGAAGGGTTTGTCTCGGATTTCTTTCTATCGTGTAGCGTAAAAAGTACTTTTGGTTGTTTGAGTAGCCAGTGTTTCGGAGATGGACGTTTTCTGAATTTGGTTTATTTTCGTATAAGGCTTTGTATTTGGGTTGAAAAACAGCCGAGAAGGCAGGGTTCAGAGGGTTTGATCTTAATTTGAGAACATACTGTGTGGAAAGCATTTCCCTACGATGTGATAAAGGTGGTTCGTTCGCTTCAGCGAGGAGGCTTTCACACGGAGATGTCTTAAATGCTCCTAAAGCGAGTCTTATTCCTTGATGATGAATTGGATCAAGCATTTTCTAGTATGACTTTCTAACTGAACCATAAACAAAGCAACAATAGTCCCGTTTGGAGCGAATAAACGTTCTATATAGATGATTTTTCTATCAGCACCCCAGTCAGTGTACACTACTACTTTAAATAGATCTAGAGATTTTAAGCATTTAGCTTTCAAGATCTTTAGGTGTGGAATAATTGTATGCATGTGCTTTGATCGATAACATATTAGAAAATCATCAACATATAACGAGCAGTCCACACCAAGAGCTAAACACTTGGTGATGCTATTGATTTTGATGTTGAAAAGCGTCACAGATAAAATACTGCCTGGGACACACCCATCTCTTGCTCGTGCAGATCTGAGAGGGTACAGCCAACTCGTAGCTTGAATTCTCTGTCTGAGAGAAAGTTTGATATGAATGAGGGCAGACGGCCTTTTAGAGCCAGATCGTGCAGGTCATTTTAGTATCCCGTACTTCCATGTCGTATCATAGGCCTTTTCTAAATCAAAGAAAACCGCTAATAAATGTTTCTTCTCGATAAATGTTTGCAGTCTAACCAGATGATCATTGGTGCTCAGGCCATATCGAAAGCCACTTTGGAAAGGAGATTAAAATTGTTAGTTACCAGGTACCATACAAGCCGAGAATTAATCATTCGTACCATCGTTTGCACACACAATTTGTGAGTGCAATAGGTCGGTAGTTGGCAGAGTCTGCGCTATCTTTACCTGGTTTGGGAACTGGTATTACTGTTGTTTCTTTTCCAACTCTTAGGTACATGTCCAGTAATTCAAAAATCATTGAAGATTTTCTAAAGAGATGTTAATCATGATACTGGAAGGTGTTTCAAAAATTGGTAATGCATTTCGTCAGGCCCCGTGGATGTATCACGGGCCTTGTCTAAAGCCTCCGTAAGCTCCAGTAGTGAAAACAGTTGGTTATAAGTTTCTGAGTTGTTGGATGTGAATTTCAAACGTGACTTTTCTTTTTGAGTTTTTAATCTTCATAAGCCTTCTGAATAATTAGATGATGAGGAATTTTTAGAGAAACTGTCAGCAAGAATATTTGCTATGTCTCGTTTTGAACTAAAAGTGTCATTGTTAAGTTGCAGATGTCGGAGAGAACTGTGTTTTCTCTTTCCGTTTATTTTATGAATATTATCCCAAACTTTCGTAATCGAGGAACGAGAGTTTAAAGAAGAATTATATTTCTTCCCTGATGCTCGTTCACTTTCTTTGATTGTGCGGCGAGCTTTGGCCCGGAGAATACGATATGTACTTAAGTTTTCGGGTGTCGAACGATTGTTAAAGCTTCTCGGCCTTGTCTACTGGCTTCATTACATTCCTTAGTGACCCAAGGTTTTAGGGTTCTTTTACAGTTCGGTGAGGACTTAGGAATGGATTCCTCTGCGA
Source organism: Sinohyriopsis cumingii (assembly GCA_028554795.2). Taxonomy (NCBI): domain Eukaryota; kingdom Metazoa; phylum Mollusca; class Bivalvia; order Unionida; family Unionidae; genus Sinohyriopsis; species Sinohyriopsis cumingii. Next base: position 53,366 of record JAPYKE020000090.1, read on the forward strand.
TCTTGATTAATATAGATGTAACATGCTGAATAGGGTCATTAGTACCATCCCGACCACCCGTCTAGAAGAAGTAGAGGCCAAAGTAGTGGATTGCATCGGAAAGCCTCTTGCTCAACTCCCTGAATCCTTTCCTCCCCGTCTCTACTTAGTCGCCTATTAGGACACGTAGTGAGACACGTCGGGCCAATTCTACAACCCCGGACCCGCAGAGGAGACTGACCCTATATGGACTATCGATGTATTTTGCTGTGTCCTAACTGATTGACACTCCAAGAAAACTAAACCGTTACTGTTTTGGGATTGCAGACAAAAAAGAATTTCAACCATGGGAGGCAAAGCCAAAGAACCAAGTATTTGTGCGAGATGAGCTGGATGTCCTAGCTGCGTAATCGGACCAACCAAAACCACGTTCATGTGTCAGCATGTGTTGATTCACAACAACGTAATGGTCACAAGCGTAGTTGGTAATTTAGCGGGGTGTATCCATAACTTGGTAACAAACCGGTTCAAACACTCTTTAGTGCATCGGTAGGCTCCTAATGCGATGTCTCTGACACCGTGTCATCTTTTATAATTTCATGTCAGTCTCGAAGACATTATACGTCCATGAGATCCTCTCTGCACAATACCTCGTGAACAAAATATGCCTTTTTCATGTTTTTGAGCCACCAACAATAATCCATTACATCTTAGGGCGCAGTCCCACATACTCATCGAATGGTTTACCCGGGACTTACCAATAACCTTTCATTTGGCGTTACTAAACAACGAATGTTCTTTCGTATAATCGATGGTTTAAAATGCATTTACCAAATATGGTTCAGCCATGTAGGCGTACACATCATTGGTTGTAATATGCAAGTGCAGCGAGTCACTGTCTGTGCAAAGGATCTTTACCCGATCGCGGTAAAACGCATTGATCTTGTGATAATAACTGTGGTATATCAGCATCTTTGACCAGTCAATTGCTAACGATCCGACATATATCTGTGTTCGAAGGTCATATATCATTCAGGATTCAATGGCCAGGTTGGCAACCAGTTTTCGAAGCTTATCTTCTTCAATATCAGGGACAAGATCGACTCGGATTCGTTCGCTGAAACAGCATTTTTATGAGCGTGAACAAGTTTTTCTCAAAGTCATTTAAGCTGCTATGCGCAGATTGCTCGTGATGTTTATATACGGTACGATCCAAGCGTCCTCGCGAAATCTAATCACTTGATGTTGGAGATTTTGAACATGTAATACATAACAGTGTTTGGTCCTAAGACTTGCTATTAGTTTTGTCCATTGAGTACATTTACTTGCGGCTAAATCAACGACCACGCAATGATATAAGAACAAACAGTTACCAGGCACAGACAAAGATGCTGGTGCCAGTAGATAATCGTTATGTACATCATATAAATGTTGCTGATATTCTATATCAACTTCAAAGACGTTTCCAAAGTGGCTGCTGATGTAATAGTGTACATGTTTTGTATATCAATGTATCTAGGATTAACCCACCGAATCCCACCAACAGGCAACAGTTGGATCATTGCCCAACATTATAGATATTTGAAATAGATGATTTAACTGTTCGTGGCAGCGGGTTCATACCCGTTTATGTTTGGGTTGTTTGTGAGATCATATCTCTGTCTCGCCATAGAAATCCCATCACAAAATGAGTGTTATTATACCAACCACAGCTGGCAATATTTATGTCGATAGCGTAACCGCTTTTAATGGGGCAAGAGTCACTAATCGTTTTAATCGATCTCGCAGCCATTGAGTTGGTTGTAAACGCACACAGTATACAACCCTGAATAACTACGCTTGTCGTTTGAGACCTGCTTAATAACTACAGCTGACACTATCACTCCTTGAAGCGTTGTAGCGGTCGGTCATTCTGGCTATGTCAGCCTTATCAGGTTAAAAATGAAGTGCAGTCCGTTTACGTCCTGCACTCAACCATTGCTGATTTTCTGCATGTTCTTTGGGCCAGTCAAGACCTGTTATCAACGGCTTATGTTCAATATGCAAACCTATAGTATGTAGGTTCAATTGCAATGACGGAACTGAGTGTCGGCTCAAGTATAGAAATGTAATAGTCTTTATCGGTGAACGCCGAAATTCTTCGTCGGGCATCATTGCTGAAATAGGCAATATTTTACGGGCATGTAGGAGGATGTTCCATACACCAAACGATATCTATCCGTGCGCGTCGGCGTTCTGAGGTCGACCTCATCCATAACTTTAATACAATCGTGGGACAAGGTGCAGACGAACCAATCATGTGAAGTATAAAATCCAAGATTGCAATTGAAAGTACTCATTAAACGAAGATAATATTAAAAGGATACAAAAGCGAGACAATATGAAAAGTATTCTACAGTTTGAATGTGTACTGAATAGATGAAGCTGCCGTGGAAAGGTTAGCAAGTGCGGAAATGATCACTCATCGGTTTGCTCGAGCATAGTTCGCCGAACAAGCAATGTGACAAATTTACTTACCAGTACCAAGAAGGACTTCCCCTAGCTGGCTTGATATTCAAACGCATGATGAGTTTTCATTAGGCCGATGTATTTATTATTTCTTCCACATTATCGTGTGCATGATCGGAAGAGTCGATCGTACATTATACAAGTATACGCCAACCATTGTTGACGTTGCAAGTAGATACAAAGAGAATGAGCCGTTGATGTCAGAAGATTCTGCATGTGTTGCAGATACATTAGAACGCATTTATAAACATTCACCATTAACATGGTAACGATAATTACAGGGGGATCCTGCTAAAGGATTCGTAACTGTTGAGGCGGTGTTGTTCAAAGAGTTCATGTTCGAGTTCGTGGTGGACATGCTAATATACCTACTGACCAAGCTATTCTGAAACGATTTAATATCGCATTTACACAATTATTATTCGGATATCATTTTAGACAGGAATTGTTGATGAAATGTCTTGAGTGCGGGACAATATCGAACTAGAACTCGTGGGGGTTACACGCCTGGAGAAGTCTCAGGAATGGCTAAGACATCATTCAATAATGAAATTACACGCATGATTTGAGGAAAATTAGCTAATACGATACGACAAGAGTCTGTTGCATTTACGCTGAAAATGATCTCACAACCGCCACCATTTCAGACTCACAGAGACAAGTTTATTCGGTATCTGTATGCACCTGGAGAGGTAGATGGTGGACAATGATGTACTACTGACCCTGTGTGTCTGTTTGTTTGTTTGTTTTTAACGGCGCACCAGTACTGTTAGGCTATTTAGCGCCATACAAAAGGTCATATGAAATATAAAATGTTTTATATCGACCAACGATATTAAAACTAAAAAAAAAAACGATAAAATGGTAACGGTAATAAATAAGTCTTCCCGATCTAAATGGTATATGTTAATAAAGGCAGATCAAAAGTTATTGAAGATAATGGACGGAAAGTACATTACATAAAAATGCTCAAGTTGATGGCATAAAAGTTATACTTAGAGTAAATGTTCACTGCTTTCAAGAATTATATAATACAAGTGAGGTTTATTGTATCAAAGAGTTCCTTCATGTCATGCACATTGTAATACTGATTGCGCGTAGGTTGCAGGTCAAAACACTCTATCATAAAATGTTTAACAGTGAATGGTTCATTGCAAGAAACGCACTTTGGTGGGTCTTCACCTTTTAGTATGTGGGCGTGGGTTATATGCGTATAACCAATTCGAATTCTTGCAATGACTACCTACTCCCTACGCATAGCTCTGTAGGAAGGAGTCCATTCTCCTAGGATTGGTTTGATGGCATGAAGTTTAGTATTCACTGCATCATTCCATGATGCCTGCTACTTCTGACGTAAAGTCTCTTTGATACTAGGTTTAAAATCATTATATGGTATTTTAAAGTCAGATGGTTATTGGAAAAGGGCCATTTTACAGCGCGATCTGCATTTTCATTACCTTTAATACCAACATGGTTAGGTAACCAACAGTATACGATATTGTGCGAGGTACTCAGCTTACTATGCTCAGCGAAAAGATTGGTCAACAATGGATTCTCCAATTTTCTATTGTGCAGTGACTGAAGTACTGATAGGGAATCAGAGAAGATGCTGCTGTTTAAAATGCGTTTATTTTCGATATATTGCAGAGCAAGTTCTATTGTTCTGATTTCGGCTGAAACAAATTGATGTGCCATTTGGTAAGCGAACTTGTGTGTTTTCCACTAAAGAAGGCTGCAGCAGCCTTTTCCTCATCCTTTGATCCGTCGGTATAAATTCTTGTATAGTTTTTAAATTCGGAGAGTAGTTCATGATAAGAGTTGTGGAAGATGGAAGGGTTTGTCTCGGATTTCTTTCTATCGTGTAGCGTAAAAAGTACTTTTGGTTGTTTGAGTAGCCAGTGTTTCGGAGATGGACGTTTTCTGAATTTGGTTTATTTTCGTATAAGGCTTTGTATTTGGGTTGAAAAACAGCCGAGAAGGCAGGGTTCAGAGGGTTTGATCTTAATTTGAGAACATACTGTGTGGAAAGCATTTCCCTACGATGTGATAAAGGTGGTTCGTTCGCTTCAGCGAGGAGGCTTTCACACGGAGATGTCTTAAATGCTCCTAAAGCGAGTCTTATTCCTTGATGATGAATTGGATCAAGCATTTTCTAGTATGACTTTCTAACTGAACCATAAACAAAGCAACAATAGTCCCGTTTGGAGCGAATAAACGTTCTATATAGATGATTTTTCTATCAGCACCCCAGTCAGTGTACACTACTACTTTAAATAGATCTAGAGATTTTAAGCATTTAGCTTTCAAGATCTTTAGGTGTGGAATAATTGTATGCATGTGCTTTGATCGATAACATATTAGAAAATCATCAACATATAACGAGCAGTCCACACCAAGAGCTAAACACTTGGTGATGCTATTGATTTTGATGTTGAAAAGCGTCACAGATAAAATACTGCCTGGGACACACCCATCTCTTGCTCGTGCAGATCTGAGAGGGTACAGCCAACTCGTAGCTTGAATTCTCTGTCTGAGAGAAAGTTTGATATGAATGAGGGCAGACGGCCTTTTAGAGCCAGATCGTGCAGGTCATTTTAGTATCCCGTACTTCCATGTCGTATCATAGGCCTTTTCTAAATCAAAGAAAACCGCTAATAAATGTTTCTTCTCGATAAATGTTTGCAGTCTAACCAGATGATCATTGGTGCTCAGGCCATATCGAAAGCCACTTTGGAAAGGAGATTAAAATTGTTAGTTACCAGGTACCATACAAGCCGAGAATTAATCATTCGTACCATCGTTTGCACACACAATTTGTGAGTGCAATAGGTCGGTAGTTGGCAGGGTCTGCGCTATCTTTACCTGGTTTGGGAACTGGTATTACTGTTGTTTCTTTTCCAACTCTTAGGTACATGTCCAGTAATTCAAAAATCATTGAAGATTTTCTAAAGAGATGTTAATCATGATACTGGAAGGTGTTTCAAAAATTGGTAATGCATTTCGTCAGGCCCCGTGGATGTATCACGGGCCTTGTCTAAAGCCTCCGTAAGCTCCAGTAGTGAAAACAGTTGGTTATAAGTTTCTGAGTTGTTGGATGTGAATTTCAAACGTGACTTTTCTTTTTGAGTTTTTAATCTTCATAAGCCTTCTGAATAATTAGATGATGAGGAATTTTTAGAGAAACTGTCAGCAAGAATATTTGCTATGTCTCGTTTTGAACTAAAAGTGTCATTGTTAAGTTGCAGATGTCGGAGAGAACTGTGTTTTCTCTTTCCGTTTATTTTATGAATATTATCCCAAACTTTCGTAATCGAGGAACGAGAGTTTAAAGAAGAATTATATTTCTTCCCTGATGCTCGTTCACTTTCTTTGATTGTGCGGCGAGCTTTGGCCCGGAGAATACGATATGTAAGTTTTCGGGTGTCGAACGATTGTTAAAGCTTCTCGGCCTTGTCTACTGGCTTCATTACATTCCTTAGTGACCCAAGGTTTTAGGGTTCTTTTACAGTTCGGTGAGGACTTAGGAATGGATTCCTCTGCGATCTTGATTAATATAGATGTAACATGCTGAATAGGGTCATTAGTACCATCCCGACCACCCGTCTAGAAGAAGTAGAGGCCAAAGTAGTGGATTGCATCGGAAAGCCTCTTGCTCAACTCCCTGAATCCTTTCCTCCCCGTCTCTACTTAGTCGCCTATTAGGACACGTAGTGAGACACGTCGGGCCAATTCTACAACCCCGGACCCGCAGAGGAGACTGACCCTATATGGACTATCGATGTATTTTGCTGTGTCCTAACTGATTGACACTCCAAGAAAACTAAACCGTTACTGTTTTGGGATTGCAGACAAAAAAGAATTTCAACCATGGGAGGCAAAGCCAAAAAACCAAGTATTTGTGCGAGATGAGCTGGATGTCCTAGCTGCGTAATCGGACCAACCAAAACCACGTTCATGTGTCAGCATGTGTTGATTCACAACAACGTAATGGTCACAAGCGTAGTTGGTAATTTAGCGGGGTGTATCCATAACTTGGTAACAAACCGGTTCAAACACTCTTTAGTGCATCGGTAGGCTCCTAATGCGATGTCTCTGACACCGTGTCATCTTTTATAATTTCATGTCAGTCTCGAAGACATTACACGTCCATGAGATCCTCTCTGCACAATACCTCGTGAACAAAATATGCCTTTTTCATGTTTTTGAGCCACCAACAATAATCCATTACATCTTAGGGCGCAGTCCCACATACTCATCGAATGGTTTACCCGGGACTTACCAATAACCTTTCATTTGGCGTTACTAAACAACGAATGTTCTTTCGTATAATCGATGGTTTAAAATGCATTTACCAAATATGGTTCAGCCATGTAGGCGTACACATCATTGGTTGTAATATGCAAGTGCAGCGAGTCACTGTCTGTGCAAAGGATCTTTACCCGATCGCGGTAAAACGCATTGATCTTGTGATAATAACTGTGGTATATCAGCATCTTTGACCAGTCAATTGCTAACGATCCGACATATATCTGTGTTCGAAGGTCATATATCATTCAGGATTCAATGGCCAGGTTGGCAACCAGTTTTCGAAGCTTATCTTCTTCAATATCAGGGACAAGATCGACTCGGATTCGTTCGCTGAAACAGCATTTTTATGAGCGTGAACAAGTTTTTCTCAAAGTCATTTAAGCTGCTATGCGCAGATTGCTCGTGATGTTTATATACGGTGCGATCCAAGCGTCCTCGCGAAATCTAATCACTTGATGTTGGAGATTTTGAACATGTAATACATAACAGTGTTTGGTCCTAAGACTTGCTATTAGTTTTGTCCATTGAGTACATTTACTTGCGGCTAAATCAACGACCACGCAATGATATAAGAACAAACAGTTACCAGGCACAGACAAAGATGCTGGTGCCAGTAGATAATCGTTATGTACATCATATAAATGTTGCTGATATTCTATATCAACTTCAAAGACGTTTCCAAAGTGGCTGCTGATGTAATAGTGTACATGTTTTGTATATCAATGTATCTAGGATTAACCCACCGAATCCCACCAACAGGCAACAGTTGGATCATTGCCCAACATTATAGATATTTGAAATAGATGATTTAACTGTTCGTGGCAGCGGGTTCATACCCGTTTATGTTTGGGTTGTTTGTGAGATCATATCTCTGTCTCGCCATAGAAATCCCATCACAAAATGAGTGTTATTATACCAACCACAGCTGGCAATATTTATGTCGATAGCGTAACCGCTTTTAATGGGGCAAGAGTCACTAATCGTTTTAATCGATCTCGCAGCCATTGAGTTGGTTGTAAACGCACACAGTATACAACCCTGAATAACTACGCTTGTCGTTTGAGACCTGCTTAATAACTACAGCTGACACTATCACTCCTTGAAGCGTTGTAGCGGTCATTCTGGCTATGTCAGCCTTATCAGGTTAAAAATGAAGTGCAGTCCGTTTACGTCCTGCACTCAACCATTGCTGATTTTCTGCATGTTCTTTGGGCCAGTCAAGACCTGTTATCAACGGCTTATGTTCAATATGCAAACCTATAGTATGTAGGTTCAATTGCAATGACGGAACTGAGTGTCGGCTCAAGTATAGAAATGTAATAGTCTTTATCGGTGAACGCCGAAATTCTTCGTCGGGCATCATTGCTGAAATAGGCAATATTTTACGGGCATGTAGGAGGATGTTCCATACACCAAACGATATCTATCCGTGCGCGTCGGCGTTCTGAGGTCGACCTCATCCATAACTTTAATACAATCGTGGGACAAGGTGCAGACGAACCAATCATGTGAAGTATAAAATCCAAGATTGCAATTGAAAGCACTCATTAAACGAAGATAATATTAAAAGGATACAAAAGCGAGACAATATGAAAAGTATTCTACAGTTTGAATGTGTACTGAATAGATGAAGCTGCCGTGGAAAGGTTAGCAAGTGCGGAAATGATCACTCATCGGTTTGCTCGAGCATAGTTCGCCGAACAAGCAATGTGACAAATTTACTTACCAGTACCAAGAAGGACTTCCCCTAGCTGGCTTGATATTCAAACGCATGATGAGTTTTCATTAGGCCGATGTATTTATTATTTCTTCCACATTATCGTGTGCATGATCGGAAGAGTCGATCGTACATTATACAAGTATACGCCAACCATTGTTGACGTTGCAAGTAGATACAAAGAGAATGAGCCGTTGATGTCAGAAGATTCTGCATGTGTTGCAGATACATTAGAACGCATTTATAAACATTCACCATTAACATGGTAACGATAATTACAGGGGGATCCTGCTAAAGGATTCGTAACTGTTGAGGCGGTGTTGTTCAAAGAGTTCATGTTCGAGTTCGTGGTGGACATGCTAATATACCTACTGACCAAGCTATTCTGAAACGATTTAATATCGCATTTACACAATTATTATTCGGATATCATTTTAGACAGGAATTGTTGATGAAATGTCTTGAGTGCGGGACAATATCGAACTAGAACTCGTGGGGGTTACACGCCTGGAGAAGTCTCAGGAATGGCTAAGACATCATTCAATAATGAAATTACACGCATGATTTGAGGAAAATTAGCTAATACGATACGACAAGAGTCTGTTGCATTTACGCTGAAAATGATCTCACAACCGCCACCATTTCATACTCACAGAGACAAGTTTATTCGGTATCTGTATGCACCTGGAGAGGTAGATGGTGGACAATGATGTACTACTGACCCTGTGTGTCTGTTTGTTTGTTTGTTTTTAACGGCGCACCAGTACTGTTAGGCTATTTAGCGCCATACAAAAGGTCATATGAAATATAAAATGTTTTATATCGACCAACGATATTAAAACTAAAAAAAAAAACGATAAAATGGTAACGGTAATAAATAAGTCTTCCCGATCTAAATGGTATATGTTAATAAAGGCAGATCAAAAGTTATTGAAGATAATGGACGGAAAGTACATTACATAAAAATGCTCAAGTTGATGGCATAAAAGTTATACTTAGAGTAAATGTTCACTGCTTTCAAGAATTATATAATACAAGTGAGGTTTATTGTATCAAAGAGTTCCTTCATGTCATGCACATTGTAATACTGATTGCGCGTAGGTTGCAGGTCAAAACACTCTATCATAAAATGTTTAACAGTGAATGGTTCATTGCAAGAAACGCACTTTGGTGGGTCTTCACCTTTTAGTATGTGGGCGTGGGTTATATGCGTATAACCAATTCGAATTCTTGCAATGACTACCTACTCCCTACGCATAGCTCTGTAGGAAGGAGTCCATTCTCCTAGGATTGGTTTGATGGCATGAAGTTTAGTATTCACTGCATCATTCCATGATGCCTGCTACTTCTGACGTAAAGTCTCTTTGATACTAGGTTTAAAATCATTATATGGTATTTTAAAGTCAGATGGTTATTGGAAAAGGGCCATTTTACAGCGCGATCTGCATTTTCATTACCTTTAATACCAACATGGTTAGGTAACCAACAGTATACGATATTGTGCGAGGTACTCAGCTTACTATGCTCAGCGAAAAGATTGGTCAACAATGGATTCTCCAATTTTCTATTGTGCAGTGACTGAAGTACTGATAGGGAATCAGAGAAGATGCTGCTGTTTAAAATGCGTTTATTTTCGATATATTGCAGAGCAAGTTCTATTGTTCTGATTTCGGCTGAAACAAATTGATGTGCCATTTGGTAAGCGAACTTGTGTGTTTTCCACTAAAGAAGGCTGCAGCAGCCTTTTTCCTCATCCTTTGATCCGTCGGTATAAATTCTTGTATAGTTTTTAAATTCGGAGAGTAGTTCATGATAAGAGTTGTGGAAGATGGAAGGGTTTGTCTCGGATTTCTTTCTATCGTGTAGCGTAAAAAGTACTTTTGGTTGTTTGAGTAGCCAGTGTTTCGGAGATGGACGTTTTCTGAATTTGGTTTATTTTCGTATAAGGCTTTGTATTTGGGTTGAAAAACAGCCGAGAAGGCAGGGTTCAGAGGGTTGATCTTAATTTGAGAACATACTGTGTGGAAAGCATTTCCCTACGATGTGATAAAGGTGGTTCGTTCGCTTCAGCGAGGAGGCTTTCACACGGAGATGTCTTAAATGCTCCTAAAGCGAGTCTTATTCCTTGATGATGAATTGGATCAAGCATTTTCTAGTATGACTTTCTAACTGAACCATAAACAAAGCAACAATAGTCCCGTTTGGAGCGAATAAACGTTCTATATAGATGATTTTTCTATCAGCACCCCAGTCAGTGTACACTACTACTTTAAATAGATCTAGAGATTTTAAGCATTTAGCTTTCAAGATCTTTAGGTGTGGAATAATTGTATGCATGTGCTTTGATCGATAACATATTAGAAAATCATCAACATATAACGAGCAGTCCACACCAAGAGCTAAACACTTGGTGATGCTATTGATTTTGATGTTGAAAAGCGTCACAGATAAAATACTGCCTGGGACACACCCATCTCTTGCTCGTGCAGATCTGAGAGGGTACAGCCAACTCGTAGCTTGAATTCTCTGTCTGAGAGAAAGTTTGATATGAATGAGGGCAGACGGCCTTTTAGAGCCAGATCGTGCAGGTCATTTTAGTATCCCGTACTTCCATGTCGTATCATAGGCCTTTTCTAAATCAAAGAAAACCGCTAATAAATGTTTCTTCTCGATAAATGTTTGCAGTCTAACCAGATGATCATTGGTGCTCAGGCCATATCGAAAGCCACTTTGGAAAGGAGATTAAAATTGTTAGTTACCAGGTACCATACAAGCCGAGAATTAATCATTCGTACCATCGTTTGCACACACAATTTGTGAGTGCAATAGGTCGGTAGTTGGCAGAGTCTGCGCTATCTTTACCTGGTTTGGGAACTGGTATTACTGTTGTTTCTTTTCCAACTCTTAGGTACATGTCCAGTAATTCAAAAATCATTGAAGATTTTCTAAAGAGATGTTAATCATGATACTGGAAGGTGTTTCAAAAATTGGTAATGCATTTCGTCAGGCCCCGTGGATGTATCACGGGCCTTGTCTAAAGCCTCCGTAAGCTCCAGTAGTGAAAACAGTTGGTTATAAGTTTCTGAGTTGTTGGATGTGAATTTCAAACGTGACTTTTCTTTTTGAGTTTTTAATCTTCATAAGCCTTCTGAATAATTAGATGATGAGGAATTTTTAGAGAAACTGTCAGCAAGAATATTTGCTATGTCTCGTTTTGAACTAAAAGTGTCATTGTTAAGTTGCAGATGTCGGAGAGAACTGTGTTTTCTCTTTCCGTTTATTTTATGAATATTATCCCAAACTTTCGTAATCGAGGAACGAGAGTTTAAAGAAGAATTATATTTCTTCCCTGATGCTCGTTCACTTTCTTTGATTGTGCGGCGAGCTTTGGCCCGGAGAATACGATATGTACTTAAGTTTTCGGGTGTCGAACGATTGTTAAAGCTTCTCGGCCTTGTCTACTGGCTTCATTACATTCCTTAGTGACCCAAGGTTTTAGGGTTCTTTTACAGTTCGGTGAGGACTTAGGAATGGATTCCTCTGCGATCTTGATTAATATAGATGTAACATGCTGAATAGGGTCATTAGTACCATCCCGACCACCCGTCTAGAAGAAGTAGAGGCCAAAGTAGTGGATTGCATCGGAAAGCCTCTTGCTCAACTCCCTGAATCCTTTCCTCCCCGTCTCTACTTAGTCGCCTATTAGGACACGTAGTGAGACACGTCGGGCCAATTCTACAACCCCGGACCCGCAGAGGAGACTGACCCTATATGGACTATCGATGTATTTTGCTGTGTCCTAACTGATTGACACTCCAAGAAAACTAAACCGTTACTGTTTTGGGATTGCAGACAAAAAAGAATTTCAACCATGGGAGGCAAAGCCAAAGAACCAAGTATTTGTGCGAGATGAGCTGGATGTCCTAGCTGCGTAATCGGACCAACCAAAACCACGTTCATGTGTCAGCATGTGTTGATTCACAACAACGTAATGGTCACAAGCGTAGTTGGTAATTTAGCGGGGTGTATCCATAACTTGGTAACAAACCGGTTCAAACACTCTTTAGTGCATCGGTAGGCTCCTAATGCGATGTCTCTGACACCGTGTCATCTTTTATAATTTCATGTCAGTCTCGAAGACATTACACGTCCATGAGATCCTCTCTGCACAATACCTCGTGAACAAAATATGCCTTTTTCATGTTTTTGAGCCACCAACAATAATCCATTACATCTTAGGGCGCAGTCCCACATACTCATCGAATGGTTTACCCGGGACTTACCAATAACCTTTCATTTGGCGTTACTAAACAACGAATGTTCTTTCGTATAATCGATGGTTTAAAATGCATTTACCAAATATGGTTCAGCCATGTAGGCGTACACATCATTGGTTGTAATATGCAAGTGCAGCGAGTCACTGTCTGTGCAAAGGATCTTTACCCGATCGCGGTAAAACGCATTGATCTTGTGATAATAACTGTGGTATATCAGCATCTTTGACCAGTCAATTGCTAACGATCCGACATATATCTGTGTTCGAAGGTCATATATCATTCAGGATTCAATGGCCAGGTTGGCAACCAGTTTTCGAAGCTTATCTTCTTCAATATCAGGGACAAGATCGACTCGGATTCGTTCGCTGAAACAGCATTTTTATGAGCGTGAACAAGTTTTTCTCAAAGTCATTTAAGCTGCTATGCGCAGATTGCTCGTGATGTTTATATACGGTACGATCCAAGCGTCCTCGCGAAATCTAATCACTTGATGTTGGAGATTTTGAACATGTAATACATAACAGTGTTTGGTCCTAAGACTTGCTATTAGTTTTGTCCATTGAGTACATTTACTTGCGGCTAAATCAACGACCACGCAATGATATAAGAACAAACAGTTACCAGGCACAGACAAAGATGCTGGTGCCAGTAGATAATCGTTATGTACATCATATAAATGTTGCTGATATTCTATATCAACTTCAAAGACGTTTCCAAAGTGGCTGCTGATGTAATAGTGTACATGTTTTGTATATCAATGTATCTAGGATTAACCCACCGAATCCCACCAACAGGCAACAGTTGGATCATTGCCCAACATTATAGATATTTGAAATAGATGATTTAACTGTTCGTGGCAGCGGGTTCATACCCGTTTATGTTTGGGTTGTTTGTGAGATCATATCTCTGTCTCGCCATAGAAATCCCATCACAAAATGAGTGTTATTATACCAACCACAGCTGGCAATATTTATGTCGATAGCGTAACCGCTTTTAATGGGGCAAGAGTCACTAATCGTTTTAATCGATCTCGCAGCCATTGAGTTTGTTGTAAACGCACACAGTATACAACCCTGAATAACTACGCTTGTCGTTTGAGACCTGCTTAATAACTACAGCTGACACTATCACTCCTTGAAGCGTTGTAGCGGTCATTCTGGCTATGTCAGCCTTATCAGGTTAAAAATGAAGTGCAGTCCGTTTACGTCCTGCACTCAACCATTGCTGATTTTCTGCATGTTCTTTGGGCCAGTCAAGACCTGTTATCAACGGCTTATGTTCAATATGCAAACCTATAGTATGTAGGTTCAATTGCAATGACGGAACTGAGTGTCGGCTCAAGTATAGAAATGTAATAGTCTTTATCGGTGAACGCCGAAATTCTTCGTCGGGCATCATTGCTGAAATAGGCAATATTTTACGGGCATGTAGGAGGATGTTCCATACACCAAACGATATCTATCCGTGCGCGTCGGCGTTCTGAGGTCGACCTCATCCATAACTTTAATACAATCGTGGGACAAGGTGCAGACGAACCAATCATGTGAAGTATAAAATCCAAGATTGCAATTGAAAGCACTCATTAAACGAAGATAATATTAAAAGGATACAAAAGCGAGACAATATGAAAAGTATTCTACAGTTTGAATGTGTACTGAATAGATGAAGCTGCCGTGGAAAGGTTAGCAAGTGCGGAAATGATCACTCATCGGTTTGCTCGAGCATAGTTCGCCGAACAAGCAATGTGACAAATTTACTTACCAGTACCAAGAAGGACTTCCCCTAGCTGGCTTGATATTCAAACGCATGATGAGTTTTCATTAGGCCGATGTATTTATTATTTCTTCCACATTATCGTGTGCATGATCGGAAGAGTCGATCGTACATTATACAAGTATACGCCAACCATTGTTGACGTTGCAAGTAGATACAAAGAGAATGAGCCGTTGATGTCAGAAGATTCTGCATGTGTTGCAGATACATTAGAACGCATTTATAAACATTCACCATTAACATGGTAACGATAATTACAGGGGGATCCTGCTAAAGGATTCGTAACTGTTGAGGCGGTGTTGTTCAAAGAGTTCATGTTCGAGTTCGTGGTGGACATGCTAATATACCTACTGACCAAGCTATTCTGAAACGATTTAATATCGCATTTACACAATTATTATTCGGATATCATTTTAGACAGGAATTGTTGATGAAATGTCTTGAGTGCGGGACAATATCGAACTAGAACTCGTGGGGGTTACACGCCTGGAGAAGTCTCAGGAATGGCTAAGACATCATTCAATAATGAAATTACACGCATGATTTGAGGAAAATTAGCTAATACGATACGACAAGAGTCTGTTGCATTTACGCTGAAAATGATCTCACAACCGCCACCATTTCAGACTCACAGAGACAAGTTTATTCGGTATCTGTATGCACCTGGAGAGGTAGATGGTGGACAATGATGTACTACTGACCCTGTGTGTCTGTTTGTTTGTTTGTTTTTAACGGCGCACCAGTACTGTTAGGCTATTTAGCGCCATACAAAAGGTCATATGAAATATAAAATGTTTTATATCGACCAACGATATTAAAACTAAAAAAAAAAACGATAAAATGGTAACGGTAATAAATAAGTCTTCCCGATCTAAATGGTATATGTTAATAAAGGCAGATCAAAAGTTATTGAAGATAATGGACGGAAAGTACATTACATAAAAATGCTCAAGTTGATGGCATAAAAGTTATACTTAGAGTAAATGTTCACTGCTTTCAAGAATTATATAATACAAGTGAGGTTTATTGTATCAAAGAGTTCCTTCATGTCATGCACATTGTAATACTGATTGCGCGTAGGTTGCAGGTCAAAACACTCTATCATAAAATGTTTAACAGTGAATGGTTCATTGCAAGAAACGCACTTTGGTGGGTCTTCACCTTTTAGTATGTGGGCGTGGGTTATATGCGTATAACCAATTCGAATTCTTGCAATGACTACCTACTCCCTACGCATAGCTCTGTAGGAAGGAGTCCATTCTCCTAGGATTGGTTTGATGGCATGAAGTTTAGTATTCACTGCATCATTCCATGATGCCTGCTACTTCTGACGTAAAGTCTCTTTGATACTAGGTTTAAAATCATTATATGGTATTTTAAAGTCAGATGGTTATTGGAAAAGGGCCATTTTACAGCGCGATCTGCATTTTCATTACCTTTAATACCAACATGGTTAGGTAACCAACAGTATACGATATTGTGCGAGGTACTCAGCTTACTATGCTCAGCGAAAAGATTGGTCAACAATGGATTCTCCAATTTTCTATTGTGCAGTGACTGAAGTACTGATAGGGAATCAGAGAAGATGCTGCTGTTTAAAATGCGTTTATTTTCGATATATTGCAGAGCAAGTTCTATTGTTCTGATTTCGGCTGAAACAAATTGATGTGCCATTTGGTAAGCGAACTTGTGTGTTTTCCACTAAAGAAGGCTGCAGCAGCCTTTTCCTCATCCTTTGATCCGTCGGTATAAATTCTTGTATAGTTTTTAAATTCGGAGAGTAGTTCATGATAAGAGTTGTGGAAGATGGAAGGGTTTGTCTCGGATTTCTTTCTATCGTGTAGCGTAAAAAGTACTTTTGGTTGTTTGAGTAGCCAGTGTTTCGGAGATGGACGTTTTCTGAATTTGGTTTATTTTCGTATAAGGCTTTGTATTTGGGTTGAAAAACAGCCGAGAAGGCAGGGTTCAGAGGGTTTGATCTTAATTTGAGAACATACTGTGTGGAAAGCATTTCCCTACGATGTGATAAAGGTGGTTCGTTCGCTTCAGCGAGGAGGCTTTCACACGGAGATGTCTTAAATGCTCCTAAAGCGAGTCTTATTCCTTGATGATGAATTGGATCAAGCATTTTCTAGTATGACTTTCTAACTGAACCATAAACAAAGCAACAATAGTCCCGTTTGGAGCGAATAAACGTTCTATATAGATGATTTTTCTATCAGCACCCCAGTCAGTGTACACTACTACTTTAAATAGATCTAGAGATTTTAAGCATTTAGCTTTCAAGATCTTTAGGTGTGGAATAATTGTATGCATGTGCTTTGATCGATAACATATTAGAAAATCATCAACATATAACGAGCAGTCCACACCAAGAGCTAAACACTTGGTGATGCTATTGATTTTGATGTTGAAAAGCGTCACAGATAAAATACTGCCTGGGACACACCCATCTCTTGCTCGTGCAGATCTGAGAGGGTACAGCCAACTCGTAGCTTGAATTCTCTGTCTGAGAGAAAGTTTGATATGAATGAGGGCAGACGGCCTTTTAGAGCCAGATCGTGCAGGTCATTTTAGTATCCCGTACTTCCATGTCGTATCATAGGCCTTTTCTAAATCAAAGAAAACCGCTAATAAATGTTTCTTCTCGATAAATGTTTGCAGTCTAACCAGATGATCATTGGTGCTCAGGCCATATCGAAAGCCACTTTGGAAAGGAGATTAAAATTGTTAGTTACCAGGTACCATACAAGCCGAGAATTAATCATTCGTACCATCGTTTGCACACACAATTTGTGAGTGCAATAGGTCGGTAGTTGGCAGGGTCTGCGCTATCTTTACCTGGTTTGGGAACTGGTATTACTGTTGTTTCTTTTCCAACTCTTAGGTACATGTCCAGTAATTCAAAAATCATTGAAGATTTTCTAAAGAGATGTTAATCATGATACTGGAAGGTGTTTCAAAAATTGGTAATGCATTTCGTCAGGCCCCGTGGATGTATCACGGGCCTTGTCTAAAGCCTCCGTAAGCTCCAGTAGTGAAAACAGTTGGTTATAAGTTTCTGAGTTGTTGGATGTGAATTTCAAACGTGACTTTTCTTTTTGAGTTTTTAATCTTCATAAGCCTTCTGAATAATTAGATGATGAGGAATTTTTAGAGAAACTGTCAGCAAGAATATTTGCTATGTCTCGTTTTGAACTAAAAGTGTCATTGTTAAGTTGCAGATGTCGGAGAGAACTGTGTTTTCTCTTTCCGTTTATTTTATGAATATTATCCCAAACTTTCGTAATCGAGGAACGAGAGTTTAAAGAAGAATTATATTTCTTCCCTGATGCTCGTTCACTTTCTTTGATTGTGCGGCGAGCTTTGGCCCGGAGAATACGATATGTACTTAAGTTTTCGGGTGTCGAACGATTGTTAAAGCTTCTCGGCCTTGTCTACTGGCTTCATTACATTCCTTAGTGACCCAAGGTTTTAGGGTTCTTTTACAGTTCGGTGAGGACTTAGGAATGGATTCCTCTGCGATCTTGATTAATATAGATGTAACATGCTGAATAGGGTCATTAGTACCATCCCGACCACCCGTCTAGAAGAAGTAGAGGCCAAAGTAGTGGATTGCATCGGAAAGCCTCTTGCTCAACTCCCTGAATCCTTTCCTCCCCGTCTCTACTTAGTCGCCTATTAGGACACGTAGTGAGACACGTCGGGCCAATTCTACAACCCCGGACCCGCAGAGGAGACTGACCCTATATGGACTATCGATGTATTTTGCTGTGTCCTAACTGATTGACACTCCAAGAAAACTAAACCGTTACTGTTTTGGGATTGCAGACAAAAAAGAATTTCAACCATGGGAGGCAAAGCCAAAAAACCAAGTATTTGTGCGAGATGAGCTGGATGTCCTAGCTGCGTAATCGGACCAACCAAAACCACGTTCATGTGTCAGCATGTGTTGATTCACAACAACGTAATGGTCACAAGCGTAGTTGGTAATTTAGCGGGGTGTATCCATAACTTGGTAACAAACCGGTTCAAACACTCTTTAGTGCATCGGTAGGCTCCTAATGCGATGTCTCTGACACCGTGTCATCTTTTATAATTTCATGTCAGTCTCGAAGACATTACACGTCCATGAGATCCTCTCTGCACAATACCTCGTGAACAAAATATGCCTTTTTCATGTTTTTGAGCCACCAACAATAATCCATTACATCTTAGGGCGCAGTCCCACATACTCATCGAATGGTTTACCCGGGACTTACCAATAACCTTTCATTTGGCGTTACTAAACAACGAATGTTCTTTCGTATAATCGATGGTTTAAAATGCATTTACCAAATATGGTTCAGCCATGTAGGCGTACACATCATTGGTTGTAATATGCAAGTGCAGCGAGTCACTGTCTGTGCAAAGGATCTTTACCCGATCGCGGTAAAACGCATTGATCTTGTGATAATAACTGTGGTATATCAGCATCTTTGACCAGTCAATTGCTAACGATCCGACATATATCTGTGTTCGAAGGTCATATATCATTCAGGATTCAATGGCCAGGTTGGCAACCAGTTTTCGAAGCTTATCTTCTTCAATATCAGGGACAAGATCGACTCGGATTCGTTCGCTGAAACAGCATTTTTATGAGCGTGAACAAGTTTTTCTCAAAGTCATTTAAGCTGCTATGCGCAGATTGCTCGTGATGTTTATATACGGTGCGATCCAAGCGTCCTCGCGAAATCTAATCACTTGATGTTGGAGATTTTGAACATGTAATACATAACAGTGTTTGGTCCTAAGACTTGCTATTA
Source organism: Sinohyriopsis cumingii (assembly GCA_028554795.2). Classification (NCBI taxonomy): domain Eukaryota; kingdom Metazoa; phylum Mollusca; class Bivalvia; order Unionida; family Unionidae; genus Sinohyriopsis; species Sinohyriopsis cumingii. Next base: position 72,733 of record JAPYKE020000090.1, read on the forward strand.
GTTTTGTCCATTGAGTACATTTACTTGCGGCTAAATCAACGACCACGCAATGATATAAGAACAAACAGTTACCAGGCACAGACAAAGATGCTGGTGCCAGTAGATAATCGTTATGTACATCATATAAATGTTGCTGATATTCTATATCAACTTCAAAGACGTTTCCAAAGTGGCTGCTGATGTAATAGTGTACATGTTTTGTATATCAATGTATCTAGGATTAACCCACCGAATCCCACCAACAGGCAACAGTTGGATCATTGCCCAACATTATAGATATTTGAAATAGATGATTTAACTGTTCGTGGCAGCGGGTTCATACCCGTTTATGTTTGGGTTGTTTGTGAGATCATATCTCTGTCTCGCCATAGAAATCCCATCACAAAATGAGTGTTATTATACCAACCACAGCTGGCAATATTTATGTCGATAGCGTAACCGCTTTTAATGGGGCAAGAGTCACTAATCGTTTTAATCGATCTCGCAGCCATTGAGTTGGTTGTAAACGCACACAGTATACAACCCTGAATAACTACGCTTGTCGTTTGAGACCTGCTTAATAACTACAGCTGACACTATCACTCCTTGAAGCGTTGTAGCGGTCATTCTGGCTATGTCAGCCTTATCAGGTTAAAAATGAAGTGCAGTCCGTTTACGTCCTGCACTCAACCATTGCTGATTTTCTGCATGTTCTTTGGGCCAGTCAAGACCTGTTATCAACGGCTTATGTTCAATATGCAAACCTATAGTATGTAGGTTCAATTGCAATGACGGAACTGAGTGTCGGCTCAAGTATAGAAATGTAATAGTCTTTATCGGTGAACGCCGAAATTCTTCGTCGGGCATCATTGCTGAAATAGGCAATATTTTACGGGCATGTAGGAGGATGTTCCATACACCAAACGATATCTATCCGTGCGCGTCGGCGTTCTGAGGTCGACCTCATCCATAACTTTAATACAATCGTGGGACAAGGTGCAGACGAACCAATCATGTGAAGTATAAAATCCAAGATTGCAATTGAAAGCACTCATTAAACGAAGATAATATTAAAAGGATACAAAAGCGAGACAATATGAAAAGTATTCTACAGTTTGAATGTGTACTGAATAGATGAAGCTGCCGTGGAAAGGTTAGCAAGTGCGGAAATGATCACTCATCGGTTTGCTCGAGCATAGTTCGCCGAACAAGCAATGTGACAAATTTACTTACCAGTACCAAGAAGGACTTCCCCTAGCTGGCTTGATATTCAAACGCATGATGAGTTTTCATTAGGCCGATGTATTTATTATTTCTTCCACATTATCGTGTGCATGATCGGAAGAGTCGATCGTACATTATACAAGTATACGCCAACCATTGTTGACGTTGCAAGTAGATACAAAGAGAATGAGCCGTTGATGTCAGAAGATTCTGCATGTGTTGCAGATACATTAGAACGCATTTATAAACATTCACCATTAACATGGTAACGATAATTACAGGGGGATCCTGCTAAAGGATTCGTAACTGTTGAGGCGGTGTTGTTCAAAGAGTTCATGTTCGAGTTCGTGGTGGACATGCTAATATACCTACTGACCAAGCTATTCTGAAACGATTTAATATCGCATTTACACAATTATTATTCGGATATCATTTTAGACAGGAATTGTTGATGAAATGTCTTGAGTGCGGGACAATATCGAACTAGAACTCGTGGGGGTTACACGCCTGGAGAAGTCTCAGGAATGGCTAAGACATCATTCAATAATGAAATTACACGCATGATTTGAGGAAAATTAGCTAATACGATACGACAAGAGTCTGTTGCATTTACGCTGAAAATGATCTCACAACCGCCACCATTTCAGACTCACAGAGACAAGTTTATTCGGTATCTGTATGCACCTGGAGAGGTAGATGGTGGACAATGATGTACTACTGACCCTGTGTGTCTGTTTGTTTGTTTGTTTTTAACGGCGCACCAGTACTGTTAGGCTATTTAGCGCCATACAAAAGGTCATATGAAATATAAAATGTTTTATATCGACCAACGATATTAAAACTAAAAAAAAAAACGATAAAATGGTAACGGTAATAAATAAGTCTTCCCGATCTAAATGGTATATGTTAATAAAGGCAGATCAAAAGTTATTGAAGATAATGGACGGAAAGTACATTACATAAAAATGCTCAAGTTGATGGCATAAAAGTTATACTTAGAGTAAATGTTCACTGCTTTCAAGAATTATATAATACAAGTGAGGTTTATTGTATCAAAGAGTTCCTTCATGTCATGCACATTGTAATACTGATTGCGCGTAGGTTGCAGGTCAAAACACTCTATCATAAAATGTTTAACAGTGAATGGTTCATTGCAAGAAACGCACTTTGGTGGGTCTTCACCTTTTAGTATGTGGGCGTGGGTTATATGCGTATAACCAATTCGAATTCTTGCAATGACTACCTACTCCCTACGCATAGCTCTGTAGGAAGGAGTCCATTCTCCTAGGATTGGTTTGATGGCATGAAGTTTAGTATTCACTGCATCATTCCATGATGCCTGCTACTTCTGACGTAAAGTCTCTTTGATACTAGGTTTAAAATCATTATATGGTATTTTAAAGTCAGATGGTTATTGGAAAAGGGCCATTTTACAGCGCGATCTGCATTTTCATTACCTTTAATACCAACATGGTTAGGTAACCAACAGTATACGATATTGTGCGAGGTACTCAGCTTACTATGCTCAGCGAAAAGATTGGTCAACAATGGATTCTCCAATTTTCTATTGTGCAGTGACTGAAGTACTGATAGGGAATCAGAGAAGATGCTGCTGTTTAAAATGCGTTTATTTTCGATATATTGCAGAGCAAGTTCTATTGTTCTGATTTCGGCTGAAACAAATTGATGTGCCATTTGGTAAGCGAACTTGTGTGTTTTCCACTAAAGAAGGCTGCAGCAGCCTTTTCCTCATCCTTTGATCCGTCGGTATAAATTCTTGTATAGTTTTTAAATTCGGAGAGTAGTTCATGATAAGAGTTGTGGAAGATGGAAGGGTTTGTCTCGGATTTCTTTCTATCGTGTAGCGTAAAAAGTACTTTTGGTTGTTTGAGTAGCCAGTGTTTCGGAGATGGACGTTTTCTGAATTTGGTTTATTTTCGTATAAGGCTTTGTATTTGGGTTGAAAAACAGCCGAGAAGGCAGGGTTCAGAGGGTTTGATCTTAATTTGAGAACATACTGTGTGGAAAGCATTTCCCTACGATGTGATAAAGGTGGTTCGTTCGCTTCAGCGAGGAGGCTTTCACACGGAGATGTCTTAAATGCTCCTAAAGCGAGTCTTATTCCTTGATGATGAATTGGATCAAGCATTTTCTAGTATGACTTTCTAACTGAACCATAAACAAAGCAACAATAGTCCCGTTTGGAGCGAATAAACGTTCTATATAGATGATTTTTCTATCAGCACCCCAGTCAGTGTACACTACTACTTTAAATAGATCTAGAGATTTTAAGCATTTAGCTTTCAAGATCTTTAGGTGTGGAATAATTGTATGCATGTGCTTTGATCGATAACATATTAGAAAATCATCAACATATAACGAGCAGTCCACACCAAGAGCTAAACACTTGGTGATGCTATTGATTTTGATGTTGAAAAGCGTCACAGATAAAATACTGCCTGGGACACACCCATCTCTTGCTCGTGCAGATCTGAGAGGGTACAGCCAACTCGTAGCTTGAATTCTCTGTCTGAGAGAAAGTTTGATATGAATGAGGGCAGACGGCCTTTTAGAGCCAGATCGTGCAGGTCATTTTAGTATCCCGTACTTCCATGTCGTATCATAGGCCTTTTCTAAATCAAAGAAAACCGCTAATAAATGTTTCTTCTCGATAAATGTTTGCAGTCTAACCAGATGATCATTGGTGCTCAGGCCATATCGAAAGCCACTTTGGAAAGGAGATTAAAATTGTTAGTTACCAGGTACCATACAAGCCGAGAATTAATCATTCGTACCATCCTTTGCACACACAATTTGTGAGTGCAATAGGTCGGTAGTTGGCAGAGTCTGCGCTATCTTTACCTGGTTTGGGAACTGGTATTACTGTTGTTTCTTTTCCAACTCTTAGGTACATGTCCAGTAATTCAAAAATCATTGAAGATTTTCTAAAGAGATGTTAATCATGATACTGGAAGGTGTTTCAAAAATTGGTAATGCATTTCGTCAGGCCCCGTGGATGTATCACGGGCCTTGTCTAAAGCCTCCGTAAGCTCCAGTAGTGAAAACAGTTGGTTATAAGTTTCTGAGTTGTTGGATGTGAATTTCAAACGTGACTTTTCTTTTTGAGTTTTTAATCTTCATAAGCCTTCTGAATAATTAGATGATGAGGAATTTTTAGAGAAACTGTCAGCAAGAATATTTGCTATGTCTCGTTTTGAACTAAAAGTGTCATTGTTAAGTTGCAGATGTCGGAGAGAACTGTGTTTTCTCTTTCCGTTTATTTTATGAATATTATCCCAAACTTTCGTAATCGAGGAACGAGAGTTTAAAGAAGAATTATATTTCTTCCCTGATGCTCGTTCACTTTCTTTGATTGTGCGGCGAGCTTTGGCCCGGAGAATACGATATGTACTTAAGTTTTCGGGTGTCGAACGATTGTTAAAGCTTCTCGGCCTTGTCTACTGGCTTCATTACATTCCTTAGTGACCCAAGGTTTTAGGGTTCTTTTACAGTTCGGTGAGGACTTAGGAATGGATTCCTCTGCGATCTTGATTAATATAGATGTAACATGCTGAATAGGGTCATTAGTACCATCCCGACCACCCGTCTAGAAGAAGTAGAGGCCAAAGTAGTGGATTGCATCGGAAAGCCTCTTGCTCAACTCCCTGAATCCTTTCCTCCCCGTCTCTACTTAGTCGCCTATTAGGACACGTAGTGAGACACGTCGGGCCAATTCTACAACCCCGGACCCGCAGAGGAGACTGACCCTATATGGACTATCGATGTATTTTGCTGTGTCCTAACTGATTGACACTCCAAGAAAACTAAACTGTTACTGTTTTGGGATTGCAGACAAAAAAGAATTTCAACCATGGGAGGCAAAGCCAAAGAACCAAGTATTTGTGCGAGATGAGCTGGATGTCCTAGCTGCGTAATCGGACCAACCAAAACCACGTTCATGTGTCAGCATGTGTTGATTCACAACAACGTAATGGTCACAAGCGTAGTTGGTAATTTAGCGGGGTGTATCCATAACTTGGTAACAAACCGGTTCAAACACTCTTTAGTGCATCGGTAGGCTCCTAATGCGATGTCTCTGACACCGTGTCATCTTTTATAATTTCATGTCAGTCTCGAAGACATTACACGTCCATGAGATCCTCTCTGCACAATACCTCGTGAACAAAATATGCCTTTTTCATGTTTTTGAGCCACCAACAATAATCCATTACATCTTAGGGCGCAGTCCCACATACTCATCGAATGGTTTACCCGGGACTTACCAATAACCTTTCATTTGGCGTTACTAAACAACGAATGTTCTTTCGTATAATCGATGGTTTAAAATGCATTTACCAAATATGGTTCAGCCATGTAGGCGTACACATCATTGGTTGTAATATGCAAGTGCAGCGAGTCACTGTCTGTGCAAAGGATCTTTACCCGATCGCGGTAAAACGCATTGATCTTGTGATAATAACTGTGGTATATCAGCATCTTTGACCAGTCAATTGCTAACGATCCGACATATATCTGTGTTCGAAGGTCATATATCATTCAGGATTCAATGGCCAGGTTGGCAACCAGTTTTCGAAGCTTATCTTCTTCAATATCAGGGACAAGATCGACTCGGATTCGTTCGCTGAAACAGCATTTTTATGAGCGTGAACAAGTTTTTCTCAAAGTCATTTAAGCTGCTATGCGCAGATTGCTCGTGATGTTTATATACGGTACGATCCAAGCGTCCTCGCGAAATCTAATCACTTGATGTTGGAGATTTTGAACATGTAATACATAACAGTGTTTGGTCCTAAGACTTGCTATTAGTTTTGTCCATTGAGTACATTTACTTGCGGCTAAATCAACGACCACGCAATGATATAAGAACAAACAGTTACCAGGCACAGACAAAGATGCTGGTGCCAGTAGATAATCGTTATGTACATCATATAAATGTTGCTGATATTCTATATCAACTTCAAAGACGTTTCCAAAGTGGCTGCTGATGTAATAGTGTACATGTTTTGTATATCAATGTATCTAGGATTAACCCACCGAATCCCACCAACAGGCAACAGTTGGATCATTGCCCAACATTATAGATATTTGAAATAGATGATTTAACTGTTCGTGGCAGCGGGTTCATACCCGTTTATGTTTGGGTTGTTTGTGAGATCATATCTCTGTCTCGCCATAGAAATCCCATCACAAAATGAGTGTTATTATACCAACCACAGCTGGCAATATTTATGTCGATAGCGTAACCGCTTTTAATGGGGCAAGAGTCACTAATCGTTTTAATCGATCTCGCAGCCATTGAGTTGGTTGTAAACGCACACAGTATACAACCCTGAATAACTACGCTTGTCGTTTGAGACCTGCTTAATAACTACAGCTGACACTATCACTCCTTGAAGCGTTGTAGCGGTCATTCTGGCTATGTCAGCCTTATCAGGTTAAAAATGAAGTGCAGTCCGTTTACGTCCTGCACTCAACCATTGCTGATTTTCTGCATGTTCTTTGGGCCAGTCAAGACCTGTTATCAACGGCTTATGTTCAATATGCAAACCTATAGTATGTAGGTTCAATTGCAATGACGGAACTGAGTGTCGGCTCAAGTATAGAAATGTAATAGTCTTTATCGGTGAACGCCGAAATTCTTCGTCGGGCATCATTGCTGAAATAGGCAATATTTTACGGGCATGTAGGAGGATGTTCCATACACCAAACGATATCTATCCGTGCGCGTCGGCGTTCTGAGGTCGACCTCATCCATAACTTTAATACAATCGTGGGACAAGGTGCAGACGAACCAATCATGTGAAGTATAAAATCCAAGATTGCAATTGAAAGCACTCATTAAACGAAGATAATATTAAAAGGATACAAAAGCGAGACAATATGAAAAGTATTCTACAGTTTGAATGTGTACTGAATAGATGAAGCTGCCGTGGAAAGGTTAGCAAGTGCGGAAATGATCACTCATCGGTTTGCTCGAGCATAGTTCGCCGAACAAGCAATGTGACAAATTTACTTACCAGTACCAAGAAGGACTTCCCCTAGCTGGCTTGATATTCAAACGCATGATGAGTTTTCATTAGGCCGATGTATTTATTATTTCTTCCACATTATCGTGTGCATGATCGGAAGAGTCGATCGTACATTATACAAGTATACGCCAACCATTGTTGACGTTGCAAGTAGATACAAAGAGAATGAGCCGTTGATGTCAGAAGATTCTGCATGTGTTGCAGATACATTAGAACGCATTTATAAACATTCACCATTAACATGGTAACGATAATTACAGGGGGATCCTGCTAAAGGATTCGTAACTGTTGAGGCGGTGTTGTTCAAAGAGTTCATGTTCGAGTTCGTGGTGGACATGCTAATATACCTACTGACCAAGCTATTCTGAAACGATTTAATATCGCATTTACACAATTATTATTCGGATATCATTTTAGACAGGAATTGTTGATGAAATGTCTTGAGTGCGGGACAATATCGAACTAGAACTCGTGGGGGTTACACGCCTGGAGAAGTCTCAGGAATGGCTAAGACATCATTCAATAATGAAATTACACGCATGATTTGAGGAAAATTAGCTAATACGATACGACAAGAGTCTGTTGCATTTACGCTGAAAATGATCTCACAACCGCCACCATTTCAGACTCACAGAGACAAGTTTATTCGGTATCTGTATGCACCTGGAGAGGTAGATGGTGGACAATGATGTACTACTGACCCTGTGTGTCTGTTTGTTTGTTTGTTTTTAACGGCGCACCAGTACTGTTAGGCTATTTAGCGCCATACAAAAGGTCATATGAAATATAAAATGTTTTATATCGACCAACGATATTAAAACTAAAAAAAAAAACGATAAAATGGTAACGGTAATAAATAAGTCTTCCCGATCTAAATGGTATATGTTAATAAAGGCAGATCAAAAGTTATTGAAGATAATGGACGGAAAGTACATTACATAAAAATGCTCAAGTTGATGGCATAAAAGTTATACTTAGAGTAAATGTTCACTGCTTTCAAGAATTATATAATACAAGTGAGGTTTATTGTATCAAAGAGTTCCTTCATGTCATGCACATTGTAATACTGATTGCGCGTAGGTTGCAGGTCAAAACACTCTATCATAAAATGTTTAACAGTGAATGGTTCATTGCAAGAAACGCACTTTGGTGGGTCTTCACCTTTTAGTATGTGGGCGTGGGTTATATGCGTATAACCAATTCGAATTCTTGCAATGACTACCTACTCCCTACGCATAGCTCTGTAGGAAGGAGTCCATTCTCCTAGGATTGGTTTGATGGCATGAAGTTTAGTATTCACTGCATCATTCCATGATGCCTGCTACTTCTGACGTAAAGTCTCTTTGATACTAGGTTTAAAATCATTATATGGTATTTTAAAGTCAGATGGTTATTGGAAAAGGGCCATTTTACAGCGCGATCTGCATTTTCATTACCTTTAATACCAACATGGTTAGGTAACCAACAGTATACGATATTGTGCGAGGTACTCAGCTTACTATGCTCAGCGAAAAGATTGGTCAACAATGGATTCTCCAATTTTCTATTGTGCAGTGACTGAAGTACTGATAGGGAATCAGAGAAGATGCTCCTGTTTAAAATGCGTTTATTTTCGATATATTGCAGAGCAAGTTCTATTGTTCTGATTTCGGCTGAAACAAATTGATGTGCCATTTGGTAAGCGAACTTGTGTGTTTTCCACTAAAGAAGGCTGCAGCAGCCTTTTCCTCATCCTTTGATCCGTCGGTATAAATTCTTGTATAGTTTTTAAATTCGGAGAGTAGTTCATGATAAGAGTTGTGGAAGATGGAAGGGTTTGTCTCGGATTTCTTTCTATCGTGTAGCGTAAAAAGTACTTTTGGTTGTTTGAGTAGCCAGTGTTTCGGAGATGGACGTTTTCTGAATTTGGTTTATTTTCGTATAAGGCTTTGTATTTGGGTTGAAAAACAGCCGAGAAGGCAGGGTTCAGAGGGTTTGATCTTAATTTGAGAACATACTGTGTGGAAAGCATTTCCCTACGATGTGATAAAGGTGGTTCGTTCGCTTCAGCGAGGAGGCTTTCACACGGAGATGTCTTAAATGCTCCTAAAGCGAGTCTTATTCCTTGATGATGAATTGGATCAAGCATTTTCTAGTATGACTTTCTAACTGAACCATAAACAAAGCAACAATAGTCCCGTTTGGAGCGAATAAACGTTCTATATAGATGATTTTTCTATCAGCACCCCAGTCAGTGTACACTACTACTTTAAATAGATCTAGAGATTTTAAGCATTTAGCTTTCAAGATCTTTAGGTGTGGAATAATTGTATGCATGTGCTTTGATCGATAACATATTAGAAAATCATCAACATATAACGAGCAGTCCACACCAAGAGCTAAACACTTGGTGATGCTATTGATTTTGATGTTGAAAAGCGTCACAGATAAAATACTGCCTGGGACACACCCATCTCTTGCTCGTGCAGATCTGAGAGGGTACAGCCAACTCGTAGCTTGAATTCTCTGTCTGAGAGAAAGTTTGATATGAATGAGGGCAGACGGCCTTTTAGAGCCAGATCGTGCAGGTCATTTTAGTATCCCGTACTTCCATGTCGTATCATAGGCCTTTTCTAAATCAAAGAAAACCGCTAATAAATGTTTCTTCTCGATAAATGTTTGCAGTCTAACCAGATGATCATTGGTGCTCAGGCCATATCGAAAGCCACTTTGGAAAGGAGATTAAAATTGTTAGTTACCAGGTACCATACAAGCCGAGAATTAATCATTCGTACCATCGTTTGCACACACAATTTGTGAGTGCAATAGGTCGGTAGTTGGCAGGGTCTGCGCTATCTTTACCTGGTTTGGGAACTGGTATTACTGTTGTTTCTTTTCCAACTCTTAGGTACATGTCCAGTAATTCAAAAATCATTGAAGATTTTCTAAAGAGATGTTAATCATGATACTGGAAGGTGTTTCAAAAATTGGTAATGCATTTCGTCAGGCCCCGTGGATGTATCACGGGCCTTGTCTAAAGCCTCCGTAAGCTCCAGTAGTGAAAACAGTTGGTTATAAGTTTCTGAGTTGTTGGATGTGAATTTCAAACGTGACTTTTCTTTTTGAGTTTTTAATCTTCATAAGCCTTCTGAATAATTAGATGATGAGGAATTTTTAGAGAAACTGTCAGCAAGAATATTTGCTATGTCTCGTTTTGAACTAAAAGTGTCATTGTTAAGTTGCAGATGTCGGAGAGAACTGTGTTTTCTCTTTCCGTTTATTTTATGAATATTATCCCAAACTTTCGTAATCGAGGAACGAGAGTTTAAAGAAGAATTATATTTCTTCCCTGATGCTCGTTCACTTTCTTTGATTGTGCGGCGAGCTTTGGCCCGGAGAATACGATATGTACTTAAGTTTTCGGGTGTCGAACGATTGTTAAAGCTTCTCGGCCTTGTCTACTGGCTTCATTACATTCCTTAGTGACCCAAGGTTTTAGGGTTCTTTTACAGTTCGGTGAGGACTTAGGAATGGATTCCTCTGCGATCTTGATTAATATAGATGTAACATGCTGAATAGGGTCATTAGTACCATCCCGACCACCCGTCTAGAAGAAGTAGAGGCCAAAGTAGTGGATTGCATCGGAAAGCCTCTTGCTCAACTCCCTGAATCCTTTCCTCCCCGTCTCTACTTAGTCGCCTATTAGGACACGTAGTGAGACACGTCGGGCCAATTCTACAACCCCGGACCCGCAGAGGAGACTGACCCTATATGGACTATCGATGTATTTTGCTGTGTCCTAACTGATTGACACTCCAAGAAAACTAAACCGTTACTGTTTTGGGATTGCAGACAAAAAAGAATTTCAACCATGGGAGGCAAAGCCAAAAAACCAAGTATTTGTGCGAGATGAGCTGGATGTCCTAGCTGCGTAATCGGACCAACCAAAACCACGTTCATGTGTCAGCATGTGTTGATTCACAACAACGTAATGGTCACAAGCGTAGTTGGTAATTTAGCGGGGTGTATCCATAACTTGGTAACAAACCGGTTCAAACACTCTTTAGTGCATCGGTAGGCTCCTAATGCGATGTCTCTGACACCGTGTCATCTTTTATAATTTCATGTCAGTCTCGAAGACATTACACGTCCATGAGATCCTCTCTGCACAATACCTCGTGAACAAAATATGCCTTTTTCATGTTTTTGAGCCACCAACAATAATCCATTACATCTTAGGGCGCAGTCCCACATACTCATCGAATGGTTTACCCGGGACTTACCAATAACCTTTCATTTGGCGTTACTAAACAACGAATGTTCTTTCGTATAATCGATGGTTTAAAATGCATTTACCAAATATGGTTCAGCCATGTAGGCGTACACATCATTGGTTGTAATATGCAAGTGCAGCGAGTCACTGTCTGTGCAAAGGATCTTTACCCGATCGCGGTAAAACGCATTGATCTTGTGATAATAACTGTGGTATATCAGCATCTTTGACCAGTCAATTGCTAACGATCCGACATATATCTGTGTTCGAAGGTCATATATCATTCAGGATTCAATGGCCAGGTTGGCAACCAGTTTTCGAAGCTTATCTTCTTCAATATCAGGGACAAGATCGACTCGGATTCGTTCGCTGAAACAGCATTTTTATGAGCGTGAACAAGTTTTTCTCAAAGTCATTTAAGCTGCTATGCGCAGATTGCTCGTGATGTTTATATACGGTACGATCCAAGCGTCCTCGCGAAATCTAATCACTTGATGTTGGAGATTTTGAACATGTAATACATAACAGTGTTTGGTCCTAAGACTTGCTATTAGTTTTGTCCATTGAGTACATTTACTTGCGGCTAAATCAACGACCACGCAATGATATAAGAACAAACAGTTACCAGGCACAGACAAAGATGCTGGTGCCAGTAGATAATCGTTATGTACATCATATAAATGTTGCTGATATTCTATATCAACTTCAAAGACGTTTCCAAAGTGGCTGCTGATGTAATAGTGTACATGTTTTGTATATCAATGTATCTAGGATTAACCCACCGAATCCCACCAACAGGCAACAGTTGGATCATTGCCCAACATTATAGATATTTGAAATAGATGATTTAACTGTTCGTGGCAGCGGGTTCATACCCGTTTATGTTTGGGTTGTTTGTGAGATCATATCTCTGTCTCGCCATAGAAATCCCATCACAAAATGAGTGTTATTATACCAACCACAGCTGGCAATATTTATGTCGATAGCGTAACCGCTTTTAATGGGGCAAGAGTCACTAATCGTTTTAATCGATCTCGCAGCCATTGAGTTGGTTGTAAACGCACACAGTATACAACCCTGAATAACTACGCTTGTCGTTTGAGACCTGCTTAATAACTACAGCTGACACTATCACTCCTTGAAGCGTTGTAGCGGTCATTCTGGCTATGTCAGCCTTATCAGGTTAAAAATGAAGTGCAGTCCGTTTACGTCCTGCACTCAACCATTGCTGATTTTCTGCATGTTCTTTGGGCCAGTCAAGACCTGTTATCAACGGCTTATGTTCAATATGCAAACCTATAGTATGTAGGTTCAATTGCAATGACGGAACTGAGTGTCGGCTCAAGTATAGAAATGTAATAGTCTTTATCGGTGAACGCCGAAATTCTTCGTCGGGCATCATTGCTGAAATAGGCAATATTTTACGGGCATGTAGGAGGATGTTCCATACACCAAACGATATCTATCCGTGCGCGTCGGCGTTCTGAGGTCGACCTCATCCATAACTTTAATACAATCGTGGGACAAGGTGCAGACGAACCAATCATGTGAAGTATAAAATCCAAGATTGCAATTGAAAGCACTCATTAAACGAAGATAATATTAAAAGGATACAAAAGCGAGACAATATGAAAAGTATTCTACAGTTTGAATGTGTACTGAATAGATGAAGCTGCCGTGGAAAGGTTAGCAAGTGCGGAAATGATCACTCATCGGTTTGCTCGAGCATAGTTCGCCGAACAAGCAATGTGACAAATTTACTTACCAGTACCAAGAAGGACTTCCCCTAGCTGGCTTGATATTCAAACGCATGATGAGTTTTCATTAGGCCGATGTATTTATTATTTCTTCCACATTATCGTGTGCATGATCGGAAGAGTCGATCGTACATTATACAAGTATACGCCAACCATTGTTGACGTTGCAAGTAGATACAAAGAGAATGAGCCGTTGATGTCAGAAGATTCTGCATGTGTTGCAGATACATTAGAACGCATTTATAAACATTCACCATTAACATGGTAACGATAATTACAGGGGGATCCTGCTAAAGGATTCGTAACTGTTGAGGCGGTGTTGTTCAAAGAGTTCATGTTCGAGTTCGTGGTGGACATGCTAATATACCTACTGACCAAGCTATTCTGAAACGATTTAATATCGCATTTACACAATTATTATTCGGATATCATTTTAGACAGGAATTGTTGATGAAATGTCTTGAGTGCGGGACAATATCGAACTAGAACTCGTGGGGGTTACACGCCTGGAGAAGTCTCAGGAATGGCTAAGACATCATTCAATAATGAAATTACACGCATGATTTGAGGAAAATTAGCTAATACGATACGACAAGAGTCTGTTGCATTTACGCTGAAAATGATCTCACAACCGCCACCATTTCAGACTCACAGAGACAAGTTTATTCGGTATCTGTATGCACCTGGAGAGGTAGATGGTGGACAATGATGTACTACTGACCCTGTGTGTCTGTTTGTTTGTTTGTTTTTAACGGCGCACCAGTACTGTTAGGCTATTTAGCGCCATACAAAAGGTCATATGAAATATAAAATGTTTTATATCGACCAACGATATTAAAACTAAAAAAAAAAACGATAAAATGGTAACGGTAATAAATAAGTCTTCCCGATCTAAATGGTATATGTTAATAAAGGCAGATCAAAAGTTATTGAAGATAATGGACGGAAAGTACATTACATAAAAATGCTCAAGTTGATGGCATAAAAGTTATACTTAGAGTAAATGTTCACTGCTTTCAAGAATTATATAATACAAGTGAGGTTTATTGTATCAAAGAGTTCCTTCATGTCATGCACATTGTAATACTGATTGCGCGTAGGTTGCAGGTCAAAACACTCTATCATAAAATGTTTAACAGTGAATGGTTCATTGCAAGAAACGCACTTTGGTGGGTCTTCACCTTTTAGTATGTGGGCGTGGGTTATATGCGTATAACCAATTCGAATTCTTGCAATGACTACCTACTCCCTACGCATAGCTCTGTAGGAAGGAGTCCATTCTCCTAGGATTGGTTTGATGGCATGAAGTTTAGTATTCACTGCATCATTCCATGATGCCTGCTACTTCTGACGTAAAGTCTCTTTGATACTAGGTTTAAAATCATTATATGGTATTTTAAAGTCAGATGGTTATTGGAAAAGGGCCATTTTACAGCGCGATCTGCATTTTCATTACCTTTAATACCAACATGGTTAGGTAACCAACAGTATACGATATTGTGCGAGGTACTCAGCTTACTGTGCTCAGCGAAAAGATTGGTCAACAATGGATTCTCCAATTTTCTATTGTGCAGTGACTGAAGTACTGATAGGGAATCAGAGAAGATGCTGCTGTTTAAAATGCGTTTATTTTCGATATATTGCAGAGCAAGTTCTATTGTTCTGATTTCGGCTGAAACAAATTGATGTGCCATTTGGTAAGCGAACTTGTGTGTTTTCCACTAAAGAAGGCTGCAGCAGCCTTTTCCTCATCCTTTGATCCGTCGGTATAAATTCTTGTATAGTTTTTAAATTCGGAGAGTAGTTCATGATAAGAGTTGTGGAAGATGGAAGGGTTTGTCTCGGATTTCTTTCTATCGTGTAGCGTAAAAAGTACTTTTGGTTGTTTGAGTAGCCAGTGTTTCGGAGATGGACGTTTTCTGAATTTGGTTTATTTTCGTATAAGGCTTTGTATTTGGGTTGAAAAACAGCCGAGAAGGCAGGGTTCAGAGGGTTTGATCTTAATTTGAGAACATACTGTGTGGAAAGCATTTCCCTACGATGTGATAAAGGTGGTTCGTTCGCTTCAGCGAGGAGGCTTTCACACGGAGATGTCTTAAATGCTCCTAAAGCGAGTCTTATTCCTTGATGATGAATTGGATCAAGCATTTTCTAGTATGACTTTCTAACTGAACCATAAACAAAGCAACAATAGTCCCGTTTGGAGCGAATAAACGTTCTATATAGATGATTTTTCTATCAGCACCCCAGTCAGTGTACACTACTACTTTAAATAGATCTAGAGATTTTAAGCATTTAGCTTTCAAGATCTTTAGGTGTGGAATAATTGTATGCATGTGCTTTGATCGATAACATATTAGAAAATCATCAACATATAACGAGCAGTCCACACCAAGAGCTAAACACTTGGTGATGCTATTGATTTTGATGTTGAAAAGCGTCACAGATAAAATACTGCCTGGGACACACCCATCTCTTGCTCGTGCAGATCTGAGAGGGTACAGCCAACTCGTAGCTTGAATTCTCTGTCTGAGAGAAAGTTTGATATGAATGAGGGCAGACGGCCTTTTAGAGCCAGATCGTGCAGGTCATTTTAGTATCCCGTACTTCCATGTCGTATCATAGGCCTTTTCTAAATCAAAGAAAACCGCTAATAAATGTTTCTTCTCGATAAATGTTTGCAGTCTAACCAGATGATCATTGGTGCTCAGGCCATATCGAAAGCCACTTTGGAAAGGAGATTAAAATTGTTAGTTACCAGGTACCATACAAGCCGAGAATTAATCATTCGTACCATCGTTTGCACACACAATTTGTGAGTGCAATAGGTCGGTAGTTGGCAGGGTCTGCGCTATCTTTACCTGGTTTGGGAACTGGTATTACTGTTGTTTCTTTTCCAACTCTTAGGTACATGTCCAGTAATTCAAAAATCATTGAAGATTTTCTAAAGAGATGTTAATCATGATACTGGAAGGTGTTTCAAAAATTGGTAATGCATTTCGTCAGGCCCCGTGGATGTATCACGGGCCTTGTCTAAAGCCTCCGTAAGCTCCAGTAGTGAAAACAGTTGGTTATAAGTTTCTGAGTTGTTGGATGTGAATTTCAAACGTGACTTTTCTTTTTGAGTTTTTAATCTTCATAAGCCTTCTGAATAATTAGATGATGAGGAATTTTTAGAGAAACTGTCAGCAAGAATATTTGCTATGTCTCGTTTTGAACTAAAAGTGTCATTGTTAAGTTGCAGATGTCGGAGAGAACTGTGTTTTCTCTTTCCGTTTATTTTATGAATATTATCCCAAACTTTCGTAATCGAGGAACGAGAGTTTAAAGAAGAATTATATTTCTTCCCTGATGCTCGTTCACTTTCTTTGATTGTGCGGCGAGCTTTGGCCCGGAGAATACGATATGTACTTAAGTTTTCGGGTGTCGAACGATTGTTAAAGCTTCTCGGCCTTGTCTACTGGCTTCATTACATTCCTTAGTGACCCAAGGTTTTAGGGTTCTTTTACAGTTCGGTGAGGACTTAGGAATGGATTCCTCTGCGATCTTGATTAATATAGATGTAACATGCTGAATAGGGTCATTAGTACCATCCCGACCACCCGTCTAGAAGAAGTAGAGGCCAAAGTAGTGGATTGCATCGGAAAGCCTCTTGCTCAACTCCCTGAATCCTTTCCTCCCCGTCTCTACTTAGTCGCCTATTAGGACACGTAGTGAGACACGTCGGGCCAATTCTACAACCCCGGACCCGCAGAGGAGACTGACCCTATATGGACTATCGATGTATTTTGCTGTGTCCTAACTGATTGACACTCCAAGAAAACTAAACCGTTACTGTTTTGGGATTGCAGACAAAAAAGAATTTCAACCATGGGAGGCAAAGCCAAAAAACCAAGTATTTGTGCGAGATGAGCTGGATGTCCTAGCTGCGTAATCGGACCAACCAAAACCACGTTCATGTGTCAGCATGTGTTGATTCACAACAACGTAATGGTCACAAGCGTAGTTGGTAATTTAGCGGGGTGTATCCATAACTTGGTAACAAACCGGTTCAAACACTCTTTAGTGCATCGGTAGGCTCCTAATGCGATGTCTCTGACACCGTGTCATCTTTTATAATTTCATGTCAGTCTCGAAGACATTACACGTCCATGAGATCCTCTCTGCACAATACCTCGTGAACAAAATATGCCTTTTTCATGTTTTTGAGCCACCAACAATAATCCATTACATCTTAGGGCGCAGTCCCACATACTCATCGAATGGTTTACCCGGGACTTACCAATAACCTTTCATTTGGCGTTACTAAACAACGAATGTTCTTTCGTATAATCGATGGTTTAAAATGCATTTACCAAATATGGTTCAGCCATGTAGGCGTACACATCATTGGTTGTAATATGCAAGTGCAGCGAGTCACTGTCTGTGCAAAGGATCTTTACCCGATCGCGGTAAAACGCATTGATCTTGTGATAATAACTGTGGTATATCAGCATCTTTGACCAGTCAATTGCTAACGATCCGACATATATCTGTGTTCGAAGGTCATATATCATTCAGGATTCAATGGCCAGGTTGGCAACCAGTTTTCGAAGCTTATCTTCTTCAATATCAGGGACAAGATCGACTCGGATTCGTTCGCTGAAACAGCATTTTTATGAGCGTGAACAAGTTTTTCTCAAAGTCATTTAAGCTGCTATGCGCAGATTGCTCGTGATGTTTATATACGGTACGATCCAAGCGTCCTCGCGAAATCTAATCACTTGATGTTGGAGATTTTGAACATGTAATACATAACAGTGTTTGGTCCTAAGACTTGCTATTAGTTTTGTCCATTGAGTACATTTACTTGCGGCTAAATCAACGACCACGCAATGATATAAGAACAAACAGTTACCAGGCACAGACAAAGATGCTGGTGCCAGTAGATAATCGTTATGTACATCATATAAATGTTGCTGATATTCTATATCAACTTCAAAGACGTTTCCAAAGTGGCTGCTGATGTAATAGTGTACATGTTTTGTATATCAATGTATCTAGGATTAACCCACCGAATCCCACCAACAGGCAACAGTTGGATCATTGCCCAACATTATAGATATTTGAAATAGATGATTTAACTGTTCGTGGCAGCGGGTTCATACCCGTTTATGTTTGGGTTGTTTGTGAGATCATATCTCTGTCTCGCCATAGAAATCCCATCACAAAATGAGTGTTATTATACCAACCACAGCTGGCAATATTTATGTCGATAGCGTAACCGCTTTTAATGGGGCAAGAGTCACTAATCGTTTTAATCGATCTCGCAGCCATTGAGTTGGTTGTAAACGCACACAGTATACAACCCTGAATAACTACGCTTGTCGTTTGAGACCTGCTTAATAACTACAGCTGACACTATCACTCCTTGAAGCGTTGTAGCGGTCATTCTGGCTATGTCAGCCTTATCAGGTTAAAAATGAAGTGCAGTCCGTTTACGTCCTGCACTCAACCATTGCTGATTTTCTGCATGTTCTTTGGGCCAGTCAAGACCTGTTATCAACGGCTTATGTTCAATATGCAAACCTATAGTATGTAGGTTCAATTGCAATGACGGAACTGAGTGTCGGCTCAAGTATAGAAATGTAATAGTCTTTATCGGTGAACGCCGAAATTCTTCGTCGGGCATCATTGCTGAAATAGGCAATATTTTACGGGCATGTAGGAGGATGTTCCATACACCAAACGATATCTATCCGTGCGCGTCGGCGTTCTGAGGTCGACCTCATCCATAACTTTAATACAATCGTGGGACAAGGTGCAGACGAACCAATCATGTGAAGTATAAAATCCAAGATTGCAATTGAAAGCACTCATTAAACGAAGATAATATTAAAAGGATACAAAAGCGAGACAATATGAAAAGTATTCTACAGTTTGAATGTGTACTGAATAGATGAAGCTGCCGTGGAAAGGTTAGCAAGTGCGGAAATGATCACTCATCGGTTTGCTCGAGCATAGTTCGCCGAACAAGCAATGTGACAAATTTACTTACCAGTACCAAGAAGGACTTCCCCTAGCTGGCTTGATATTCAAACGCATGATGAGTTTTCATTAGGCCGATGTATTTATTATTTCTTCCACATTATCGTGTGCATGATCGGAAGAGTCGATCGTACATTATACAAGTATACGCCAACCATTGTTGACGTTGCAAGTAGATACAAAGAGAATGAGCCGTTGATGTCAGAAGATTCTGCATGTGTTGCAGATACATTAGAACGCATTTATAAACATTCACCATTAACATGGTAACGATAATTACAGGGGGATCCTGCTAAAGGATTCGTAACTGTTGAGGCGGTGTTGTTCAAAGAGTTCATGTTCGAGTTCGTGGTGGACATGCTAATATACCTACTGACCAAGCTATTCTGAAACGATTTAATATCGCATTTACACAATTATTATTCGGATATCATTTTAGACAGGAATTGTTGATGAAATGTCTTGAGTGCGGGACAATATCGAACTAGAACTCGTGGGGGTTACACGCCTGGAGAAGTCTCAGGAATGGCTAAGACATCATTCAATAATGAAATTACACGCATGATTTGAGGAAAATTAGCTAATACGATACGACAAGAGTCTGTTGCATTTACGCTGAAAATGATCTCACAACCGCCACCATTTCAGACTCACAGAGACAAGTTTATTCGGTATCTGTATGCACCTGGAGAGGTAGATGGTGGACAATGATGTACTACTGACCCTGTGTGTCTGTTTGTTTGTTTGTTTTTAACGGCGCACCAGTACTGTTAGGCTATTTAGCGCCATACAAAAGGTCATATGAAATATAAAATGTTTTATATCGACCAACGATATTAAAACTAAAAAAAAAAACGATAAAATGGTAACGGTAATAAATAAGTCTTCCCGATCTAAATGGTATATGTTAATAAAGGCAGATCAAAAGTTATTGAAGATAATGGACGGAAAGTACATTACATAAAAATGCTCAAGTTGATGGCATAAAAGTTATACTTAGAGTAAATGTTCACTGCTTTCAAGAATTATATAATACAAGTGAGGTTTATTGTATCAAAGAGTTCCTTCATGTCATGCACATTGTAATACTGATTGCGCGTAGGTTGCAGGTCAAAACACTCTATCATAAAATGTTTAACAGTGAATGGTTCATTGCAAGAAACGCACTTTGGTGGGTCTTCACCTTTTAGTATGTGGGCGTGGGTTATATGCGTATAACCAATTCGAATTCTTGCAATGACTACCTACTCCCTACGCATAGCTCTGTAGGAAGGAGTCCATTCTCCTAGGATTGGTTTGATGGCATGAAGTTTAGTATTCACTGCATCATTCCATGATGCCTGCTACTTCTGACGTAAAGTCTCTTTGATACTAGGTTTAAAATCATTATATGGTATTTTAAAGTCAGATGGTTATTGGAAAAGGGCCATTTTACAGCGCGATCTGCATTTTCATTACCTTTAATACCAACATGGTTAGGTAACCAACAGTATACGATATTGTGCGAGGTACTCAGCTTACTGTGCTCAGCGAAAAGATTGGTCAACAATGGATTCTCCAATTTTCTATTGTGCAGTGACTGAAGTACTGATAGGGAATCAGAGAAGATGCTGCTGTTTAAAATGCGTTTATTTTCGATATATTGCAGAGCAAGTTCTATTGTTCTGATTTCGGCTGAAACAAATTGATGTGCCATTTGGTAAGCGAACTTGTGTGTTTTCCACTAAAGAAGGCTGCAGCAGCCTTTTCCTCATCCTTTGATCCGTCGGTATAAATTCTTGTATAGTTTTTAAATTCGGAGAGTAGTTCATGATAAGAGTTGTGGAAGATGGAAGGGTTTGTCTCGGATTTCTTTCTATCGTGTAGCGTAAAAAGTACTTTTGGTTGTTTGAGTAGCCAGTGTTTCGGAGATGGACGTTTTCTGAATTTGGTTTATTTTCGTATAAGGCTTTGTATTTGGGTTGAAAAACAGCCGAGAAGGCAGGGTTCAGAGGGTTTGATCTTAATTTGAGAACATACTGTGTGGAAAGCATTTCCCTACGATGTGATAAAGGTGGTTCGTTCGCTTCAGCGAGGAGGCTTTCACACGGAGATGTCTTAAATGCTCCTAAAGCGAGTCTTATTCCTTGATGATGAATTGGATCAAGCATTTTCTAGTATGACTTTCTAACTGAACCATAAACAAAGCAACAATAGTCCCGTTTGGAGCGAATAAACGTTCTATATAGATGATTTTTCTATCAGCACCCCAGTCAGTGTACACTACTACTTTAAATAGATCTAGAGATTTTAAGCATTTAGCTTTCAAGATCTTTAGGTGTGGAATAATTGTATGCATGTGCTTTGATCGATAACATATTAGAAAATCATCAACATATAACGAGCAGTCCACACCAAGAGCTAAACACTTGGTGATGCTATTGATTTTGATGTTGAAAAGCGTCACAGATAAAATACTGCCTGGGACACACCCATCTCTTGCTCGTGCAGATCTGAGAGGGTACAGCCAACTCGTAGCTTGAATTCTCTGTCTGAGAGAAAGTTTGATATGAATGAGGGCAGACGGCCTTTTAGAGCCAGATCGTGCAGGTCATTTTAGTATCCCGTACTTCCATGTCGTATCATAGGCCTTTTCTAAATCAAAGAAAACCGCTAATAAATGTTTCTTCTCGATAAATGTTTGCAGTCTAACCAGATGATCATTGGTGCTCAGGCCATATCGAAAGCCACTTTGGAAAGGAGATTAAAATTGTTAGTTACCAGGTACCATACAAGCCGAGAATTAATCATTCGTACCATCGTTTGCACACACAATTTGTGAGTGCAATAGGTCGGTAGTTGGCAGGGTCTGCGCTATCTTTACCTGGTTTGGGAACTGGTATTACTGTTGTTTCTTTTCCAACTCTTAGGTACATGTCCAGTAATTCAAAAATCATTGAAGATTTTCTAAAGAGATGTTAATCATGATACTGGAAGGTGTTTCAAAAATTGGTAATGCATTTCGTCAGGCCCCGTGGATGTATCACGAGCCTTGTCTAAAGCCTCCGTAAGCTCCAGTAGTGAAAACAGTTGGTTATAAGTTTCTGAGTTGTTGGATGTGAATTTCAAACGTGACTTTTCTTTTTGAGTTTTTAATCTTCATAAGCCTTCTGAATAATTAGATGATGAGGAATTTTTAGAGAAACTGTCAGCAAGAATATTTGCTATGTCTCGTTTTGAACTAAAAGTGTCATTGTTAAGTTGCAGATGTCGGAGAGAACTGTGTTTTCTCTTTCCGTTTATTTTATGAATATTATCCCAAACTTTCGTAATCGAGGAACGAGAGTTTAAAGAAGAATTATATTTCTTCCCTGATGCTCGTTCACTTTCTTTGATTGTGCGGCGAGCTTTGGCCCGGAGAATACGATATGTACTTAAGTTTTCGGGTGTCGAACGATTGTTAAAGCTTCTCGGCCTTGTCTACTGGCTTCATTACATTCCTTAGTGACCCAAGGTTTTAGGGTTCTTTTACAGTTCGGTGAGGACTTAGGAATGGATTCCTCTGCGATCTTGATTAATATAGATGTAACATGCTGAATAGGGTCATTAGTACCATCCCGACCACCCGTCTAGAAGAAGTAGAGGCCAAAGTAGTGGATTGCATCGGAAAGCCTCTTGCTCAACTCCCTGAATCCTTTCCTCCCCGTCTCTACTTAGTCGCCTATTAGGACACGTAGTGAGACACGTCGGGCCAATTCTACAACCCCGGACCCGCAGAGGAGACTGACCCTATATGGACTATCGATGTATTTTGCTGTGTCCTAACTGATTGACACTCCAAGAAAACTAAACCGTTACTGTTTTGGGATTGCAGACAAAAAAGAATTTCAACCATGGGAGGCAAAGCCAAAAAACCAAGTATTTGTGCGAGATGAGCTGGATGTCCTAGCTGCGTAATCGGACCAACCAAAACCACGTTCATGTGTCAGCATGTGTTGATTCACAACAACGTAATGGTCACAAGCGTAGTTGGTAATTTAGCGGGGTGTATCCATAACTTGGTAACAAACCGGTTCAAACACTCTTTAGTGCATCGGTAGGCTCCTAATGCGATGTCTCTGACACCGTGTCATCTTTTATAATTTCATGTCAGTCTCGAAGACATTACACGTCCATGAGATCCTCTCTGCACAATACCTCGTGAACAAAATATGCCTTTTTCATGTTTTTGAGCCACCAACAATAATCCATTACATCTTAGGGCGCAGTCCCACATACTCATCGAATGGTTTACCCGGGACTTACCAATAACCTTTCATTTGGCGTTACTAAACAACGAATGTTCTTTCGTATAATCGATGGTTTAAAATGCATTTACCAAATATGGTTCAGCCATGTAGGCGTACACATCATTGGTTGTAATATGCAAGTGCAGCGAGTCACTGTCTGTGCAAAGGATCTTTACCCGATCGCGGTAAAACGCATTGATCTTGTGATAATAACTGTGGTATATCAGCATCTTTGACCAGTCAATTGCTAACGATCCGACATATATCTGTGTTCGAAGGTCATATATCATTCAGGATTCAATGGCCAGGTTGGCAACCAGTTTTCGAAGCTTATCTTCTTCAATATCAGGGACAAGATCGACTCGGATTCGTTCGCTGAAACAGCATTTTTATGAGCGTGAACAAGTTTTTCTCAAAGTCATTTAAGCTGCTATGCGCAGATTGCTCGTGATGTTTATATACGGTGCGATCCAAGCGTCCTCGCGAAATCTAATCACTTGATGTTGGAGATTTTGAACATGTAATACATAACAGTGTTTGGTCCTAAGACTTGCTATTAGTTTTGTCCATTGAGTACATTTACTTGCGGCTAAATCAACGACCACGCAATGATATAAGAACAAACAGTTACCAGGCACAGACAAAGATGCTGGTGCCAGTAGATAATCGTTATGTACATCATATAAATGTTGCTGATATTCTATATCAACTTCAAAGACGTTTCCAAAGTGGCTGCTGATGTAATAGTGTACATGTTTTGTATATCAATGTATCTAGGATTAACCCACCGAATCCCACCAACAGGCAACAGTTGGATCATTGCCCAACATTATAGATATTTGAAATAGATGATTTAACTGTTCGTGGCAGCGGGTTCATACCCGTTTATGTTTGGGTTGTTTGTGAGATCATATCTCTGTCTCGCCATAGAAATCCCATCACAAAATGAGTGTTATTATACCAACCACAGCTGGCAATATTTATGTCGATAGCGTAACCGCTTTTAATGGGGCAAGAGTCACTAATCGTTTTAATCGATCTCGCAGCCATTGAGTTGGTTGTAAACGCACACAGTATACAACCCTGAATAACTACGCTTGTCGTTTGAGACCTGCTTAATAACTACAGCTGACACTATCACTCCTTGAAGCGTTGTAGCGGTCATTCTGGCTATGTCAGCCTTATCAGGTTAAAAATGAAGTGCAGTCCGTTTACGTCCTGCACTCAACCATTGCTGATTTTCTGCATGTTCTTTGGGCCAGTCAAGACCTGTTATCAACGGCTTATGTTCAATATGCAAACCTATAGTATGTAGGTTCAATTGCAATGACGGAACTGAGTGTCGGCTCAAGTATAGAAATGTAATAGTCTTTATCGGTGAACGCCGAAATTCTTCGTCGGGCATCATTGCTGAAATAGGCAATATTTTACGGGCATGTAGGAGGATGTTCCATACACCAAACGATATCTATCCGTGCGCGTCGGCGTTCTGAGGTCGACCTCATCCATAACTTTAATACAATCGTGGGACAAGGTGCAGACGAACCAATCATGTGAAGTATAAAATCCAAGATTGCAATTGAAAGCACTCATTAAACGAAGATAATATTAAAAGGATACAAAAGCGAGACAATATGAAAAGTATTCTACAGTTTGAATGTGTACTGAA
Source organism: Sinohyriopsis cumingii (assembly GCA_028554795.2). Lineage (NCBI taxonomy): Eukaryota > Metazoa > Mollusca > Bivalvia > Unionida > Unionidae > Sinohyriopsis > Sinohyriopsis cumingii. The sequence continues at coordinate 97,959 of JAPYKE020000090.1, forward strand.
TAGATGAAGCTGCCGTGGAAAGGTTAGCAAGTGCGGAAATGATCACTCATCGGTTTGCTCGAGCATAGTTCGCCGAACAAGCAATGTGACAAATTTACTTACCAGTACCAAGAAGGACTTCCCCTAGCTGGCTTGATATTCAAACGCATGATGAGTTTTCATTAGGCCGATGTATTTATTATTTCTTCCACATTATCGTGTGCATGATCGGAAGAGTCGATCGTACATTATACAAGTATACGCCAACCATTGTTGACGTTGCAAGTAGATACAAAGAGAATGAGCCGTTGATGTCAGAAGATTCTGCATGTGTTGCAGATACATTAGAACGCATTTATAAACATTCACCATTAACATGGTAACGATAATTACAGGGGGATCCTGCTAAAGGATTCGTAACTGTTGAGGCGGTGTTGTTCAAAGAGTTCATGTTCGAGTTCGTGGTGGACATGCTAATATACCTACTGACCAAGCTATTCTGAAACGATTTAATATCGCATTTACACAATTATTATTCGGATATCATTTTAGACAGGAATTGTTGATGAAATGTCTTGAGTGCGGGACAATATCGAACTAGAACTCGTGGGGGTTACACGCCTGGAGAAGTCTCAGGAATGGCTAAGACATCATTCAATAATGAAATTACACGCATGATTTGAGGAAAATTAGCTAATACGATACGACAAGAGTCTGTTGCATTTACGCTGAAAATGATCTCACAACCGCCACCATTTCAGACTCACAGAGACAAGTTTATTCGGTATCTGTATGCACCTGGAGAGGTAGATGGTGGACAATGATGTACTACTGACCCTGTGTGTCTGTTTGTTTGTTTGTTTTTAACGGCGCACCAGTACTGTTAGGCTATTTAGCGCCATACAAAAGGTCATATGAAATATAAAATGTTTTATATCGACCAACGATATTAAAACTAAAAAAAAAAACGATAAAATGGTAACGGTAATAAATAAGTCTTCCCGATCTAAATGGTATATGTTAATAAAGGCAGATCAAAAGTTATTGAAGATAATGGACGGAAAGTACATTACATAAAAATGCTCAAGTTGATGGCATAAAAGTTATACTTAGAGTAAATGTTCACTGCTTTCAAGAATTATATAATACAAGTGAGGTTTATTGTATCAAAGAGTTCCTTCATGTCATGCACATTGTAATACTGATTGCGCGTAGGTTGCAGGTCAAAACACTCTATCATAAAATGTTTAACAGTGAATGGTTCATTGCAAGAAACGCACTTTGGTGGGTCTTCACCTTTTAGTATGTGGGCGTGGGTTATATGCGTATAACCAATTCGAATTCTTGCAATGACTACCTACTCCCTACGCATAGCTCTGTAGGAAGGAGTCCATTCTCCTAGGATTGGTTTGATGGCATGAAGTTTAGTATTCACTGCATCATTCCATGATGCCTGCTACTTCTGACGTAAAGTCTCTTTGATACTAGGTTTAAAATCATTATATGGTATTTTAAAGTCAGATGGTTATTGGAAAAGGGCCATTTTACAGCGCGATCTGCATTTTCATTACCTTTAATACCAACATGGTTAGGTAACCAACAGTATACGATATTGTGCGAGGTACTCAGCTTACTATGCTCAGCGAAAAGATTGGTCAACAATGGATTCTCCAATTTTCTATTGTGCAGTGACTGAAGTACTGATAGGGAATCAGAGAAGATGCTGCTGTTTAAAATGCGTTTATTTTCGATATATTGCAGAGCAAGTTCTATTGTTCTGATTTCGGCTGAAACAAATTGATGTGCCATTTGGTAAGCGAACTTGTGTGTTTTCCACTAAAGAAGGCTGCAGCAGCCTTTTCCTCATCCTTTGATCCGTCGGTATAAATTCTTGTATAGTTTTTAAATTCGGAGAGTAGTTCATGATAAGAGTTGTGGAAGATGGAAGGGTTTGTCTCGGATTTCTTTCTATCGTGTAGCGTAAAAAGTACTTTTGGTTGTTTGAGTAGCCAGTGTTTCGGAGATGGACGTTTTCTGAATTTGGTTTATTTTCGTATAAGGCTTTGTATTTGGGTTGAAAAACAGCCGAGAAGGCAGGGTTCAGAGGGTTTGATCTTAATTTGAGAACATACTGTGTGGAAAGCATTTCCCTACGATGTGATAAAGGTGGTTCGTTCGCTTCAGCGAGGAGGCTTTCACACGGAGATGTCTTAAATGCTCCTAAAGCGAGTCTTATTCCTTGATGATGAATTGGATCAAGCATTTTCTAGTATGACTTTCTAACTGAACCATAAACAAAGCAACAATAGTCCCGTTTGGAGCGAATAAACGTTCTATATAGATGATTTTTCTATCAGCACCCCAGTCAGTGTACACTACTACTTTAAATAGATCTAGAGATTTTAAGCATTTAGCTTTCAAGATCTTTAGGTGTGGAATAATTGTATGCATGTGCTTTGATCGATAACATATTAGAAAATCATCAACATATAACGAGCAGTCCACACCAAGAGCTAAACACTTGGTGATGCTATTGATTTTGATGTTGAAAAGCGTCACAGATAAAATACTGCCTGGGACACACCCATCTCTTGCTCGTGCAGATCTGAGAGGGTACAGCCAACTCGTAGCTTGAATTCTCTGTCTGAGAGAAAGTTTGATATGAATGAGGGCAGACGGCCTTTTAGAGCCAGATCGTGCAGGTCATTTTAGTATCCCGTACTTCCATGTCGTATCATAGGCCTTTTCTAAATCAAAGAAAACCGCTAATAAATGTTTCTTCTCGATAAATGTTTGCAGTCTAACCAGATGATCATTGGTGCTCAGGCCATATCGAAAGCCACTTTGGAAAGGAGATTAAAATTGTTAGTTACCAGGTACCATACAAGCCGAGAATTAATCATTCGTACCATCGTTTGCACACACAATTTGTGAGTGCAATAGGTCGGTAGTTGGCAGGGTCTGCGCTATCTTTACCTGGTTTGGGAACTGGTATTACTGTTGTTTCTTTTCCAACTCTTAGGTACATGTCCAGTAATTCAAAAATCATTGAAGATTTTCTAAAGAGATGTTAATCATGATACTGGAAGGTGTTTCAAAAATTGGTAATGCATTTCGTCAGGCCCCGTGGATGTATCACGGGCCTTGTCTAAAGCCTCCGTAAGCTCCAGTAGTGAAAACAGTTGGTTATAAGTTTCTGAGTTGTTGGATGTGAATTTCAAACGTGACTTTTCTTTTTGAGTTTTTAATCTTCATAAGCCTTCTGAATAATTAGATGATGAGGAATTTTTAGAGAAACTGTCAGCAAGAATATTTGCTATGTCTCGTTTTGAACTAAAAGTGTCATTGTTAAGTTGCAGATGTCGGAGAGAACTGTGTTTTCTCTTTCCGTTTATTTTATGAATATTATCCCAAACTTTCGTAATCGAGGAACGAGAGTTTAAAGAAGAATTATATTTCTTCCCTGATGCTCGTTCACTTTCTTTGATTGTGCGGCGAGCTTTGGCCCGGAGAATACGATATGTACTTAAGTTTTCGGGTGTCGAACGATTGTTAAAGCTTCTCGGCCTTGTCTACTGGCTTCATTACATTCCTTAGTGACCCAAGGTTTTAGGGTTCTTTTACAGTTCGGTGAGGACTTAGGAATGGATTCCTCTGCGATCTTGATTAATATAGATGTAACATGCTGAATAGGGTCATTAGTACCATCCCGACCACCCGTCTAGAAGAAGTAGAGGCCAAAGTAGTGGATTGCATCGGAAAGCCTCTTGCTCAACTCCCTGAATCCTTTCCTCCCCGTCTCTACTTAGTCGCCTATTAGGACACGTAGTGAGACACGTCGGGCCAATTCTACAACCCCGGACCCGCAGAGGAGACTGACCCTATATGGACTATCGATGTATTTTGCTGTGTCCTAACTGATTGACACTCCAAGAAAACTAAACCGTTACTGTTTTGGGATTGCAGACAAAAAAGAATTTCAACCATGGGAGGCAAAGCCAAAAAACCAAGTATTTGTGCGAGATGAGCTGGATGTCCTAGCTGCGTAATCGGACCAACCAAAACCACGTTCATGTGTCAGCATGTGTTGATTCACAACAACGTAATGGTCACAAGCGTAGTTGGTAATTTAGCGGGGTGTATCCATAACTTGGTAACAAACCGGTTCAAACACTCTTTAGTGCATCGGTAGGCTCCTAATGCGATGTCTCTGACACCGTGTCATCTTTTATAATTTCATGTCAGTCTCGAAGACATTACACGTCCATGAGATCCTCTCTGCACAATACCTCGTGAACAAAATATGCCTTTTTCATGTTTTTGAGCCACCAACAATAATCCATTACATCTTAGGGCGCAGTCCCACATACTCATCGAATGGTTTACCCGGGACTTACCAATAACCTTTCATTTGGCGTTACTAAACAACGAATGTTCTTTCGTATAATCGATGGTTTAAAATGCATTTACCAAATATGGTTCAGCCATGTAGGCGTACACATCATTGGTTGTAATATGCAAGTGCAGCGAGTCACTGTCTGTGCAAAGGATCTTTACCCGATCGCGGTAAAACGCATTGATCTTGTGATAATAACTGTGGTATATCAGCATCTTTGACCAGTCAATTGCTAACGATCCGACATATATCTGTGTTCGAAGGTCATATATCATTCAGGATTCAATGGCCAGGTTGGCAACCAGTTTTCGAAGCTTATCTTCTTCAATATCAGGGACAAGATCGACTCGGATTCGTTCGCTGAAACAGCATTTTTATGAGCGTGAACAAGTTTTTCTCAAAGTCATTTAAGCTGCTATGCGCAGATTGCTCGTGATGTTTATATACGGTGCGATCCAAGCGTCCTCGCGAAATCTAATCACTTGATGTTGGAGATTTTGAACATGTAATACATAACAGTGTTTGGTCCTAAGACTTGCTATTAGTTTTGTCCATTGAGTACATTTACTTGCGGCTAAATCAACGACCACGCAATGATATAAGAACAAACAGTTACCAGGCACAGACAAAGATGCTGGTGCCAGTAGATAATCGTTATGTACATCATATAAATGTTGCTGATATTCTATATCAACTTCAAAGACGTTTCCAAAGTGGCTGCTGATGTAATAGTGTACATGTTTTGTATATCAATGTATCTAGGATTAACCCACTGAATCCCACCAACAGGCAACAGTTGGATCATTGCCCAACATTATAGATATTTGAAATAGATGATTTAACTGTTCGTGGCAGCGGGTTCATACCCGTTTATGTTTGGGTTGTTTGTGAGATCATATCTCTGTCTCGCCATAGAAATCCCATCACAAAATGAGTGTTATTATACCAACCACAGCTGGCAATATTTATGTCGATAGCGTAACCGCTTTTAATGGGGCAAGAGTCACTAATCGTTTTAATCGATCTCGCAGCCATTGAGTTGGTTGTAAACGCACACAGTATACAACCCTGAATAACTACGCTTGTCGTTTGAGACCTGCTTAATAACTACAGCTGACACTATCACTCCTTGAAGCGTTGTAGCGGTCATTCTGGCTATGTCAGCCTTATCAGGTTAAAAATGAAGTGCAGTCCGTTTACGTCCTGCACTCAACCATTGCTGATTTTCTGCATGTTCTTTGGGCCAGTCAAGACCTGTTATCAACGGCTTATGTTCAATATGCAAACCTATAGTATGTAGGTTCAATTGCAATGACGGAACTGAGTGTCGGCTCAAGTATAGAAATGTAATAGTCTTTATCGGTGAACGCCGAAATTCTTCGTCGGGCATCATTGCTGAAATAGGCAATATTTTACGGGCATGTAGGAGGATGTTCCATACACCAAACGATATCTATCCGTGCGCGTCGGCGTTCTGAGGTCGACCTCATCCATAACTTTAATACAATCGTGGGACAAGGTGCAGACGAACCAATCATGTGAAGTATAAAATCCAAGATTGCAATTGAAAGCACTCATTAAACGAAGATAATATTAAAAGGATACAAAAGCGAGACAATATGAAAAGTATTCTACAGTTTGAATGTGTACTGAATAGATGAAGCTGCCGTGGAAAGGTTAGCAAGTGCGGAAATGATCACTCATCGGTTTGCTCGAGCATAGTTCGCCGAACAAGCAATGTGACAAATTTACTTACCAGTACCAAGAAGGACTTCCCCTAGCTGGCTTGATATTCAAACGCATGATGAGTTTTCATTAGGCCGATGTATTTATTATTTCTTCCACATTATCGTGTGCATGATCGGAAGAGTCGATCGTACATTATACAAGTATACGCCAACCATTGTTGACGTTGCAAGTAGATACAAAGAGAATGAGCCGTTGATGTCAGAAGATTCTGCATGTGTTGCAGATACATTAGAACGCATTTATAAACATTCACCATTAACATGGTAACGATAATTACAGGGGGATCCTGCTAAAGGATTCGTAACTGTTGAGGCGGTGTTGTTCAAAGAGTTCATGTTCGAGTTCGTGGTGGACATGCTAATATACCTACTGACCAAGCTATTCTGAAACGATTTAATATCGCATTTACACAATTATTATTCGGATATCATTTTAGACAGGAATTGTTGATGAAATGTCTTGAGTGCGGGACAATATCGAACTAGAACTCGTGGGGGTTACACGCCTGGAGAAGTCTCAGGAATGGCTAAGACATCATTCAATAATGAAATTACACGCATGATTTGAGGAAAATTAGCTAATACGATACGACAAGAGTCTGTTGCATTTACGCTGAAAATGATCTCACAACCGCCACCATTTCAGACTCACAGAGACAAGTTTATTCGGTATCTGTATGCACCTGGAGAGGTAGATGGTGGACAATGATGTACTACTGACCCTGTGTGTCTGTTTGTTTGTTTGTTTTTAACGGCGCACCAGTACTGTTAGGCTATTTAGCGCCATACAAAAGGTCATATGAAATATAAAATGTTTTATATCGACCAACGATATTAAAACTAAAAAAAAAAACGATAAAATGGTAACGGTAATAAATAAGTCTTCCCGATCTAAATGGTATATGTTAATAAAGGCAGATCAAAAGTTATTGAAGATAATGGACGGAAAGTACATTACATAAAAATGCTCAAGTTGATGGCATAAAAGTTATACTTAGAGTAAATGTTCACTGCTTTCAAGAATTATATAATACAAGTGAGGTTTATTGTATCAAAGAGTTCCTTCATGTCATGCACATTGTAATACTGATTGCGCGTAGGTTGCAGGTCAAAACACTCTATCATAAAATGTTTAACAGTGAATGGTTCATTGCAAGAAACGCACTTTGGTGGGTCTTCACCTTTTAGTATGTGGGCGTGGGTTATATGCGTATAACCAATTCGAATTCTTGCAATGACTACCTACTCCCTACGCATAGCTCTGTAGGAAGGAGTCCATTCTCCTAGGATTGGTTTGATGGCATGAAGTTTAGTATTCACTGCATCATTCCATGATGCCTGCTACTTCTGACGTAAAGTCTCTTTGATACTAGGTTTAAAATCATTATATGGTATTTTAAAGTCAGATGGTTATTGGAAAAGGGCCATTTTACAGCGCGATCTGCATTTTCATTACCTTTAATACCAACATGGTTAGGTAACCAACAGTATACGATATTGTGCGAGGTACTCAGCTTACTATGCTCAGCGAAAAGATTGGTCAACAATGGATTCTCCAATTTTCTATTGTGCAGTGACTGAAGTACTGATAGGGAATCAGAGAAGATGCTGCTGTTTAAAATGCGTTTATTTTCGATATATTGCAGAGCAAGTTCTATTGTTCTGATTTCGGCTGAAACAAATTGATGTGCCATTTGGTAAGCGAACTTGTGTGTTTTCCACTAAAGAAGGCTGCAGCAGCCTTTTCCTCATCCTTTGATCCGTCGGTATAAATTCTTGTATAGTTTTTAAATTCGGAGAGTAGTTCATGATAAGAGTTGTGGAAGATGGAAGGGTTTGTCTCGGATTTCTTTCTATCGTGTAGCGTAAAAAGTACTTTTGGTTGTTTGAGTAGCCAGTGTTTCGGAGATGGACGTTTTCTGAATTTGGTTTATTTTCGTATAAGGCTTTGTATTTGGGTTGAAAAACAGCCGAGAAGGCAGGGTTCAGAGGGTTTGATCTTAATTTGAGAACATACTGTGTGGAAAGCATTTCCCTACGATGTGATAAAGGTGGTTCGTTCGCTTCAGCGAGGAGGCTTTCACACGGAGATGTCTTAAATGCTCCTAAAGCGAGTCTTATTCCTTGATGATGAATTGGATCAAGCATTTTCTAGTATGACTTTCTAACTGAACCATAAACAAAGCAACAATAGTCCCGTTTGGAGCGAATAAACGTTCTATATAGATGATTTTTCTATCAGCACCCCAGTCAGTGTACACTACTACTTTAAATAGATCTAGAGATTTTAAGCATTTAGCTTTCAAGATCTTTAGGTGTGGAATAATTGTATGCATGTGCTTTGATCGATAACATATTAGAAAATCATCAACATATAACGAGCAGTCCACACCAAGAGCTAAACACTTGGTGATGCTATTGATTTTGATGTTGAAAAGCGTCACAGATAAAATACTGCCTGGGACACACCCATCTCTTGCTCGTGCAGATCTGAGAGGGTACAGCCAACTCGTAGCTTGAATTCTCTGTCTGAGAGAAAGTTTGATATGAATGAGGGCAGACGGCCTTTTAGAGCCAGATCGTGCAGGTCATTTTAGTATCCCGTACTTCCATGTCGTATCATAGGCCTTTTCTAAATCAAAGAAAACCGCTAATAAATGTTTCTTCTCGATAAATGTTTGCAGTCTAACCAGATGATCATTGGTGCTCAGGCCATATCGAAAGCCACTTTGGAAAGGAGATTAAAATTGTTAGTTACCAGGTACCATACAAGCCGAGAATTAATCATTCGTACCATCGTTTGCACACACAATTTGTGAGTGCAATAGGTCGGTAGTTGGCAGAGTCTGCGCTATCTTTACCTGGTTTGGGAACTGGTATTACTGTTGTTTCTTTTCCAACTCTTAGGTACATGTCCAGTAATTCAAAAATCATTGAAGATTTTCTAAAGAGATGTTAATCATGATACTGGAAGGTGTTTCAAAAATTGGTAATGCATTTCGTCAGGCCCCGTGGATGTATCACGGGCCTTGTCTAAAGCCTCCGTAAGCTCCAGTAGTGAAAACAGTTGGTTATAAGTTTCTGAGTTGTTGGATGTGAATTTCAAACGTGACTTTTCTTTTTGAGTTTTTAATCTTCATAAGCCTTCTGAATAATTAGATGATGAGGAATTTTTAGAGAAACTGTCAGCAAGAATATTTGCTATGTCTCGTTTTGAACTAAAAGTGTCATTGTTAAGTTGCAGATGTCGGAGAGAACTGTGTTTTCTCTTTCCGTTTATTTTATGAATATTATCCCAAACTTTCGTAATCGAGGAACGAGAGTTTAAAGAAGAATTATATTTCTTCCCTGATGCTCGTTCACTTTCTTTGATTGTGCGGCGAGCTTTGGCCCGGAGAATACGATATGTACTTAAGTTTTCGGGTGTCGAACGATTGTTAAAGCTTCTCGGCCTTGTCTACTGGCTTCATTACATTCCTTAGTGACCCAAGGTTTTAGGGTTCTTTTACAGTTCGGTGAGGACTTAGGAATGGATTCCTCTGCGATCTTGATTAATATAGATGTAACATGCTGAATAGGGTCATTAGTACCATCCCGACCACCCGTCTAGAAGAAGTAGAGGCCAAAGTAGTGGATTGCATCGGAAAGCCTCTCGCTCAACTCCCTGAATCCTTTCCTCCCCGTCTCTACTTAGTCGCCTATTAGGACACGTAGTGAGACACGTCGGGCCAATTCTACAACCCCGGACCCGCAGAGGAGACTGACCCTATATGGACTATCGATGTATTTTGCTGTGTCCTAACTGATTGACACTCCAAGAAAACTAAACCTTTACTGTTTTGGGATTGCAGACAAAAAAGAATTTCAACCATGGGAGGCAAAGCCAAAAAACCAAGTATTTGTGCGAGATGAGCTGGATGTCCTAGCTGCGTAATCGGACCAACCAAAACCACGTTCATGTGTCAGCATGTGTTGATTCACAACAACGTAATGGTCACAAGCGTAGTTGGTAATTTAGCGGGGTGTATCCATAACTTGGTAACAAACCGGTTCAAACACTCTTTAGTGCATCGGTAGGCTCCTAATGCGATGTCTCTGACACCGTGTCATCTTTTATAATTTCATGTCAGTCTCGAAGACATTATACGTCCATGAGATCCTCTCTGCACAATACCTCGTGAACAAAATATGCCTTTTTCATGTTTTTGAGCCACCAACAATAATCCATTACATCTTAGGGCGCAGTCCCACATACTCATCGAATGGTTTACCCGGGACTTACCAATAACCTTTCATTTGGCGTTACTAAACAACGAATGTTCTTTCGTATAATCGATGGTTTAAAATGCATTTACCAAATATGGTTCAGCCATGTAGGCGTACACATCATTGGTTGTAATATGCAAGTGCAGCGAGTCACTGTCTGTGCAAAGGATCTTTACCCGATCGCGGTAAAACGCATTGATCTTGTGATAATAACTGTGGTATATCAGCATCTTTGACCAGTCAATTGCTAACGATCCGACATATATCTGTGTTCGAAGGTCATATATCATTCAGGATTCAATGGCCAGGTTGGCAACCAGTTTTCGAAGCTTATCTTCTTCAATATCAGGGACAAGATCGACTCGGATTCGTTCGCTGAAACAGCATTTTTATGAGCGTGAACAAGTTTTTCTCAAAGTCATTTAAGCTGCTATGCGCAGATTGCTCGTGATGTTTATATACGGTGCGATCCAAGCGTCCTCGCGAAATCTAATCACTTGATGTTGGAGATTTTGAACATGTAATACATAACAGTGTTTGGTCCTAAGACTTGCTATTAGTTTTGTCCATTGAGTACATTTACTTGCGGCTAAATCAACGACCACGCAATGATATAAGAACAAACAGTTACCAGGCACAGACAAAGATGCTGGTGCCAGTAGATAATCGTTATGTACATCATATAAATGTTGCTGATATTCTATATCAACTTCAAAGACGTTTCCAAAGTGGCTGCTGATGTAATAGTGTACATGTTTTGTATATCAATGTATCTAGGATTAACCCACCGAATCCCACCAACAGGCAACAGTTGGATCATTGCCCAACATTATAGATATTTGAAATAGATGATTTAACTGTTCGTGGCAGCGGGTTCATACCCGTTTATGTTTGGGTTGTTTGTGAGATCATATCTCTGTCTCGCCATAGAAATCCCATCACAAAATGAGTGTTATTATACCAACCACAGCTGGCAATATTTATGTCGATAGCGTAACCGCTTTTAATGGGGCAAGAGTCACTAATCGTTTTAATCGATCTCGCAGCCATTGAGTTGGTTGTAAACGCACACAGTATACAACCCTGAATAACTACGCTTGTCGTTTGAGACCTGCTTAATAACTACAGCTGACACTATCACTCCTTGAAGCGTTGTAGCGGTCATTCTGGCTATGTCAGCCTTATCAGGTTAAAAATGAAGTGCAGTCCGTTTACGTCCTGCACTCAACCATTGCTGATTTTCTGCATGTTCTTTGGGCCAGTCAAGACCTGTTATCAACGGCTTATGTTCAATATGCAAACCTATAGTATGTAGGTTCAATTGCAATGACGGAACTGAGTGTCGGCTCAAGTATAGAAATGTAATAGTCTTTATCGGTGAACGCCGAAATTCTTCGTCGGGCATCATTGCTGAAATAGGCAATATTTTACGGGCATGTAGGAGGATGTTCCATACACCAAACGATATCTATCCGTGCGCGTCGGCGTTCTGAGGTCGACCTCATCCATAACTTTAATACAATCGTGGGACAAGGTGCAGACGAACCAATCATGTGAAGTATAAAATCCAAGATTGCAATTGAAAGCACTCATTAAACGAAGATAATATTAAAAGGATACAAAAGCGAGACAATATGAAAAGTATTCTACAGTTTGAATGTGTACTGAATAGATGAAGCTGCCGTGGAAAGGTTAGCAAGTGCGGAAATGATCACTCATCGGTTTGCTCGAGCATAGTTCGCCGAACAAGCAATGTGACAAATTTACTTACCAGTACCAAGAAGGACTTCCCCTAGCTGGCTTGATATTCAAACGCATGATGAGTTTTCATTAGGCCGATGTATTTATTATTTCTTCCACATTATCGTGTGCATGATCGGAAGAGTCGATCGTACATTATACAAGTATACGCCAACCATTGTTGACGTTGCAAGTAGATACAAAGAGAATGAGCCGTTGATGTCAGAAGATTCTGCATGTGTTGCAGATACATTAGAACGCATTTATAAACATTCACCATTAACATGGTAACGATAATTACAGGGGGATCCTGCTAAAGGATTCGTAACTGTTGAGGCGGTGTTGTTCAAAGAGTTCATGTTCGAGTTCGTGGTGGACATGCTAATATACCTACTGACCAAGCTATTCTGAAACGATTTAATATCGCATTTACACAATTATTATTCGGATATCATTTTAGACAGGAATTGTTGATGAAATGTCTTGAGTGCGGGACAATATCGAACTAGAACTCGTGGGGGTTACACGCCTGGAGAAGTCTCAGGAATGGCTAAGACATCATTCAATAATGAAATTACACGCATGATTTGAGGAAAATTAGCTAATACGATACGACAAGAGTCTGTTGCATTTACGCTGAAAATGATCTCACAACCGCCACCATTTCAGACTCACAGAGACAAGTTTATTCGGTATCTGTATGCACCTGGAGAGGTAGATGGTGGACAATGATGTACTACTGACCCTGTGTGTCTGTTTGTTTGTTTGTTTTTAACGGCGCACCAGTACTGTTAGGCTATTTAGCGCCATACAAAAGGTCATATGAAATATAAAATGTTTTATATCGACCAACGATATTAAAACTAAAAAAAAAAACGATAAAATGGTAACGGTAATAAATAAGTCTTCCCGATCTAAATGGTATATGTTAATAAAGGCAGATCAAAAGTTATTGAAGATAATGGACGGAAAGTACATTACATAAAAATGCTCAAGTTGATGGCATAAAAGTTATACTTAGAGTAAATGTTCACTGCTTTCAAGAATTATATAATACAAGTGAGGTTTATTGTATCAAAGAGTTCCTTCATGTCATGCACATTGTAATACTGATTGCGCGTAGGTTGCAGGTCAAAACACTCTATCATAAAATGTTTAACAATGAATGGTTCATTGCAAGAAACGCACTTTGGTGGGTCTTCACCTTTTAGTATGTGGGCGTGGGTTATATGCGTATAACCAATTCGAATTCTTGCAATGACTACCTACTCCCTACGCATAGCTCTGTAGGAAGGAGTCCATTCTCCTAGGATTGGTTTGATGGCATGAAGTTTAGTATTCACTGCATCATTCCATGATGCCTGCTACTTCTGACGTAAAGTCTCTTTGATACTAGGTTTAAAATCATTATATGGTATTTTAAAGTCAGATGGTTATTGGAAAAGGGCCATTTTACAGCGCGATCTGCATTTTCATTACCTTTAATACCAACATGGTTAGGTAACCAACAGTATACGATATTGTGCGAGGTACTCAGCTTACTATGCTCAGCGAAAAGATTGGTCAACAATGGATTCTCCAATTTTCTATTGTGCAGTGACTGAAGTACTGATAGGGAATCAGAGAAGATGCTGCTGTTTAAAATGCGTTTATTTTCGATATATTGCAGAGCAAGTTCTATTGTTCTGATTTCGGCTGAAACAAATTGATGTGCCATTTGGTAAGCGAACTTGTGTGTTTTCCACTAAAGAAGGCTGCAGCAGCCTTTTCCTCATCCTTTGATCCGTCGGTATAAATTCTTGTATAGTTTTTAAATTCGGAGAGTAGTTCATGATAAGAGTTGTGGAAGATGGAAGGGTTTGTCTCGGATTTCTTTCTATCGTGTAGCGTAAAAAGTACTTTTGGTTGTTTGAGTAGCCAGTGTTTCGGAGATGGACGTTTTCTGAATTTGGTTTATTTTCGTATAAGGCTTTGTATTTGGGTTGAAAAACAGCCGAGAAGGCAGGGTTCAGAGGGTTTGATCTTAATTTGAGAACATACTGTGTGGAAAGCATTTCCCTACGATGTGATAAAGGTGGTTCGTTCGCTTCAGCGAGGAGGCTTTCACACGGAGATGTCTTAAATGCTCCTAAAGCGAGTCTTATTCCTTGATGATGAATTGGATCAAGCATTTTCTAGTATGACTTTCTAACTGAACCATAAACAAAGCAACAATAGTCCCGTTTGGAGCGAATAAACGTTCTATATAGATGATTTTTCTATCAGCACCCCAGTCAGTGTACACTACTACTTTAAATAGATCTAGAGATTTTAAGCATTTAGCTTTCAAGATCTTTAGGTGTGGAATAATTGTATGCATGTGCTTTGATCGATAACATATTAGAAAATCATCAACATATAACGAGCAGTCCACACCAAGAGCTAAACACTTGGTGATGCTATTGATTTTGATGTTGAAAAGCGTCACAGATAAAATACTGCCTGGGACACACCCATCTCTTGCTCGTGCAGATCTGAGAGGGTACAGCCAACTCGTAGCTTGAATTCTCTGTCTGAGAGAAAGTTTGATATGAATGAGGGCAGACGGCCTTTTAGAGCCAGATCGTGCAGGTCATTTTAGTATCCCGTACTTCCATGTCGTATCATAGGCCTTTTCTAAATCAAAGAAAACCGCTAATAAATGTTTCTTCTCGATAAATGTTTGCAGTCTAACCAGATGATCATTGGTGCTCAGGCCATATCGAAAGCCACTTTGGAAAGGAGATTAAAATTGTTAGTTACCAGGTACCATACAAGCCGAGAATTAATCATTCGTACCATCGTTTGCACACACAATTTGTGAGTGCAATAGGTCGGTAGTTGGCAGGGTCTGCGCTATCTTTACCTGGTTTGGGAACTGGTATTACTGTTGTTTCTTTTCCAACTCTTAGGTACATGTCCAGTAATTCAAAAATCATTGAAGATTTTCTAAAGAGATGTTAATCATGATACTGGAAGGTGTTTCAAAAATTGGTAATGCATTTCGTCAGGCCCCGTGGATGTATCACGGGCCTTGTCTAAAGCCTCCGTAAGCTCCAGTAGTGAAAACAGTTGGTTATAAGTTTCTGAGTTGTTGGATGTGAATTTCAAACGTGACTTTTCTTTTTGAGTTTTTAATCTTCATAAGCCTTCTGAATAATTAGATGATGAGGAATTTTTAGAGAAACTGTCAGCAAGAATATTTGCTATGTCTCGTTTTGAACTAAAAGTGTCATTGTTAAGTTGCAGATGTCGGAGAGAACTGTGTTTTCTCTTTCCGTTTATTTTATGAATATTATCCCAAACTTTCGTAATCGAGGAACGAGAGTTTAAAGAAGAATTATATTTCTTCCCTGATGCTCGTTCACTTTCTTTGATTGTGCGGCGAGCTTTGGCCCGGAGAATACGATATGTACTTAAGTTTTCGGGTGTCGAACGATTGTTAAAGCTTCTCGGCCTTGTCTACTGGCTTCATTACATTCCTTAGTGACCCAAGGTTTTAGGGTTCTTTTACAGTTCGGTGAGGACTTAGGAATGGATTCCTCTGCGATCTTGATTAATATAGATGTAACATGCTGAATAGGGTCATTAGTACCATCCCGACCACCCGTCTAGAAGAAGTAGAGGCCAAAGTAGTGGATTGCATCGGAAAGCCTCTTGCTCAACTCCCTGAATCCTTTCCTCCCCGTCTCTACTTAGTCGCCTATTAGGACACGTAGTGAGACACGTCGGGCCAATTCTACAACCCCGGACCCGCAGAGGAGACTGACCCTATATGGACTATCGATGTATTTTGCTGTGTCCTAACTGATTGACACTCCAAGAAAACTAAACCGTTACTGTTTTGGGATTGCAGACAAAAAAGAATTTCAACCATGGGAGGCAAAGCCAAAAAACCAAGTATTTGTGCGAGATGAGCTGGATGTCCTAGCTGCGTAATCGGACCAACCAAAACCACGTTCATGTGTCAGCATGTGTTGATTCACAACAACGTAATGGTCACAAGCGTAGTTGGTAATTTAGCGGGGTGTATCCATAACTTGGTAACAAACCGGTTCAAACACTCTTTAGTGCATCGGTAGGCTCCTAATGCGATGTCTCTGACACCGTGTCATCTTTTATAATTTCATGTCAGTCTCGAAGACATTACACGTCCATGAGATCCTCTCTGCACAATACCTCGTGAACAAAATATGCCTTTTTCATGTTTTTGAGCCACCAACAATAATCCATTACATCTTAGGGCGCAGTCCCACATACTCATCGAATGGTTTACCCGGGACTTACCAATAACCTTTCATTTGGCGTTACTAAACAACGAATGTTCTTTCGTATAATCGATGGTTTAAAATGCATTTACCAAATATGGTTCAGCCATGTAGGCGTACACATCATTGGTTGTAATATGCAAGTGCAGCGAGTCACTGTCTGTGCAAAGGATCTTTACCCGATCGCGGTAAAACGCATTGATCTTGTGATAATAACTGTGGTATATCAGCATCTTTGACCAGTCAATTGCTAACGATCCGACATATATCTGTGTTCGAAGGTCATATATCATTCAGGATTCAATGGCCAGGTTGGCAACCAGTTTTCGAAGCTTATCTTCTTCAATATCAGGGACAAGATCGACTCGGATTCGTTCGCTGAAACAGCATTTTTATGAGCGTGAACAAGTTTTTCTCAAAGTCATTTAAGCTGCTATGCGCAGATTGCTCGTGATGTTTATATACGGTGCGATCCAAGCGTCCTCGCGAAATCTAATCACTTGATGTTGGAGATTTTGAACATGTAATACATAACAGTGTTTGGTCCTAAGACTTGCTATTAGTTTTGTCCATTGAGTACATTTACTTGCGGCTAAATCAACGACCACGCAATGATATAAGAACAAACAGTTACCAGGCACAGACAAAGATGCTGGTGCCAGTAGATAATCGTTATGTACATCATATAAATGTTGCTGATATTCTATATCAACTTCAAAGACGTTTCCAAAGTGGCTGCTGATGTAATAGTGTACATGTTTTGTATATCAATGTATCTAGGATTAACCCACCGAATCCCACCAACAGGCAACAGTTGGATCATTGCCCAACATTATAGATATTTGAAATAGATGATTTAACTGTTCGTGGCAGCGGGTTCATACCCGTTTATGTTTGGGTTGTTTGTGAGATCATATCTCTGTCTCGCCATAGAAATCCCATCACAAAATGAGTGTTATTATACCAACCACAGCTGGCAATATTTATGTCGATAGCGTAACCGCTTTTAATGGGGCAAGAGTCACTAATCGTTTTAATCGATCTCGCAGCCATTGAGTTGGTTGTAAACGCACACAGTATACAACCCTGAATAACTACGCTTGTCGTTTGAGACCTGCTTAATAACTACAGCTGACACTATCACTCCTTGAAGCGTTGTAGCGGTCATTCTGGCTATGTCAGCCTTATCAGGTTAAAAATGAAGTGCAGTCCGTTTACGTCCTGCACTCAACCATTGCTGATTTTCTGCATGTTCTTTGGGCCAGTCAAGACCTGTTATCAACGGCTTATGTTCAATATGCAAACCTATAGTATGTAGGTTCAATTGCAATGACGGAACTGAGTGTCGGCTCAAGTATAGAAATGTAATAGTCTTTATCGGTGAACGCCGAAATTCTTCGTCGGGCATCATTGCTGAAATAGGCAATATTTTACGGGCATGTAGGAGGATGTTCCATACACCAAACGATATCTATCCGTGCGCGTCGGCGTTCTGAGGTCGACCTCATCCATAACTTTAATACAATCGTGGGACAAGGTGCAGACGAACCAATCATGTGAAGTATAAAATCCAAGATTGCAATTGAAAGCACTCATTAAACGAAGATAATATTAAAAGGATACAAAAGCGAGACAATATGAAAAGTATTCTACAGTTTGAATGTGTACTGAATAGATGAAGCTGCCGTGGAAAGGTTAGCAAGTGCGGAAATGATCACTCATCGGTTTGCTCGAGCATAGTTCGCCGAACAAGCAATGTGACAAATTTACTTACCAGTACCAAGAAGGACTTCCCCTAGCTGGCTTGATATTCAAACGCATGATGAGTTTTCATTAGGCCGATGTATTTATTATTTCTTCCACATTATCGTGTGCATGATCGGAAGAGTCGATCGTACATTATACAAGTATACGCCAACCATTGTTGACGTTGCAAGTAGATACAAAGAGAATGAGCCGTTGATGACAGAAGATTCTGCATGTGTTGCAGATACATTAGAACGCATTTATAAACATTCACCATTAACATGGTAACGATAATTACAGGGGGATCCTGCTAAAGGATTCGTAACTGTTGAGGCGGTGTTGTTCAAAGAGTTCATGTTCGAGTTCGTGGTGGACATGCTAATATACCTACTGACCAAGCTATTCTGAAACGATTTAATATCGCATTTACACAATTATTATTCGGATATCATTTTAGACAGGAATTGTTGATGAAATGTCTTGAGTGCGGGACAATATCGAACTAGAACTCGTGGGGGTTACACGCCTGGAGAAGTCTCAGGAATGGCTAAGACATCATTCAATAATGAAATTACACGCATGATTTGAGGAAAATTAGCTAATACGATACGACAAGAGTCTGTTGCATTTACGCTGAAAATGATCTCACAACCGCCACCATTTCAGACTCACAGAGACAAGTTTATTCGGTATCTGTATGCACCTGGAGAGGTAGATGGTGGACAATGATGTACTACTGACCCTGTGTGTCTGTTTGTTTGTTTGTTTTTAACGGCGCACCAGTACTGTTAGGCTATTTAGCGCCATACAAAAGGTCATATGAAATATAAAATGTTTTATATCGACCAACGATATTAAAACTAAAAAAAAAAACGATAAAATGGTAACGGTAATAAATAAGTCTTCCCGATCTAAATGGTATATGTTAATAAAGGCAGATCAAAAGTTATTGAAGATAATGGACGGAAAGTACATTACATAAAAATGCTCAAGTTGATGGCATAAAAGTTATACTTAGAGTAAATGTTCACTGCTTTCAAGAATTATATAATACAAGTGAGGTTTATTGTATCAAAGAGTTCCTTCATGTCATGCACATTGTAATACTGATTGCGCGTAGGTTGCAGGTCAAAACACTCTATCATAAAATGTTTAACAGTGAATGGTTCATTGCAAGAAACGCACTTTGGTGGGTCTTCACCTTTTAGTATGTGGGCGTGGGTTATATGCGTATAACCAATTCGAATTCTTGCAATGACTACCTACTCCCTACGCATAGCTCTGTAGGAAGGAGTCCATTCTCCTAGGATTGGTTTGATGGCATGAAGTTTAGTATTCACTGCATCATTCCATGATGCCTGCTACTTCTGACGTAAAGTCTCTTTGATACTAGGTTTAAAATCATTATATGGTA
Organism: Sinohyriopsis cumingii; assembly: GCA_028554795.2. NCBI lineage: Eukaryota > Metazoa > Mollusca > Bivalvia > Unionida > Unionidae > Sinohyriopsis > Sinohyriopsis cumingii. The sequence continues at coordinate 117,534 of JAPYKE020000090.1, forward strand.
TTTTAAAGTCAGATGGTTATTGGAAAAGGGCCATTTTACAGCGCGATCTGCATTTTCATTACCTTTAATACCAACATGGTTAGGTAACCAACAGTATACGATATTGTGCGAGGTACTCAGCTTACTATGCTCAGCGAAAAGATTGGTCAACAATGGATTCTCCAATTTTCTATTGTGCAGTGACTGAAGTACTGATAGGGAATCAGAGAAGATGCTGCTGTTTAAAATGCGTTTATTTTCGATATATTGCAGAGCAAGTTCTATTGTTCTGATTTCGGCTGAAACAAATTGATGTGCCATTTGGTAAGCGAACTTGTGTGTTTTCCACTAAAGAAGGCTGCAGCAGCCTTTTCCTCATCCTTTGATCCGTCGGTATAAATTCTTGTATAGTTTTTAAATTCGGAGAGTAGTTCATGATAAGAGTTGTGGAAGATGGAAGGGTTTGTCTCGGATTTCTTTCTATCGTGTAGCGTAAAAAGTACTTTTGGTTGTTTGAGTAGCCAGTGTTTCGGAGATGGACGTTTTCTGAATTTGGTTTATTTTCGTATAAGGCTTTGTATTTGGGTTGAAAAACAGCCGAGAAGGCAGGGTTCAGAGGGTTTGATCTTAATTTGAGAACATACTGTGTGGAAAGCATTTCCCTACGATGTGATAAAGGTGGTTCGTTCGCTTCAGCGAGGAGGCTTTCACACGGAGATGTCTTAAATGCTCCTAAAGCGAGTCTTATTCCTTGATGATGAATTGGATCAAGCATTTTCTAGTATGACTTTCTAACTGAACCATAAACAAAGCAACAATAGTCCCGTTTGGAGCGAATAAACGTTCTATATAGATGATTTTTCTATCAGCACCCCAGTCAGTGTACACTACTACTTTAAATAGATCTAGAGATTTTAAGCATTTAGCTTTCAAGATCTTTAGGTGTGGAATAATTGTATGCATGTGCTTTGATCGATAACATATTAGAAAATCATCAACATATAACGAGCAGTCCACACCAAGAGCTAAACACTTGGTGATGCTATTGATTTTGATGTTGAAAAGCGTCACAGATAAAATACTGCCTGGGACACACCCATCTCTTGCTCGTGCAGATCTGAGAGGGTACAGCCAACTCGTAGCTTGAATTCTCTGTCTGAGAGAAAGTTTGATATGAATGAGGGCAGACGGCCTTTTAGAGCCAGATCGTGCAGGTCATTTTAGTATCCCGTACTTCCATGTCGTATCATAGGCCTTTTCTAAATCAAAGAAAACCGCTAATAAATGTTTCTTCTCGATAAATGTTTGCAGTCTAACCAGATGATCATTGGTGCTCAGGCCATATCGAAAGCCACTTTGGAAAGGAGATTAAAATTGTTAGTTACCAGGTACCATACAAGCCGAGAATTAATCATTCGTACCATCGTTTGCACACACAATTTGTGAGTGCAATAGGTCGGTAGTTGGCAGAGTCTGCGCTATCTTTACCTGGTTTGGGAACTGGTATTACTGTTGTTTCTTTTCCAACTCTTAGGTACATGTCCAGTAATTCAAAAATCATTGAAGATTTTCTAAAGAGATGTTAATCATGATACTGGAAGGTGTTTCAAAAATTGGTAATGCATTTCGTCAGGCCCCGTGGATGTATCACGGGCCTTGTCTAAAGCCTCCGTAAGCTCCAGTAGTGAAAACAGTTGGTTATAAGTTTCTGAGTTGTTGGATGTGAATTTCAAACGTGACTTTTCTTTTTGAGTTTTTAATCTTCATAAGCCTTCTGAATAATTAGATGATGAGGAATTTTTAGAGAAACTGTCAGCAAGAATATTTGCTATGTCTCGTTTTGAACTAAAAGTGTCATTGTTAAGTTGCAGATGTCGGAGAGAACTGTGTTTTCTCTTTCCGTTTATTTTATGAATATTATCCCAAACTTTCGTAATCGAGGAACGAGAGTTTAAAGAAGAATTATATTTCTTCCCTGATGCTCGTTCACTTTCTTTGATTGTGCGGCGAGCTTTGGCCCGGAGAATACGATATGTACTTAAGTTTTCGGGTGTCGAACGATTGTTAAAGCTTCTCGGCCTTGTCTACTGGCTTCATTACATTCCTTAGTGACCCAAGGTTTTAGGGTTCTTTTACAGTTCGGTGAGGACTTAGGAATGGATTCCTCTGCGATCTTGATTAATATAGATGTAACATGCTGAATAGGGTCATTAGTACCATCCCGACCACCCGTCTAGAAGAAGTAGAGGCCAAAGTAGTGGATTGCATCGGAAAGCCTCTTGCTCAACTCCCTGAATCCTTTCCTCCCCGTCTCTACTTAGTCGCCTATTAGGACACGTAGTGAGACACGTCGGGCCAATTCTACAACCCCGGACCCGCAGAGGAGACTGACCCTATATGGACTATCGATGTATTTTGCTGTGTCCTAACTGATTGACACTCCAAGAAAACTAAACCGTTACTGTTTTGGGATTGCAGACAAAAAAGAATTTCAACCATGGGAGGCAAAGCCAAAAAACCAAGTATTTGTGCGAGATGAGCTGGATGTCCTAGCTGCGTAATCGGACCAACCAAAACCACGTTCATGTGTCAGCATGTGTTGATTCACAACAACGTAATGGTCACAAGCGTAGTTGGTAATTTAGCGGGGTGTATCCATAACTTGGTAACAAACCGGTTCAAACACTCTTTAGTGCATCGGTAGGCTCCTAATGCGATGTCTCTGACACCGTGTCATCTTTTATAATTTCATGTCAGTCTCGAAGACATTACACGTCCATGAGATCCTCTCTGCACAATACCTCGTGAACAAAATATGCCTTTTTCATGTTTTTGAGCCACCAACAATAATCCATTACATCTTAGGGCGCAGTCCCACATACTCATCGAATGGTTTACCCGGGACTTACCAATAACCTTTCATTTGGCGTTACTAAACAACGAATGTTCTTTCGTATAATCGATGGTTTAAAATGCATTTACCAAATATGGTTCAGCCATGTAGGCGTACACATCATTGGTTGTAATATGCAAGTGCAGCGAGTCACTGTCTGTGCAAAGGATCTTTACCCGATCGCGGTAAAACGCATTGATCTTGTGATAATAACTGTGGTATATCAGCATCTTTGACCAGTCAATTGCTAACGATCCGACATATATCTGTGTTCGAAGGTCATATATCATTCAGGATTCAATGGCCAGGTTGGCAACCAGTTTTCGAAGCTTATCTTCTTCAATATCAGGGACAAGATCGACTCGGATTCGTTCGCTGAAACAGCATTTTTATGAGCGTGAACAAGTTTTTCTCAAAGTCATTTAAGCTGCTATGCGCAGATTGCTCGTGATGTTTATATACGGTGCGATCCAAGCGTCCTCGCGAAATCTAATCACTTGATGTTGGAGATTTTGAACATGTAATACATAACAGTGTTTGGTCCTAAGACTTGCTATTAGTTTTGTCCATTGAGTACATTTACTTGCGGCTAAATCAACGACCACGCAATGATATAAGAACAAACAGTTACCAGGCACAGACAAAGATGCTGGTGCCAGTAGATAATCGTTATGTACATCATATAAATGTTGCTGATATTCTATATCAACTTCAAAGACGTTTCCAAAGTGGCTGCTGATGTAATAGTGTACATGTTTTGTATATCAATGTATCTAGGATTAACCCACCGAATCCCACCAACAGGCAACAGTTGGATCATTGCCCAACATTATAGATATTTGAAATAGATGATTTAACTGTTCGTGGCAGCGGGTTCATACCCGTTTATGTTTGGGTTGTTTGTGAGATCATATCTCTGTCTCGCCATAGAAATCCCATCACAAAATGAGTGTTATTATACCAACCACAGCTGGCAATATTTATGTCGATAGCGTAACCGCTTTTAATGGGGCAAGAGTCACTAATCGTTTTAATCGATCTCGCAGCCATTGAGTTGGTTGTAAACGCACACAGTATACAACCCTGAATAACTACGCTTGTCGTTTGAGACCTGCTTAATAACTACAGCTGACACTATCACTCCTTGAAGCGTTGTAGCGGTCATTCTGGCTATGTCAGCCTTATCAGGTTAAAAATGAAGTGCAGTCCGTTTACGTCCTGCACTCAACCATTGCTGATTTTCTGCATGTTCTTTGGGCCAGTCAAGACCTGTTATCAACGGCTTATGTTCAATATGCAAACCTATAGTATGTAGGTTCAATTGCAATGACGGAACTGAGTGTCGGCTCAAGTATAGAAATGTAATAGTCTTTATCGGTGAACGCCGAAATTCTTCGTCGGGCATCATTGCTGAAATAGGCAATATTTTACGGGCATGTAGGAGGATGTTCCATACACCAAACGATATCTATCCGTGCGCGTCGGCGTTCTGAGGTCGACCTCATCCATAACTTTAATACAATCGTGGGACAAGGTGCAGACGAACCAATCATGTGAAGTATAAAATCCAAGATTGCAATTGAAAGCACTCATTAAACGAAGATAATATTAAAAGGATACAAAAGCGAGACAATATGAAAAGTATTCTACAGTTTGAATGTGTACTGAATAGATGAAGCTGCCGTGGAAAGGTTAGCAAGTGCGGAAATGATCACTCATCGGTTTGCTCGAGCATAGTTCGCCGAACAAGCAATGTGACAAATTTACTTACCAGTACCAAGAAGGACTTCCCCTAGCTGGCTTGATATTCAAACGCATGATGAGTTTTCATTAGGCCGATGTATTTATTATTTCTTCCACATTATCGTGTGCATGATCGGAAGAGTCGATCGTACATTATACAAGTATACGCCAACCATTGTTGACGTTGCAAGTAGATACAAAGAGAATGAGCCGTTGATGTCAGAAGATTCTGCATGTGTTGCAGATACATTAGAACGCATTTATAAACATTCACCATTAACATGGTAACGATAATTACAGGGGGATCCTGCTAAAGGATTCGTAACTGTTGAGGCGGTGTTGTTCAAAGAGTTCATGTTCGAGTTCGTGGTGGACATGCTAATATACCTACTGACCAAGCTATTCTGAAACGATTTAATATCGCATTTACACAATTATTATTCGGATATCATTTTAGACAGGAATTGTTGATGAAATGTCTTGAGTGCGGGACAATATCGAACTAGAACTCGTGGGGGTTACACGCCTGGAGAAGTCTCAGGAATGGCTAAGACATCATTCAATAATGAAATTACACGCATGATTTGAGGAAAATTAGCTAATACGATACGACAAGAGTCTGTTGCATTTACGCTGAAAATGATCTCACAACCGCCACCATTTCAGACTCACAGAGACAAGTTTATTCGGTATCTGTATGCACCTGGAGAGGTAGATGGTGGACAATGATGTACTACTGACCCTGTGTGTCTGTTTGTTTGTTTGTTTTTAACGGCGCACCAGTACTGTTAGGCTATTTAGCGCCATACAAAAGGTCATATGAAATATAAAATGTTTTATATCGACCAACGATATTAAAACTAAAAAAAAAAACGATAAAATGGTAACGGTAATAAATAAGTCTTCCCGATCTAAATGGTATATGTTAATAAAGGCAGATCAAAAGTTATTGAAGATAATGGACGGAAAGTACATTACATAAAAATGCTCAAGTTGATGGCATAAAAGTTATACTTAGAGTAAATGTTCACTGCTTTCAAGAATTATATAATACAAGTGAGGTTTATTGTATCAAAGAGTTCCTTCATGTCATGCACATTGTAATACTGATTGCGCGTAGGTTGCAGGTCAAAACACTCTATCATAAAATGTTTAACAGTGAATGGTTCATTGCAAGAAACGCACTTTGGTGGGTCTTCACCTTTTAGTATGTGGGCGTGGGTTATATGCGTATAACCAATTCGAATTCTTGCAATGACTACCTACTCCCTACGCATAGCTCTGTAGGAAGGAGTCCATTCTCCTAGGATTGGTTTGATGGCATGAAGTTTAGTATTCACTGCATCATTCCATGATGCCTGCTACTTCTGACGTAAAGTCTCTTTGATACTAGGTTTAAAATCATTATATGGTATTTTAAAGTCAGATGGTTATTGGAAAAGGGCCATTTTACAGCGCGATCTGCATTTTCATTACCTTTAATACCAACATGGTTAGGTAACCAACAGTATACGATATTGTGCGAGGTACTCAGCTTACTATGCTCAGCGAAAAGATTGGTCAACAATGGATTCTCCAATTTTCTATTGTGCAGTGACTGAAGTACTGATAGGGAATCAGAGAAGATGCTGCTGTTTAAAATGCGTTTATTTTCGATATATTGCAGAGCAAGTTCTATTGTTCTGATTTCGGCTGAAACAAATTGATGTGCCATTTGGTAAGCGAACTTGTGTGTTTTCCACTAAAGAAGGCTGCAGCAGCCTTTTCCTCATCCTTTGATCCGTCGGTATAAATTCTTGTATAGTTTTTAAATTCGGAGAGTAGTTCATGATAAGAGTTGTGGAAGATGGAAGGGTTTGTCTCGGATTTCTTTCTATCGTGTAGCGTAAAAAGTACTTTTGGTTGTTTGAGTAGCCAGTGTTTCGGAGATGGACGTTTTCTGAATTTGGTTTATTTTCGTATAAGGCTTTGTATTTGGGTTGAAAAACAGCCGAGAAGGCAGGGTTCAGAGGGTTTGATCTTAATTTGAGAACATACTGTGTGGAAAGCATTTCCCTACGATGTGATAAAGGTGGTTCGTTCGCTTCAGCGAGGAGGCTTTCACACGGAGATGTCTTAAATGCTCCTAAAGCGAGTCTTATTCCTTGATGATGAATTGGATCAAGCATTTTCTAGTATGACTTTCTAACTGAACCATAAACAAAGCAACAATAGTCCCGTTTGGAGCGAATAAACGTTCTATATAGATGATTTTTCTATCAGCACCCCAGTCAGTGTACACTACTACTTTAAATAGATCTAGAGATTTTAAGCATTTAGCTTTCAAGATCTTTAGGTGTGGAATAATTGTATGCATGTGCTTTGATCGATAACATATTAGAAAATCATCAACATATAACGAGCAGTCCACACCAAGAGCTAAACACTTGGTGATGCTATTGATTTTGATGTTGAAAAGCGTCACAGATAAAATACTGCCTGGGACACACCCATCTCTTGCTCGTGCAGATCTGAGAGGGTACAGCCAACTCGTAGCTTGAATTCTCTGTCTGAGAGAAAGTTTGATATGAATGAGGGCAGACGGCCTTTTAGAGCCAGATCGTGCAGGTCATTTTAGTATCCCGTACTTCCATGTCGTATCATAGGCCTTTTCTAAATCAAAGAAAACCGCTAATAAATGTTTCTTCTCGATAAATGTTTGCAGTCTAACCAGATGATCATTGGTGCTCAGGCCATATCGAAAGCCACTTTGGAAAGGAGATTAAAATTGTTAGTTACCAGGTACCATACAAGCCGAGAATTAATCATTCGTACCATCGTTTGCACACACAATTTGTGAGTGCAATAGGTCGGTAGTTGGCAGAGTCTGCGCTATCTTTACCTGGTTTGGGAACTGGTATTACTGTTGTTTCTTTTCCAACTCTTAGGTACATGTCCAGTAATTCAAAAATCATTGAAGATTTTCTAAAGAGATGTTAATCATGATACTGGAAGGTGTTTCAAAAATTGGTAATGCATTTCGTCAGGCCCCGTGGATGTATCACGGGCCTTGTCTAAAGCCTCCGTAAGCTCCAGTAGTGAAAACAGTTGGTTATAAGTTTCTGAGTTGTTGGATGTGAATTTCAAACGTGACTTTTCTTTTTGAGTTTTTAATCTTCATAAGCCTTCTGAATAATTAGATGATGAGGAATTTTTAGAGAAACTGTCAGCAAGAATATTTGCTATGTCTCGTTTTGAACTAAAAGTGTCATTGTTAAGTTGCAGATGTCGGAGAGAACTGTGTTTTCTCTTTCCGTTTATTTTATGAATATTATCCCAAACTTTCGTAATCGAGGAACGAGAGTTTAAAGAAGAATTATATTTCTTCCCTGATGCTCGTTCACTTTCTTTGATTGTGCGGCGAGCTTTGGCCCGGAGAATACGATATGTACTTAAGTTTTCGGGTGTCGAACGATTGTTAAAGCTTCTCGGCCTTGTCTACTGGCTTCATTACATTCCTTAGTGACCCAAGGTTTTAGGGTTCTTTTACAGTTCGGTGAGGACTTAGGAATGGATTCCTCTGCGATCTTGATTAATATAGATGTAACATGCTGAATAGGGTCATTAGTACCATCCCGACCACCCGTCTAGAAGAAGTAGAGGCCAAAGTAGTGGATTGCATCGGAAAGCCTCTCGCTCAACTCCCTGAATCCTTTCCTCCCCGTCTCTACTTAGTCGCCTATTAGGACACGTAGTGAGACACGTCGGGCCAATTCTACAACCCCGGACCCGCAGAGGAGACTGACCCTATATGGACTATCGATGTATTTTGCTGTGTCCTAACTGATTGACACTCCAAGAAAACTAAACCGTTACTGTTTTGGGATTGCAGACAAAAAAGAATTTCAACCATGGGAGGCAAAGCCAAAAAACCAAGTATTTGTGCGAGATGAGCTGGATGTCCTAGCTGCGTAATCGGACCAACCAAAACCACGTTCATGTGTCAGCATGTGTTGATTCACAACAACGTAATGGTCACAAGCGTAGTTGGTAATTTAGCGGGGTGTATCCATAACTTGGTAACAAACCGGTTCAAACACTCTTTAGTGCATCGGTAGGCTCCTAATGCGATGTCTCTGACACCGTGTCATCTTTTATAATTTCATGTCAGTCTCGAAGACATTATACGTCCATGAGATCCTCTCTGCACAATACCTCGTGAACAAAATATGCCTTTTTCATGTTTTTGAGCCACCAACAATAATCCATTACATCTTAGGGCGCAGTCCCACATACTCATCGAATGGTTTACCCGGGACTTACCAATAACCTTTCATTTGGCGTTACTAAACAACGAATGTTCTTTCGTATAATCGATGGTTTAAAATGCATTTACCAAATATGGTTCAGCCATGTAGGCGTACACATCATTGGTTGTAATATGCAAGTGCAGCGAGTCACTGTCTGTGCAAAGGATCTTTACCCGATCGCGGTAAAACGCATTGATCTTGTGATAATAACTGTGGTATATCAGCATCTTTGACCAGTCAATTGCTAACGATCCGACATATATCTGTGTTCGAAGGTCATATATCATTCAGGATTCAATGGCCAGGTTGGCAACCAGTTTTCGAAGCTTATCTTCTTCAATATCAGGGACAAGATCGACTCGGATTCGTTCGCTGAAACAGCATTTTTATGAGCGTGAACAAGTTTTTCTCAAAGTCATTTAAGCTGCTATGCGCAGATTGCTCGTGATGTTTATATACGGTGCGATCCAAGCGTCCTCGCGAAATCTAATCACTTGATGTTGGAGATTTTGAACATGTAATACATAACAGTGTTTGGTCCTAAGACTTGCTATTAGTTTTGTCCATTGAGTACATTTACTTGCGGCTAAATCAACGACCACGCAATGATATAAGAACAAACAGTTACCAGGCACAGACAAAGATGCTGGTGCCAGTAGATAATCGTTATGTACATCATATAAATGTTGCTGATATTCTATATCAACTTCAAAGACGTTTCCAAAGTGGCTGCTGATGTAATAGTGTACATGTTTTGTATATCAATGTATCTAGGATTAACCCACCGAATCCCACCAACAGGCAACAGTTGGATCATTGCCCAACATTATAGATATTTGAAATAGATGATTTAACTGTTCGTGGCAGCGGGTTCATACCCGTTTATGTTTGGGTTGTTTGTGAGATCATATCTCTGTCTCGCCATAGAAATCCCATCACAAAATGAGTGTTATTATACCAACCACAGCTGGCAATATTTATGTCGATAGCGTAACCGCTTTTAATGGGGCAAGAGTCACTAATCGTTTTAATCGATCTCGCAGCCATTGAGTTGGTTGTAAACGCACACAGTATACAACCCTGAATAACTACGCTTGTCGTTTGAGACCTGCTTAATAACTACAGCTGACACTATCACTCCTTGAAGCGTTGTAGCGGTCATTCTGGCTATGTCAGCCTTATCAGGTTAAAAATGAAGTGCAGTCCGTTTACGTCCTGCACTCAACCATTGCTGATTTTCTGCATGTTCTTTGGGCCAGTCAAGACCTGTTATCAACGGCTTATGTTCAATATGCAAACCTATAGTATGTAGGTTCAATTGCAATGACGGAACTGAGTGTCGGCTCAAGTATAGAAATGTAATAGTCTTTATCGGTGAACGCCGAAATTCTTCGTCGGGCATCATTGCTGAAATAGGCAATATTTTACGGGCATGTAGGAGGATGTTCCATACACCAAACGATATCTATCCGTGCGCGTCGGCGTTCTGAGGTCGACCTCATCCATAACTTTAATACAATCGTGGGACAAGGTGCAGACGAACCAATCATGTGAAGTATAAAATCCAAGATTGCAATTGAAAGCACTCATTAAACGAAGATAATATTAAAAGGATACAAAAGCGAGACAATATGAAAAGTATTCTACAGTTTGAATGTGTACTGAATAGATGAAGCTGCCGTGGAAAGGTTAGCAAGTGCGGAAATGATCACTCATCGGTTTGCTCGAGCATAGTTCGCCGAACAAGCAATGTGACAAATTTACTTACCAGTACCAAGAAGGACTTCCCCTAGCTGGCTTGATATTCAAACGCATGATGAGTTTTCATTAGGCCGATGTATTTATTATTTCTTCCACATTATCGTGTGCATGATCGGAAGAGTCGATCGTACATTATACAAGTATACGCCAACCATTGTTGACGTTGCAAGTAGATACAAAGAGAATGAGCCGTTGATGTCAGAAGATTCTGCATGTGTTGCAGATACATTAGAACGCATTTATAAACATTCACCATTAACATGGTAACGATAATTACAGGGGGATCCTGCTAAAGGATTCGTAACTGTTGAGGCGGTGTTGTTCAAAGAGTTCATGTTCGAGTTCGTGGTGGACATGCTAATATACCTACTGACCAAGCTATTCTGAAACGATTTAATATCGCATTTACACAATTATTATTCGGATATCATTTTAGACAGGAATTGTTGATGAAATGTCTTGAGTGCGGGACAATATCGAACTAGAACTCGTGGGGGTTACACGCCTGGAGAAGTCTCAGGAATGGCTAAGACATCATTCAATAATGAAATTACACGCATGATTTGAGGAAAATTAGCTAATACGATACGACAAGAGTCTGTTGCATTTACGCTGAAAATGATCTCACAACCGCCACCATTTCAGACTCACAGAGACAAGTTTATTCGGTATCTGTATGCACCTGGAGAGGTAGATGGTGGACAATGATGTACTACTGACCCTGTGTGTCTGTTTGTTTGTTTGTTTTTAACGGCGCACCAGTACTGTTAGGCTATTTAGCGCCATACAAAAGGTCATATGAAATATAAAATGTTTTATATCGACCAACGATATTAAAACTAAAAAAAAAAACGATAAAATGGTAACGGTAATAAATAAGTCTTCCCGATCTAAATGGTATATGTTAATAAAGGCAGATCAAAAGTTATTGAAGATAATGGACGGAAAGTACATTACATAAAAATGCTCAAGTTGATGGCATAAAAGTTATACTTAGAGTAAATGTTCACTGCTTTCAAGAATTATATAATACAAGTGAGGTTTATTGTATCAAAGAGTTCCTTCATGTCATGCACATTGTAATACTGATTGCGCGTAGGTTGCAGGTCAAAACACTCTATCATAAAATGTTTAACAGTGAATGGTTCATTGCAAGAAACGCACTTTGGTGGGTCTTCACCTTTTAGTATGTGGGCGTGGGTTATATGCGTATAACCAATTCGAATTCTTGCAATGACTACCTACTCCCTACGCATAGCTCTGTAGGAAGGAGTCCATTCTCCTAGGATTGGTTTGATGGCATGAAGTTTAGTATTCACTGCATCATTCCATGATGCCTGCTACTTCTGACGTAAAGTCTCTTTGATACTAGGTTTAAAATCATTATATGGTATTTTAAAGTCAGATGGTTATTGGAAAAGGGCCATTTTACAGCGCGATCTGCATTTTCATTACCTTTAATACCAACATGGTTAGGTAACCAACAGTATACGATATTGTGCGAGGTACTCAGCTTACTATGCTCAGCGAAAAGATTGGTCAACAATGGATTCTCCAATTTTCTATTGTGCAGTGACTGAAGTACTGATAGGGAATCAGAGAAGATGCTGCTGTTTAAAATGCGTTTAATTTTCGATATATTGCAGAGCAAGTTCTATTGTTCTGATTTCGGCTGAAACAAATTGATGTGCCATTTGGTAAGCGAACTTGTGTGTTTTCCACTAAAGAAGGCTGCAGCAGCCTTTTCCTCATCCTTTGATCCGTCGGTATAAATTCTTGTATAGTTTTTAAATTCGGAGAGTAGTTCATGATAAGAGTTGTGGAAGATGGAAGGGTTTGTCTCGGATTTCTTTCTATCGTGTAGCGTAAAAAGTACTTTTGGTTGTTTGAGTAGCCAGTGTTTCGGGAGATGGACGTTTTCTGAATTTGGTTTATTTTCGTATAAGGCTTTGTATTTGGGTTGAAAAACAGCCGAGAAGGCAGGGTTCAGAGGGTTTGATCTTAATTTGAGAACATACTGTGTGGAAAGCATTTCCCTACGATGTGATAAAGGTGGTTCGTTCGCTTCAGCGAGGAGGCTTTCACACGGAGATGTCTTAAATGCTCCTAAAGCGAGTCTTATCCTTGATGATGAATTGGATCAAGCATTTTCTAGTATGACTTTCTAACTGAACCATAAACAAAGCAACCAATAGTCCCGTTTGGAGCGAATAAACGTTCTATATAGATGATTTTTCTATCAGCACCCCAGTCAGTGTACACTACTACTTTAAATAGATCTAGAGATTTTAAGCATTTAGCTTTCAAGATCTTTAGGTGTGGAATAATTGTATGCATGTGCTTTGATCGATAAACATATTAGAAAAATCATCAACATATAACGAGCAGTCCACACCAAGAGCTAAACCTTGGTGATGCTATTGATTTTGATGTTGAAAAAGCGTCACAGATAAAATACTGCCTGGGACACACCCATCTCTTGCTCGTGCAGATCTGAGAGGGTACAGCCAACTCGTAGCTTGAATTCTCTGTCTGAGAGAAAGTTTGATATGAATGAGGGCAGACGGCCTTTTAGAGCCAGATCGTGCAGGTCATTTTAGTATCCCGTACTTCCATGTCGTATCATAGGCCTTTTCTAAATCAAAGAAAACCGCTAATAAATGTTTCTTCTCGATAAATGTTTGCAGTCTAACCAGATGATCATTGGTGGCTCAGGCCATATCGAAAGCCACTTTGGAAAGGAGATTAAAATTGTTAGTTACAGGTACCATACAAGCCGAGAATTAATCATTCGTACCATCGTTTGCACACACAATTTGTGAGTGCAATAGGTCGGTAGTTTGGCAGAGTCCTGCGCTATCTTTACCTGGTTTGGGAACTGGTATTACTGTTGTTTCTTTTCCAACTCTTAGGTACATGTCCAGTAATTCAAAAATCATTGAAGATTTTCTAAAGAGATGTTAATCATGATACTGGGAAGGTGTTTCAAAAATTGGTAATGCATTTCGTCAGGCCCGTGGATGTATCACGGGCTTTGTCTAAAAGCCTCCGTAAGCCTCCAGTAGTGAAAACAGTTGGTTATAAGTTTCTGAGTTGTTGGATGTGAATTTCAAACGTGACTTTTCTTTTTGAGTTTTTAATCTTCATAAGCCTTCTGAATAATTAGATGATGAAGGAATTTTTAGAGAAACTGTCAGCAAGAATATTTGCTATGTCTCGTTTTGAAACTAAAAGTGTCATTGTTAAGTTGCAGATGTCGGAGAGAACTGTGTTTTCTCTTTCCGTTTATTTTATGAATATTATCCCAAACTTTCGTAATCGAGGAACGAGAGTTTAAAGAAGAATTATATTTCTTCCCTGATGCTCGTTCACTTTCTTTGATTGTGCGGCCGAGCTTTGGCCCGGAGAATACGATATGTACTTAAGGTTTTCGGGTGTCGAACGATTGTTAAAGCTTCTCGGCCTTGTCTACTGGCTTCATTACATTCCTTAGTGACCCAAGGTTTTAGGGTTCTTTTACAGTTCGGTGAGGACTTAGGAATGGATTCCTCTGCGATCTTGATTAATATAGATGTACATTGCTGAATAGGGTCATTAGTACCATCCCGACCACCCGTCTAGAAGAAGTAGAGGCCAAAGTAGTGGATTGCATCGGAAAGCCTCTTGCTCAACTCCTGAATCCCTTTCCTCCCCGTCTCTACTTAGTCGCCTATTAGGACACGTAGTGAGACACGTCGGGCCAATTCTACAACCCCGGACCCGCAGAGGAAGACTGACCCTATATGGACTATCGATGTATTTTGCTGTGTCCTAACTGATTGACACTCCAAGAAAACTAAACCGTTACTGTTTTGGGATTTGCAGACAAAAAGAATTTCACCATGGGAGGCAAAGCCAAAAAACCAAGTATTTGTGCGAGATGAGCTGGATGTCCTAGCTGCGTAATCGGACCAACCAAAACCACGTTCATGTGTCAGCATGTGTTGATTCACAACAACGTAATGGTCACAAGCGTAGTTGGTAATTTAGCGGGGTGTATCCATAACTTGGTAACAAACCGGTTCAAACACCTCTTTAGTGCATCGGTAGGCTCCTAATGCGATGTCTCTGACACCGTGTCATCTTTTATAATTTCATGTCAGTCTCGAAGACATTATACGTCCATGAGATCCTCTCTGCACAATACCTCGTGAACAAAATATGCCTTTTTCATGTTTTTGAGCCACCAACAATAATCCATTACATCTTAGGGCGCAGTCCCACATACTCATCGAATGGTTTACCCGGGACTTACCAATAACCTTTCATTTGGCGTTACTAAACAACGAATGTTCTTTCGTATAATCGATGGTTTAAAATGCATTTACCAAATATGGTTCAGCATGTAGGCGTACACATCATTGGTTGTAATATGCAAGTGCAGCGAGTCACTGTCTGTGCAAAGGATCTTTACCCGATCGCGGTAAAACGCATTGATCTTGTGATAATAACTGTGGTATATCAGCATCTTTGACCAGTCAATTGCTAACGATCCGACATATATCTGTGTTCGAAGGTCATATATCATTCAGGATTCAATGGCCAGGTTGGCAACCAGTTTTCGAAGCTTATCTTCTTCAATATCAGGACAAGATCGACCTCGGATTCGTTCGCTGAAAACAGCATTTTATGAGCGTGAACAAGTTTTTCTCAAAGTCATTTAAGCTGCTATGCGCAGATTGCTCGTGATGTTTATATACGGTGCGATCCAAGCGTCCTCGCGAAATCTAATCACTTGATGTTGGAGATTTTGAACATGTAATACATAACAGTGTTTGGTCCTAAGACTTGCTATTAGTTTTGTCCATTGAGTACATTTACTTGCGGCTAAATCAACGACC
This sequence comes from Sinohyriopsis cumingii, assembly GCA_028554795.2. Classification (NCBI taxonomy): domain Eukaryota; kingdom Metazoa; phylum Mollusca; class Bivalvia; order Unionida; family Unionidae; genus Sinohyriopsis; species Sinohyriopsis cumingii. The sequence goes on from JAPYKE020000090.1 coordinate 133,079, forward strand.
ACGCAATGATATAAGAACAAACAGTTACCAGGCACAGACAAAGATGCTGGTGCCAGTAGATAATCGTTATGTACATCATATAAATGTTGCTGATATTCTATATCAACTTCAAAGACGTTTCCAAAGTGGCTGCTGATGTAATAGTGTACATGTTTTGTATATCAATGTATCTAGGATTAACCCACCGAATCCCACCAACAGGCAACAGTTGGGATCATTGCCCAACATTATAGATATTTGAAATAGATGATTTAACTGTTCGTGGCAGCGGGTTCATACCCCGTTTATGTTTGGGTTGTTTGTGAGATCATATCTCTGTCTCGCCATAGAAATCCCACACAAAATGAGTGTTATTATACCAACCACAGCTGGCAATATTTATGTCGATAGCGTAACCGCTTTTAATGGGGCAAGAGTCACTAATCGTTTTAATCGATCTCGCAGCCATTGAGTTGGTTGTAAACGCACACAGTATACAACCTGAATAACTACGCTTGTCGTTTGAGACCTGCTTAATAACTACAGCTGACACTATCACTCCTTGAAGCGTTGTAGCGGTCATTCTGGCTATGTCAGCCTTATCAGGTTAAAAATGAAGTGCAGTCCGTTTAGTCTGCACTCAACCATTGCTGATTTTCTGCATGTTCTTTGGGCCAGTCAAGACCTGTTATCAACGGCTTATGTTCAATATGCAAACCTATAGTATGTAGGTTCAATTGCAATGACGGAACTGGGTGTCTGGCTCAAGTATAGAAATGTAATAGTCTTTATCGGTGAACGCCGAAATTCTTCGTCGGGCATCATTGCTGAAATAGGCAATATTTTACGGGCATGTAGGAGGATGTTCCCATACACCAAACGATATCTATCCCGTGCGCGTCGGCGTTCTGAGGTCGACCTCATCCATAACTTTAATACAATCGTGGGACAAGGTGCAGACGAACCAATCATGTGAAGTATAAAATCCAAGATTGCAATTGAAAGCACTCATTAAACGAAGATAATATTATAAAGGATACAAAAGCGAGACAATATGAAAAGTATTCTACAGTTTTGAATGTGTACTGAATAGATGAAGCTGCCGTGGAAAGGTTAGCAAGTGCGGAAATGATCACTCATCGGTTTGCTCGAGCATAGTTCGCCGAACAAGCAATGTGACAAATTTACTTACCAGTACCAAGAAGGACTTCCCCTAGCTGGCTTGATATTCAAACGCATGATGAGTTTTCATTAGGCCGATGTATTTATTATTTCTTCCACATTATCGTGTGCATGATCGGAAGAGTCGATCGTACATTATACAAGTATACGCCAACCATTGTTGAACGTTGCAAGTAGATACAAAGAGAATGAGCCGTTGATGTCAGAAGATTCTGCATGTGTTGCAGATACATTAGAACGCATTTATAAACATTCACCATTAACATGGTAACGATAATTACAGGGGGATCCTGCTAAAGGATTCGTAACTGTTGAGGCGGTGTTGTTCAAAGAGTTCATGTTCGAGTTCGTGGTGGACATGCTAATATACCTACTGACCAAGCTATTCTGAAACGATTTAATATCGCATTTACACAATTATTATTCGGATATCATTTTAGACAGGAATTGTTGATGAAATGTCTTGAGTGCGGGACAATATCGAACTAGAACTCGTGGGGGTTACACGCCTGGAGAAGTCTCAGGAATGGCTAAGACATCATTCAATAATGAAATTACACGCATGATTTGAGGAAAATTAGCTAATACGATACGACAAGAGTCTGTTGCATTTACGCTGAAAATGATCTCACAACCGCCACCATTTCAGACTCACAGAGACAAGTTTATTCGGTATCTGTATGCACCCTGGGAGAGGTAGATGTGGACAATGATGTACTACTGACCCTGTGTGTCTGTTTGTTTGTTTGTTTTTAAACGGCGCACCAGTACTGTTAGGCTATTTAGCGCCATACAAAAGGTCATATGAAATATAAAATGTTTTATATCGCCAACGATATTAAAACTAAAAAAAAAACGATAAAATGGTAACGGTAATAAATAAGTCTTCCCGATCTAAATGGTATATGTTAATAAGGCAGATCAAAAGTTATTGAAGATAATGGACGGAAAGTACATTACATAAAATGCTCAAGTTGATGGCATAAAAGTTATACTTAGAGTAAATGTTCACTGCTTTCAAGAATTATATAATACAAGTGAGGTTTATTGTATCAAAGAGTTCCTTCATGTCATGCACATTGTAATACTGATTGCGCGTAGGTTGCAGGTCAAAACACTTATCATAAAATGTTTAACAGTGAATGGTTCATTGCAAGAAACGCACTTTGGTGGTCTTCACCTTTTAGTATGTGGGCGTGGGTTATATGCGTATAACCAATTCGAATTCTTGCAATGACTACCTACTCCCTACGCATAGCCTGTAGGAAGGAGTCCATTCTCCTAGGATTGGTTTGATGGCATGAAGTTTAGTATTCACTGCATCATTCCATGATGCCTGCTACTTCCTGACGTAAAGTCTCTTTGATACTAGGTTTAAATCATTATATGGTATTTTAAAGTCAGATGGTTATTGGAAAAGGGCCATTTTACAGCGCGAATCTGCATTTTCATTACCTTTAATACCAACATGGTTAGGTAACCAACAGTATACGATATTGTGCGAGGTAACTCAGCTTACTATGCTCAGCGAAAAGATTGGTCAACAATGGATTCTCCAATTTTCTATTGTGCAGTGACTGAAGTACTGATAGGGAATCAGAGAAGATGCTGCTGTTTAAAATGCGTTTATTTTCGATATATTGCAGAGCAAGTTCTATTGTTCTGATTTCGGCTGAAACAAATTGATGTGCCATTTGGTAAGCGAACTTGTGTGTTTTCCACTAAAGAAGGCTGCAGCAGCCTTTTTCCTCATCCTTTGATCCGTCGGTATAAATTCTTGTATAGTTTTTAAATTCGGAGAGTAGTTCATGATAAGAGTTGTGGAAGATGGAAGGGTTTGTCTCGGATTTCTTTCTATCGTGTAGCGTAAAAAGTACTTTTGGTTGTTTGAGTAGCCAGTGTTTCGGAGATGGACGTTTTCTGAATTTGGTTTATTTTCGTATAAGGCTTTGTATTTGGGTTGAAAAACAGCCGAGAAGGCAGGGTTCAGAGGGTTTGATCTTAATTTGAGAACATACTTGTGTGGAAAGCATTTCCCTACGATGTGATAAAGGGTGGTTCGTTCGCTTCAGCGAGGAGGCTTTCACACGGAGATGTCTTAAATGCTCTAAAGCGAGTCTTATTCCTTGATGATGAATTGGATCAAGCATTTTCTAGTATGACTTTCTAACTGAACCATAAACAAAGCAACAATAGTCCCGTTTGGAGCGAATTAAACGTTCTATATAGATGATTTTTCTATCAGCACCCCAGTCAGTGTACACTACTACTTTAAATAGATCTAGAGATTTTAAGCATTTAGCTTTCAAGATCTTTAGGTGTGGAATAATTGTATGCATGTGCTTTGATCGATAACATATTAGAAAATCATCAACATATAACGAGCAGTCCACACCAAGAGCTAAACACTTGGTGATGCTATTGATTTTGATGTTGAAAAGCGTCACAGATAAAAATACTGCCTGGACACACCCATCTCTTGCTCCGTGCAAGATCTGAGAGGGTACAGCCAACTCGTAGCTTGAATTTCTCTGTCTGAGAGAAAGTTTGATATGAATGAGGGCAGACGGCCTTTTAGAGCCAGATCGTGCAGGTCATTTTAGTATCCCGTACTTCCATGTCGTATCATAGGCCTTTTTCTAAATCAAAGAAAACCGCTAATAAATGTTTCTTCTCGATAAATGTTTGCAGTCTAACCAGATGATCATTGGTGCTCAGGCCATATCGAAAGCCACTTTGGAAAGGAGATTAAAATTGTTAGTTACCAGGTACCATACAAGCCGGAGAATTAATCATTTCGTACCATCGTTTGCACACACAATTTGTGAGTGCAATAGGTCGGTAGTTGGCAGGGTCTGCGCTATCTTTACCTGGTTTGGGAACTGGTATTACTGTTGTTTCTTTTCCAACTCTTAGGTACATGTCCAGTAATTCAAAAATCATTGAAGATTTTCTAAAGAGATGTTAATCATGATACTGGAAGGTGTTTCAAAAAATTGGTAATGCATTTCGTCAGGCCCCGTGGATGTATCACGGGCCTTGTCTAAAGCCTCCGTAAGCTCCAGTAGTGAAAACAGTTGGATATAAGTTTCTGGAGTTGTTGGATGTGAATTTCAAACGTGACTTTTTCTTTTTGAGTTTTTAATCTTCATAAGCCTTCTAAATAATTAGATGATGGAATTTTTAGAGAAACTGTCAGCAAGATATTTGCTATGTCTCGTTTTGAACTAAAAGTGTCATTGTTAAGTTGCAGATGTCGGAGAGAACTGTGTTTTCTCTTTCCGTTTATTTAATGAATATTATCCCAAACTTTTCGTATCGAGGAACGAGAGTTTAAAGAAGAATTATATTTCTTCCCTGATGCTCGTTCACTTTCTTTGATTGTGCGGCGAGCTTTGGCCCGGAGAATACGATATGTACTTAAGTTTTCGGGTGTCGAACGATTGTTAAAGCTTCTCGGCCTTGTCTACTGGCTTCATTACATTCCTTAGTGACCCAAGGTTTTAGGGTTCTTTACAGTTCGGTGAGGACTTAGGAATGGATCCTCTGCGATCTTGATTAATATAGATGTAACATGCTGAATAGGGTCATTAGTACCATCCCGACCACCGTCTAGAAGAAGTAGAGGCCAAAGTAGTGGATTGCATCGGAAAGCCTCTTGCTCAACTCCCCTGAATCCTTTTCCTCCCGTCTCTACTTAGTCGCCTATTAGGACACGTAGTGAGACACGTCGGGCCAATTCCTACAACCCGGACCCGCAGAGGAGACTGACCCTATATGGACTATCGATGTATTTTGCTGTGTCCTAACTGATTGACACTCCAGAAACTAAACCGTTACTGTTTTGGGATTGGCAGACAAAAAAGAATTTCAACCATGGGAGGCAAAGCCAAAAAACCAAGTATTTGTGCGAGATGAGCTGGATGTCCTAGCTGCGTAATCGGACCAACCAAAACCACGTTCATGTGTCAGCATGTGTTGATTCACAACAACGTAATGGTCACAAGCGTAGTTGGTAATTTAGCGGGGTGTATCCATAACTTGGTAACAAACCGGTTCAAACACTCTTTAGTGCATCCGGTAGGCTCCTAATGCGATGTCTCTGACACCGTGTCATCTTTTATAATTTCATGTCAGTCTCGAAGACATTACACGTCCATGAGATCCTCTCTGCACAATACCTCGTGAACAAAATATGCCTTTTTCATGTTTTTGAGCCACCAACAATAATCCATTACATCTTAGGGCGCAGTCCCACATACTCATCGAATGGTTTACCCGGGACTTACCAATAACCTTTCATTTGGCGTTACTAAACAACGAATGTTCTTTCGTATAATCGATGGTTTAAAAGGCATTTACCAAATATGGTTCAGCCATGTAGGCGTACACATCATTGGTTGTAATATGCAAGTGCAGCGAGTCACTGTCTGTGCAAAGGATCTTTACCCGATCGCGGTAAAACGCATTTGATCTTGTGATAATAACTGTGGGTATATCAGCATCTTTGACCAGTCAATTGCTAACGATCCGACATATATCTGTGTTCGAAGGTCATATATCATTCAGGATTCAATGGCCAGGTTGGCAACCAGTTTTCGAAGCTTATCTTCTTCAATATCAGGGACAAGATCGACTCGGATTCGTTCGCTGAAACAGCATTTTTATGAGCGTGAACAAGTTTTTCTCAAAGTCATTTAAGCTGCTATGCGCAGATTGCTCGTGATGTTTATATACGGTGCGATCCAAGCGTCCTCGCGAAATCTAATCACTTGATGTTGGAGATTTTGAACATGTAATACATAACAGTGTTTGGTCCTAAGACTTGCTATTAGTTTTGTCCATTGAGTACATTTACTTGCGGCTAAATCAACGACCACGCAATGATATAAGAACAAACAGTTACCAGGCACAGAACAAAGATGCTGGTGCCAGTAGATAATCGTTATGTACATCATATAAATGTTGCTGATATTCTTATATCAACTTCAAAGACGTTTCCAAAGTGGCTGCTGATGTAATAGTGTACATGTTTTGTATATCAATGTATCTAGGATTAACCACCGATCCCACCAACAGGCAACAGTTGGATCATTGCCCAACATTATAGATATTTGAAATAGATGATTTAACTGTTCGTGGCAGCGGGTCATACCCGTTTATGTTTGGGTTGTTTGTGAGATCATATCTCTGTCTCGCCATAGAAATCCCATCACAAAATGAGTGTTATTATACCAACCACAGCTGGCAATATTTATGTCGATAGCGTAACCGCTTTTAATGGGCAAGAGTCACTAATCGTTTTAATCGATCTCGCAGCCATTGAGTTGGTTGTAAACGCACACAGTATACAACCCTGAATAACTACGCTTGTCGTTTGAGACTGCTTAATAACTACAGCTGACACTATCACTCCTTGAAGCGTTGTAGCGGTCATTCTGGCTATGTCAGCCTTATCAGGTTAAAAATGAAGTGCAGTCCGTTTACGTCTGCAACTCAACCATTGCTGATTTTCTGCATGTTCTTTGGGCCAGTCAGACCTGTTATCAACGGCTTATGTCAATATGCAAACCTATAGTATGTAGGTTCAATTGCAATGACGGAACTGAGTGTCGGCTCAAGTATAGAAATGTAATAGTCTTTATCGGTGAACGCCGAAATTCTTCGTCGGGCATCATTGCTGAAATAGGCAATATTTTACGGGCATGTAGGAGGATGTTCCATACACCAAACGATATCTATCCGTGCGCGTCGGCGTTCTGAGGTCGACCTCATCCATAACTTTAATACAATCGTGGGACAAGGTGCAGACGAACCAATCATGTGAAGTATAAAATCCAAGATTGCAATTGAAAGCACTCATTAAACGAAGATAATATTAAAAGGATACAAAAAGCGAGACAATATGAAAAGTATTCTACAGTTTGAATGTGTACTGAATAGATG
>JAPYKE020000092.1:0-200000 GCA_028554795.2 Sinohyriopsis cumingii
TTTCCATTGTACGTATAGTGCCCCACCTTACTACTCACGTCTAATTTATATTCCTTTACAAGGGTTTTCCTAAATCTTCACAACAGTCTTGTTTACGTGCTTATCATTTCAGTACGTACGTTTCCTTTTGCCAGCTGTTTTACGTGCTATCCAGTGAATTTGAAGAATATACAAACCTAAATATCATTTCAATTGTTGTTTATTTTCCTTCTGTCAGGAAGAACTCAACTATTGGAATATATGCAATATTATTTAGTTGCCGGATACCCTACCCCATCACTAGCATTTCTATAGATGGCACAATATCTCCCAATAGAAACAATAAAAAAGCAAAACAAACTTTACGAAACAAATATTCCATCCTATCAGCATACCATTTTAAAGAGGTACCGTTCCCGCCATGACAGTCCTAAACTCCACGAAATTACAGAAACCACTGTCAGTATTTCCAGACACTGAACCCTACATCCCTACATTCCATCACTCAAATACCTACGCCATTAATACGCCAATATCCCCGTGAATAAGATTGTGGTTTTATGACCTGTTAAGAGCACACTCCAACTTAGTCCTTAGCCAATGAGTCCTATTCTCCTGACACATAATGCTAAGCCCATATCCGACAGCATAGTAGTTTTCACAACTGTTAGGCACGTGGGCCTTTAACAAGATAAGACATCTAAGAGAAACAAAACTCAGGTGGCCCACAACGGTCTTGGCGCCCACCGCCGAAGAGCATATTTTTTATGTATTCATGGGGGCATACTTAGGGTCCACAAATCCTGATTTTATTACTGTTCTGTAGAGTGAGCGCTCTAACGGGCGATGAATAACGTCACTATAAGGAGTTTAAATACGGAAATCTCGGTCGCTATTATAAGCGATCGAATGCTGTACGTAATGTTTTGAAAACTTTAATTATGGTATTTTGTTTATCATAGACAGCGAAAAGTAGTTACATTTTAATCATATTTGAAATGCAATCTTTGTTCAAGGGTTGAACAGCCCTGAAATATACCTAGAAAATAGCAATTTCAGCGGCGATATATATGCATTTATTATGGCTGAAGACATTTAAGTTAAGTAGATAAATACACGCTGAATTACGATTAACAAAACATGTTTCCTACTGGTTTATCTATGCTGTAAAACTGAACTTAACATATTAAACAATGTAGTGCTAGTGTGTATCATATATAAACTTAAAATTAATTAAGAAAATCAGTATAGAAACTTCGAATGATAAACTATTTCTCATTGTGTAAGAAAGACCGTCAACTTATTCCGTTGTATATTGAAAACAGCGCCGACGTTAGATGGTAGCAGCTAACCGTATGTAATAGCTCATAGGTAGAGTCAAACTGCTAAACACACTCATACTGACCTCTCGGAGCATTATGCGCTTGCGAATCAGGATCTATGATGTTTGTTCGATTGATTGCTCCTAACAAACTGCACATATCCAGTTCTGCTGGCCCAATATGCGACGGCAGATCTGTGTCTGTGCAGTTTACAGTTGACCTCGTCTAATAAGTGATTATATTTTCTAGGGATGTGCTAAATATATGTATTGCTATGAGTATTTATGTGTGCTAGAATACCCGTGTGTATTCATAGATGCATTGATCTATGACACATTCATAGAGACGGAATATGGTTGAAAGGATAACACAAGAAACTAGAGGTTAAATGTCAAAATGTCAGAGGTCATATAAAGTTGCTTAAAGGTTAATGTTATTAACTCTAAAAAAAAGAAGTTCCCAGAAATTTAGAACATAATTCATTAGATGGGATAGATGCATGAAATATTTAATATTTTCCTTGGATTAATCAAGCAGTTCAACATTATAATTATTTACCCTAACTGCCACGTTGAGGTATTTACTCTGTCCCTGCATTCTTCTTAATCTTAAATCTGTTTCATACATATTTCAACGTTTTTTTTTTTTTCTTTCTACCAGTGAAGGGACTTTATCAATTGATTTACCTTTGGAATTGTTAGATTTAATTTTGCACTAAACGTGTGAAATCAAAATGTGACTGAAATATATGGTGCATTAAGAGGAATCTTTAAGCAGCCAAAATAACAAGGCACACAGTTTATTCAAGGCAAAGATCTGCATAATCACACGGTTGATGAATTATTGGAAATAGAAAATATCCAACCCAAGTACTCAAAATACTAAAGCATCTAAATAAAACTTGGAAACCATAAAGTGGAAGTATTTCACTCAAAGTGAAACCGGAAATGGCTAGCTGTATCAAATTTCCCTTATCAACAGAAATATTAACACGAACCAATAACTTTGTCTTAGTTTCCAGCTGACCCAGTCAAGAACGAACCTAGACCTAAAGTACAGATTAATCGTTGTGGTTATCTGTCAGCTGAAATATAAAATACCTTACTCGGTTACGATCCCAAAAGTATAAACCTCTATAGAGCAAACGCGACAAAATATTCAAGATTGAAAACGATGAATATGAATGGTGAACACATTTGCCTGTAAATAAAATTTTAGACAATTCTTTGTGATTACGGCAAAGTGCCGAAATTAATGTGCTTCTAAAACGAATAAACATATTTGACCTTCACAAGGTCATGCAGATACAGATATAACTGGTTGCTACTAAATTAAAACAAACTTATACATATATACATGCATGCATGCATCTAAACACGCATGCACGCTTAAGCACACACGCACACATGCATGTATGCATGCACACACGCATTCACGCACGCACGTACGCATGTATGTATGTATGTATGTATGCATGCATGCATGTATGTATGTATGTATGTATGTATGTTGTTGTTGTGGGGTTTAACGCCATTTTTCAGCACATGATAGGCTATGCATGGCGGCCAGTATTAATTGTGGAGGAAAACCCCGGGAAAACCCCGGAAAGAACCACCGACCCACGAGAAGCTACTGGCAAGCTTTCTTAAATACCCACATTGGCTGAATCCTAGAATCGAACCCACGCAGACAGAGATGAGATGGCAGTGATCCGTAACGGAGAGCGCTTTGGACCACGGCCACTCGGGGCCCCTGTATGTATGTATGTATGTATGTATGTATGTATGTATGTATGTATTATTCTATGTAAACTGGAGATACTGTGTTTGTTAGTTTGTGAATCAGTCAGATTGAACATAAAGGCTAGCAATTTAAGACAATTTGTTTTTATTTCCAATCTAGGGGCTCGTGTCGTAAAGCAGTCTAAGTAAATTTTTTTAAAGTCATTGACATCTAAACTCCGTCCGTGTAGGATTGATTTTTAAAAACAATTAATCTAGCGTAAATAAGTAATAAATTAGCTTCCCGTCGGTTGTCGGCCCTTCCTGGGGTTTTTCATATTTCTTCAGTCACTAAATATTTTTAATGCCTTATATAGCCTATCATTTGCTGAAAAATGGCGTCAAAGCCACGAAAAGAAAATTGATTTTTTTACCCATATTTATCAATAAAGTAACCCATATTTATCAATAAAAGTAATGTTGTTGTTGTTGTTGCAGGGTTTAAAGCCATATTTCAGCACACGATAGTCTGCTAGTATTAATAGTAGAAGAAGAAACCGGGAAAACCCCAGAAACAACCACCGACCTTACGAGAAGCTACTGGCAAGCTTTCTCACATACTCTCACTGGCTCAATCCGATACTGGAACCCACAAAGACAGAGGTGAAATGGCAGTCATCCGTAACGGACAGCAACCCTTAAAAGTAATGAAAATGTGTAAATAATTATCATATCTTACGTGACTAGATGCTGTTCAGTGATTGAAAAGCATTATAAATGGCAATTGGTGTTGTTTTTTTTTTTGTAAATAAATAAGGATATCTCTAGGTAATACGAGCAGTTGTTTTCAATAATGCAGATATGGTTCGTAGCCACCATCTGTTTACCATAAGGATCCATTCAAATAAAGAGTGTAAAACCTGATACGAATTTATAGTAATCAGACCGCTAAATGTTACCTTAGCAGTAAACATTTGCCCGACTCAATACACGTAGTTCACCCGACAGGCAGTACTATTTGAGTGGAAGTATTATTATTAGCCTCTACATGTATTGTGCAAAAATCCTGTATATGTTTATCGGCATGGTAAGATAGTCTTGTCCTTACCTTGTGTATTATGTTCGGTACATCTAGTACACACAATAGTATTATTTTCTCAAATGTTAACATTGCTTTATTAGGAAAATGAAATACTGGTCCTATAACAATATACCTCCTTATTCTCAAACGTAGTTCGTTGTCTTGGCAGAGGTCTGCACGTGGACGCCAGCACATAGAGAGAAGGGGGTGGGAATGGGGTAGCACTCCCTCCATCCCCAATCATGATTTAATCTCCAAATTTGTTTTGGCCTACATCCGTAAAACTAAATAGGTGATAATTATGTTTCCATTCCCCGCCCCCAAAAATCGGTGGGCGCCTCATGGCATAACCAGTTGCATCTATGTATCTTTCATTTTATTCCAACTGCATTTAAAAAAAAAAGAGAAGATATTTTATTTACCTGCGTTTATGCGGGATATGTTTCACTGTGTGGTACAAAAAACAATAATAAAAATTGTATATATATATACATATATATATATATATATATATATATATATATATATATATATATATATATATATATATATATATATATATATATGTGGTGAGTAGTGATTCTTTTAAAGAGTAATATCGACTATTTGCCTAACATTATGAATACACGAAAGACAACACATATCCATATTTTCTTGCGTTTTTCTATTAGTAAAAAAAATTATTATTTTTCAGCTAGTTTATTTCAACGTATAGCTGATACTGTAAGATATTTGTATTGACCTAGAAATCCATGACCCATACAGACATCTGTTTTATTTTATGTAAATAGGTTTAAGCGTAAATTATCTTACGGATATTTCATTATTATAATAGTCATTATGGGCTATTAAGCAAATTTGCCTAGTTATTTAAAACAAAATGTCTCGGCTGCAAAAGATATTTTTTTTTTGTGCATCACTGTCTATATTTAGTCTTTTTTTGTTTAAACCGCTTGGTTTCAGTATTCTAAGGTGGCGTATCTAGTAAGATTCCTTTTCTTTCCTGGTTTGGGAACTCTCATTTGAGGCTGTGAGCAATTGCAATAAGTGTTATATCACTGAAAGTTTGTCCAGGGGAGAAGAAGTGTTCTGCGACTGGGCTTCTGTTCAGATTCTTCGTCATCCAATCAGATCTATGAAGGTTGATCATTTTGTGTAGCTTTTCAGTTCCTCCGACATACTGAAGGCTACAGATGTGATGAGATAAATTACATTCTCTGTTTCGCCCGTTTTGTATGGACCAGGTATGTTTAGTTTTTTTCTAATCACTGTGCTAGAAAATATCCTGGTCTCTATCATATGTTGACAGGTTTTGCACTTTTTATCGCCACAGTGGCCAGATTGACTAGGGTGGTCTTGATTAGTGATTGGCTTAGCTTTTCCCTGACTAGGATGTCCTTTAGGTTTTGTGGTCACCTTTAGGCTACTACAGGTTTGTTAGTGAGGAATAACTTTAGTGCGTCCGACGATTCCACGATGGGCCAGTGTTTCCCGATGATTTTAGCTACTTTGGGTTTGTCTGGATAATAGGTCAGGATAAATGGTATCTTATGAGCCTATTCCTTCTTTCCATATTTTAGTAGGTCATCGCGATTTGTTTGTTTAGCCTTTAGGGTTGCCGCCATAATCAGGTCTTTGTCGTAGCCTTGATAAATTAAATGTTTAGATAGATTTTCAAACCTTTTCACGAATGTTTCATCGTCGGAGCAAATTCTGCGCATCATCAATGCCTGGCATTATGTGATGTTCCTAATGCAGTGTTTCGGATGACATCTGCTTGGCAGGCGATACTGGTGTTTTTCGGTTTGTTTCAAGTAGATGTCTGTATGGAGTTTGTTTTCTACCAGTCTGGTTGTTGTGTCCAGGAAAACGTGGTTTGAGTTGGAGACTTCTGCCGTGAATTTTATAGAAGGATGAAAGTTGTTTGCATTTGATATGAAATCATCCAGACTTACTCTTCCAGGTTTCCACTTCATTTCTATATCATCGATAAGCCGTACCCATTGGTATGCTGTAAGTTCAATCGATGCTAAAAGGTGACCCTCCAGTTTCGTCATACAAATTTTAGAATAAGAAGGGGACACTTTTATAACCATCGCGGTTCCATTAATTTGAAGGTAGTTTTCGTCATTAAAATCAAGGTTATTGAGTTTTTGGACAAGCTCCAGGAGTTGGACTAGGACGTGTGTGTGTGCATTGTCCGCAGTTCTAGTCATGCTTCCCTACACACCTGTATCCCTTCGTTGTGCGATATGTTAGTATTATAAAGATGTGAAGTCTAAGGAAACAAGCAATGTATTGCAGTAATGGTTCGCTTGCTTTGCTTTTCATGAGGTAATCTGTCGCGTCCTGAAGATATGATGGTAATTTGTGGACATGTATTCTCATAAAATGATGCAAGTATTCTAATATCATACCTGTGGGATGTCCGTTACCGGAGATTATAGGTGTGCCCAGGTTTCCTTGTTTGTGGATTGTAGGTAGAATATACAATCTATATGCCCTTGGGTTTTCTTGGCTTAAGTATTATCTCGTTTGCTGGTCTATGTGCCCGATTAGGTACGCCTCGCGAATAATATTAGTGATGGTTTTTGAATATTTCAGTGTTGGATCATGATCTAGTGTTTGGTAGAACCTACCGTCACTTAGTGTCTACTTGCGTCACTGATGTAGACTTCCATATTCATCACAACCACAGCGGGACCATTACTTGCAGGATTAACCCTGTTCTGCTTTTCAGTGAGTGTAGTGCATCTGTTTCTTCTGTTGTCAAATTAGAATATCTGTAAGTATGGTTGATGTGTCTGGAAGTGTTGTTTTCAACTGCGTTGATAAAGGCTTCTAAATTTGGAATTGAACGTTTTGGTGGGGTCCAATTACTTTTCTTTCTGAATATGCGTTGGTCGCAGCTTATATTTTCCTCTGATTTATTTATTGTCTGCAAGGCAAAATGGGACTTGTGTCTTCGCCAGCGGCTAAACTCTATGATGTCCTTTCTCAGCTTCCCTCTGAAACATGTCTTTGGACAGAGACACAAACTCAAACCCTTCGATACAAGTTTTATTTCTGCCGCCGTAATTCTAACTTTGAGATATTGACGACTGAGTTAGTAACAGTTTGTTATAGAGCGCTTACTATTCTTCCTTTTGCGGCGATGGTTCTTCTTACGTTCGGTTTTAGAAGAAATTTTGTCAACTGAAGTGTCTTCACAACAGCGTTTTGGTTGTAGATCATGACTTCTAAGCTTTCGTTATCCGACTTTCTGTAGTTTTGCAGAGTGTCGTTTTGGATCCTTATTTAATTTGGAATAAAATGTTTGCAATTGTTCTTCTGTGGAAACTGAATTCATCTGCTGTTTAAATGCCTCGATGTTTGCTGAATTGCCTAGATATTGATGATTTATGTTTTCCCCAAGTATGACTGTGAGTTTCATGGACGCATCAGGGGTTGTTTTATTCCAACTCTTGTTGAATCTTTTTGAGAACGTGCCAGATATGTGCGGCTTGACATGAATCTGAAGACCTAAAGTGACTGTGCTTGTTTCGAGGAAATGATACAAAAATGTATGCCGAAGCGTTAGACGAAGTAAGACATTAATTTCAATGCGAAACGTTTTGAGTGTTTTTTCTTGTATTGGTGTTTTGGTTGAGATATCGCTTCGATTCTACCAGATGAGGCAATTATCTAAATACAAGAAGGAAAAAATTGGAACGTATACACTAACACGACAAAAAAATTAAAAATGAAAGGATGTTAGATTACAACAAAGGTAGATTGTGCCATACGAGGTTGATAAAATAAAGAATAAAAATGATATGGTGAATAATCGTTGTCAATTTATTGCATATATATATATATATATATATATATATATATATATATATATATATATATATATATATATATTATATGTTGAGAGAGAGACAGATAGACAGACAGAGACAGAGAGGACTATAAATATACATTAGACAGGACGGAAAATGATATCATTGTATTATGTAAGAGAAAGCTTGATAATATTAGCCAGAATTAATATTTAATGCAAATAACACTATCATGCAGGTTAGATAATTTAGAATTCGTTCTCTACGGATATTCGAACCATCGTCCGCGGGTAATTGGCACCCATCGCCTTGCCTGCACACACCAGTCTATATTCCATAACGACTAAGCACACATCCCCATAAAATGATGCAAATGAGCCGGTGTTATACATACTCTTGACTTGCAGACGCGCGCATGACGATTTAGTAATTGTTTCTGATTTATCTAGAGTCATTCGGGATTCCTATGAAATAAATCGATTAATTAGGATTAATTAGGGAGAATTATCAATATACACCAGACAGAACGGAAAGTAATATCCCTGGATTATATTAGAGAATGATTGATAATGGAAGGCAGAATTAATATGTGATACAAATAATACTATCATACACTTATCATAATTTTATTAAATGGGGCCCCGAGTGGCCGAGTGGTCTAAAGCGCTCACCGTTCCGGATCACTGCCATCTCACCTCTGTCTGCGTGGGTTCAAGTCCAAGGCATGGCTAGCGTGGGTATGTGGGAAAGCCTGCCAGTAGCTTCTCCTGGGTCGGTGGTTCTTCCCTGAGTTTTCCAGGGTTCTTCCTCCACCATTTATACTGGCAGCCATGTATAGCCTATCTTGTGCTGAAAAATGGCGTTAAAACCCAACAACAACAACATTTTGTTAAATTATTTCGAGGTCATGACAAAATATACACATTAGATTACAAACTATAAAAATACTAAATGGTGCATATGAGATATCATAATAAATATAGTTTCAATACATATTTGAATAAATCTGAATCAATTATATAAACAGGTTATAAAAAAATGAAAATGCATAATACTGAAGCTATCAAACATTAATTAACCTTGTTCTCCTCTTAAGTGGTTTTTGTTCTGGGGCCTTTTTCCTACCTATGTCAGCAGGCTTCTATCCTAAGGAGGCCTTTGTCCCGCAATTATTGGATACTATGATTATATTGAAACGTGCAACAACTTTGCATTATTGGGAATGTCAAGTGAAAATGAAGTAATGTCTGTCTCATGAATGTCTTTGATAAGCGTGCAGACAGGGACTAATACGTGTTGGTTGAACATGTATTAACTGGACTGCAGCGTATACCAGTCTATGAGAACGCTTGCTTGGACGGATGCTGCGATCCCGCTCCTGGGTTGGTTGTCCATATGGAGCGTGCTGTATAGGGTTTTCTTGGATGTAGAGGGATTTCAGTGACAGCTTGGACAGTTTAGCTTTTTTCGGTGTCTCGAACCATTACGAGTTAACTGCATTTTTAATATATATTTCACAGTTGTTTATCAGGCTGTTACCAATCGTGTCATCGGTTGATGGGCTGGGTCATTTCTGTAGGGAGTTTCTTATGTAGGAAACCAGCTATTGATACCCTCCTCTTTAATGCTAGATGCATTCTATTAATCTCAAGTAATCTCAGTATATATGTAGCCTGAGTTCATGTTGTATTTATCAAGACATCACAATGAACCATCAGACACCTTAGCTACATTTCGGGATATCTGAATTTATTTTTATAATGAATTGGTAACAAAGAGAAAATATTTATTATACATTTTAATGAAGCTTCGCAATTACTGAGATAACACTTCAGTTTTCTGAAAGTAAAAGGTCTACGTAAAATCCCTTAATTTCTGAACAAAATGAACGCAAAATATAATATCTAATTATGATCATTCTATTGAATTAATAGCTGGTACTGTTTAGTTATGTATGTATGTATGTATATCTATATCTATCTATCTATCTATATATATATATATATATATATATGCAGTAAACGTTCAATGTCAATAAGCTAAAATCCCAGATTTTCAGGTGTGAAAGATAGCACTTTGCCATTTGCCATTTCCTCGCAAAAGTGCCATTTGCGAGATGTACCGTTCATCTCGCCTTTTTTGTCTTGAAAAAAGTTACAAGATTGGTGTTACTGTCTAATAATTTCACTGTTTTGAGGGTGGCAGCAATTTAATCTAGCCTATTGTGTATATTCAATTCCAAATTCTCTCTCATACAAATAGTTGTAGGCATTACTTCATATACCAGTATATAAGACATCTGCTTTCTGCTTTGTTAAGAAGCATCATTGTAGTGTCGTAAAGAAGGGCTCGACACTAACACTAATTTGGAATCATTCATTTAGTGGTCTCGTCAAATGCTTACTAAAATACAGTCGTCACTAATCTATTTTAGCACTGAAAATTTACCCCGGTCGCTATCATAACAATCAAGAAATGATCGTGAGTCCTTAAACCTTTAACGATTTCTCAATCTTTTTGTTGGGTTAATTGTTTACCTACTAACATGTTGCAGTTAACCAGGAATAGATAAACAAAACCTCTTCACGTTTGGTTTCTGTCTTAAATATTTCGTCCTTTGTCTAGTTGACTAGTCTCTTATGCCATTTAATAAATGTTTCTCCAATTGAATGTACTCCCAGAGCTTTTCAACAAACCGATGGCTGCTAGTTTAATTACTTTCATATTTAAGAGCATCTGCAAACATAGCATTGCTGCTTGTGTTGTCTTAACACAAAAATAAACAAATATTCTGAACGGCTTTTCGGCTTCTCTGGCGTTTCATAAATTCTGTGATTTAAGAGTTTTGAATCTTAGTTGCGTTTTGGAAGAAATTGTTCCACTCACTGAGTTTATTGTTAAATAGATGTATTTCTTGTTTCATATAATCAAAGACACCAGAAAAATATATTCGGACAGAGAGTTTGGCCAATACAATTCATTTTGTTATTTAAAAGTTTTAGAAATATAGTAATTTACAATGGCCTCTAGCTTAATAGATTTTTATTCTGATTGCAGACAGATCATGAACAAAATTGAAAGAAGAAACAAAAGACATGAAGAAAACATAACAATTTTATTTCATCAGCATAAATATTTTTAACAAAATACTTAACCAACCAAGACAGATGAATTTTTTCAAAATAAAATATATCCTTCTAATATATCGGACAATCTTAAAATATTACTAAACTGTGTAAGATGGGCGTATAAATATGTATATAATTATTATGCAAAATGAACATTTGAAATAGTAGCAATGATAATGATGATATATAGTTTTCATAGCATATAGGTATAATGCATGCAAACGTTAATTTCTGTATAGTTATGAACTTAAATATAAACATGGTCTTAAATATGATAATCTATAAGGATATTCCATATAACAGCACCTGTAAATCATTACAGAAACCATAACGAAAGCAGATTGTCACATTGATAGACATCCCTCGGTAAAATTAAATGTGGAAAGACAACGCATATAACTACTATCGTTTTGGCGTACAAAAACTGTTGTCCGCAGATATGCAAAATTGTAATGCAAGGGCATTAAATCCATTAGAAAATACAGAAGGAATATTTGCGGTTTTCCCCCTTTTGTAATCAGTATACCAATAACTTCTCCCATTTAGTTAACTGTGAGAGTCAAAACATGTCGTACAAGTTTGGTCTTATATACCGCACTGGTATCATTTTACCCAGTAAAATATATGTATGCAAACAAGCACTTTGTTATACAAAGAGAAGACAGACATATAAAGAGGCGGACATGTGTATATTCAGCTTGATTCGTAAAGATATTGCAATATATTCGTATTCAAATCATGTTAAGCAGGACGAATAATTGCATTATTTATTGTAGTCACTAGATGTGTTTGCCTTAGAATTGTTAATTGCTAATCTATGTGTATCTGTGTCTCTCAGTGTCTCTGTCTGTCTGTCTCTCTCTCTCGCTGTCTCTGTCTGTCTGTCCGTCTGTCTGTCTGTCTATCTGTGTATCTCTCTCTCTCTCTCTCTATCTATATAAATGGCATAGAGCCCAAAAAATAAGCATTTAAGTGCCAAGTGATGGGTTCGATTGTAATATAAATTTATAAAAAAAATAATTCTTAATCTGCTTTGGTCTATGTAGTCAACTCTAAATTGCAATATTATAAATGATACTCCACCTCGATCACATTTTGGTATAAGGTATCTAAATAACGATATAATTTTAAATTATATAGATTAAATATATAATGTTTCTTTTTAGCATGGAGTAGGAATTGTGATTTATGCTAATTTGAATAAGATATTAATGAGGTATTACGTATATTTAATTGACATTGTTAGTTATTTTTATTATTTTTTATTTCATTATACGCTATGCTTATGTAACATTGTATGTCGAAAATCAAATTTATTTTTTATTTGACCGGAATTATTGATTGTTTATATTTTATTTTGTAAACAACTAATATAAGCTAAAATATTCTCTCTGTGTATGGATTTAATATGAGGATCATTATTAATAGAATTACATATGTTTATTTGGGTCTGGGTCTAGGGCACTTGAATTCCCATTAATGTGTCTGGTATAGTAACATATTTTCTAATAATAACTAACATTTTGTTTTATGAACATTAAGAACTTTATATAAGGATATTTTCAGTTAGGAAATGTTTGGGGTTTTGGTGGGATTTGTTCAGAAAATGTTAATTGTGACCTGTGGTAAAGTAGAGGACTTCGCAATCTTGTCACATGACTGATTATTCATTCGTGTTTAAGATGTAGCAGGATCAATTTGTATTATTGTTGAGTCCATACGCTCATTGGGTTGGAATTTATTTCTTCAGTTCTGCTTGAATTGAAGTGATTTTCCTCTAGAAATACAGAGTGCCCATTAAACTAATAGTCTTGGACAGAGACATTCTCTGTGATCTATATTGAATTTAAACCTGGAATTGTATTATTGTGTTTCAACAAAAGGCTCTTAGTACAACATGTCAAATACTGCCCAATTATCATTAGGCAAGTGGGGGTTCTAACATGCTTCCAAAAAAGAAAGCAAGCGATATAGCGCGTTTAACTGCATGCTCGACTTTGTCATGCCAATTAATAACAACGTTCCAAATAAACAATCGACACTGCGCAAAGTACTCCAGGAAAACAATCCGTCCAAACCATTATGAATTGAATGGGTTTCTAATGTGTTGCCATTGTTAAGAACGAGGTGATATGTATTTATTTACTAGCTGTTATGGTCACATCTGTCCAATAATTGTTATATTGTGCCTTTTTGAAAATGATAACTTTGGTTCTGAGGCTGTTTGCTTATTGATTGTGCTTACGTCTGGTTTTCCTATGCTTGTCATCATCTTTATAATGACAAAATCAACAAAAGCACGGTATTTGGGAAATGGATTGGTGTTAGGTAAATTGTTGCAGAGAATGGACATACGTTTTACTGTCTCCTCGACTAGGAGGTGGTAACCAGTAAATAATTATATACCTGTAATTCGCAGTACCCTTTCATGTATTCCATAGAAAAGAACGCAATACATTCATTACTTAATACAAAAATCAGCTTGAATAGGGTAATAATAACAGTCGGTCAGCCCTTAAAACGTATGCAGGTTGACATTTTTGCCAGCTTAAATTGAAATTAACCACATTCTATTGAACACAACCGCTAAAACTGCCGAAACGCTAGGGTCTCCAAATCCTAATCCACTTTGTCATCCTCTCCATCCATTTCTTCTTCTTCAATCTCCCTGTCCTGTTTGCCAAAAAGCTCATTTGCTTCTCTGATAATAAGCTAACTCACCTGTACCAATTCTTCCTGTATATTATCATGGCATTTTAATGGTATTTTTATGAGTTGATCATGGTATAGACAACAAATAAGGCCCGAATGACTGTGTAAGTCTGCAAATGACAGTAGGTACCACGACAAACTCAGAACAATCAACACTATGCTCATACAATTGAAATTCCATATGATTTGATTAATTATTTATATTTTTAGCTTGCTTTTTTAAAGACCTTGCGTATAACATTGCACTAACATGTCATGAACATGTGCAAAGCTGCATATCTTGAGCTGAGACGCATCAGCTCAATTCGCAAATATCTTTCAGCTGATGCCACTAAAACACTTGCGTGTTCATTAGTACTTTCAAGACTGGACTATTGTAACTCAATTATGTCTGGTTCATCTCAATATCTGCTCCAGAAACTTCAAAAAGTTCAAAACACAGCTGCTCGGATCATACTTAGAGTACCACGATCAGAGTACACCTCCCCGCTGCTCTGTACCCTACACTGGCTATCCATTCGATCCAGAATCAAACACAAAATTTGTTCTCTGTGCTATGTTTCACTGTCGGACTCTAGTCCAACATACCTATCCTATCTCACCCATGTGTACACACCAGCAAGATACTTACGCTCCTCTTCTGACAATCGTATACTCATTATTCCCACTATGAAAACAAAGTCGTATGGACAGAGTTCTTTTGCATACCAGAACCCAGCAACGTGGAATGAATTGCCCACTGAACTTAGACACAAAGACACAGTGATCCCGTTCAAGAGTGCTCTCAAAACTCACTTATTTCGACAGCAAGAAGGAACTTACATACCTCATAATGTTTCCTACCTTAAATATTCTCTGCATGTTTTTTTTAATGTTTTCTAATTTCATGGTGTTTGTTTGTGTAATCATATCATTACATTTTTTTATTTTATCTTATAGCTGTTGTCTAATGTTGTAAAACGCTTAGAGCTTCTAAAGATTAGGCGCTATACAAAGTCCTCATTATTATTATCAATTTTAGAGACTATTTAAGCACAAGATTCCTGCAAGAGGGCTATTGCTGCGTAGTTAGTTTTAGAACAGAGGATTCTCTATATCTAAGGTAATAGTTACGTCAACATGAAAGAAACAATTCCAATAACGCTGCACGATTCTGAACCCTCTACATGATACTTTTGATACTGTATCTAGAGGCCTAATACAAAAAGCAAATGATGTTTTGCTTTCTTTGAATTAACAATCACCCTTGTGTTTCTTGACTTCATCGACGAGTTCAATGTGTCTTGGCAGTTTCATTACAGTATTGTTTAGATAAATCAATTTTAGTTTCCTTAAATTCATTTTCTGTTATATCAGATTAACATTTTAAATTACATCCAGGGCCTTTATACAAATGCATTTAGGGGTATTGGTATATGGTTATAGAAATGGGGATGCGACTGTCAAACGAAGATACAAACATTGCCACTTACGATTAGGGAATGGGCTTGATCTATCTCGGACCCACACCTTCCGTCACATTGTAATTATCAAGGTACGCGCCTTTTTTGTAGGACTATGAGTCAAATTGTTTTCATGTTTGTCTTTGAATCCCCTCCGAAGAATACCTTTATCCATTAATATATAGGTTTATTTTGTATTTGCAACCAGCCGCAGCGAAAAAACAAGACATGATATCTATATTATCTATATTATAAATCTAGTCAAATACAGAATGATTTATTATCTGACAAAATACACGTTATTTTGGTTCATTCAACATTAATATAAACTTACAAAAGGTTTTATTTCATTGCAAAGGCACGCAGTGTGTATGCCATCTGTTTCGGTGTGTACATTAGTTGCTGTGAAAGTGACTCTTTTTATATAAGCTGGTATGTAGTAATTATCCGGACACTTTATACAGAAATAAACGCATCTTGGCTTGATCACATGAACATATTTTGACCAATGGAAATGTTCTCTACATTTACCACGTAATGCCATTGCAATTATATATCAATATCACATTTGCAGTCGACAACATACTATTATAACAAATTCTGGAAGGTGTAAATTAAATGCATTCATTTGGAAGAATTTGTCTTGTTTTCCCCAAAACAAGGATACGGTAATAATTAATTTACGGCACTAAACGTTTATAAAAGCAAGGAAGTAATGATCCTCCTAGTTTTGGTATAAATGTCCTGCAATACACCAATAATGCGCATTCCATATTACATACCCGTGTAATACAGCAATGTAATAAAGAATCCTCCTCCATAGCTACCCGTGTTATGCAACAGGAAAATAACGTGTCGTGCATGACTTCCCACTCTGTACGTAATGCTTATTACAATTGTTTATTACACTGAATATTTATTATATGGTAGCATCCCGTCATATTTTTTTATAAATCGCGCAAGTCGGACTTTTGGGATTTATCTCTACCAATGTTGGTCGGAGTTGAAATTTTAAGGAACCTTTAACATCCCGAACATTCGAAAACTTAGTTAAAATACAACGTATGAAAAATGCCTAATGAGTCCCAGTTTCATCTTCTATTTTAATGTACTGCAACAATGCTATAATTTGAAATAAATAACTAATTTCATATATTAAACTGGAGAAGGGAAATCATGATCCAAAGTAAAACCTTTTAAAAATTGGGAATTAAAATGAGCTACACTATTCGTCCGAGAGGCTCAGTAATGGCGGTGTAGGAAAAAATAAAATAATTACATTTTAACATTTATTAATTGCCAAAAAAACAGAAAAAAAAACATTCAAGAATTGTTTAGTCTCGGTTATTATCATTCGGAAACAATTCAAACGATATTTGAGTATCTGGAGTAAATTAAAGTGCTAGTTTGACGTTGCTGCATTTTATTTAATATACTATTTTGTCTGACGTAAAAATTAATATAAGGGAAACAATTAAAAGATGTAATGAAATTCACTTTCCTTGGATCAAAGTAATATTCTTGTATCTTGTAACACAAATTGTTCACGCTTACAAAAACTACAAACATTTTTACAAGTAAAAATCTTGATGAAGTCTGACCCATTTCATCTGACAAATTGCAGTCTTGATAACGACAACAACATCTATAATCATTTATCTTTCGGATAAAACAACACAATTTGCTACAGTAAGATACCACTTGAAATGTTTGGATATTGGAGTACAATTTATCACACGACACGTGAAGAACAAATTAAAATTGACGAGTGGTA
The DNA here is from genome assembly GCA_028554795.2 of Sinohyriopsis cumingii. Classification (NCBI taxonomy): domain Eukaryota; kingdom Metazoa; phylum Mollusca; class Bivalvia; order Unionida; family Unionidae; genus Sinohyriopsis; species Sinohyriopsis cumingii. Next base: position 16,984 of record JAPYKE020000092.1, read on the forward strand.
ATAATCGAGGTATAACGTTTAAATCTCAAACTCGTCTCTAAGCAGGTTATACGAAAGTTTCATCCGGAACATAAATAACAATAAAACAGTTTTGAATCATTTGACAGAAATAACACCGATAGTAAAATCTGGATCTATCGAAGCACATTATATTTTTATTCAAGTGTCCTTATTGTAAATCAATGTCGACGAATGAAGTTGAAATCACATTATGAATGATACATTTATATCAAGCAGGTAATGATCATTATGAACTGTAGCCATGTAACAACTATTCAGTAGATAGCTCCAAAAACCCAGTTTGATATTTTAAAGAGTTGCAACATACGCTTATTAGTGTAATTCTGACAGGTTTGGATTATATCATAGAGGGCTATGTGTAAAGATTAATCGTAAATGTATGCAATTAATGTTATTTTTATAGTGATGTTGAAGAAATATCATTTTGAAATACTTAAACACCTTGTCACTCATGTTTAGTAATATAAATAGCACGAAATATTTCACATTTTATGACTTGCCAAAAGAGATGAAGTTCTTAAACTCTTAGAAGACAGTTTTGAGATACTGCGCTCTCAAGAATTTACTTAAAGTCGGACACTATTGGAAACTATTTTTTATCTCTACAGATTACCCAAACTGAGATATAAAATTTAAATTTAAATAATATTTTCTTAATAAAATGTTATTTGTATTAATTCTCGTTTAAAATTGTGTTGATTCAATCCTAAATCTTAACGTCCGTTTATTTGTCCCTATTCTAATTAAAACAACATCAAAAAGTGTTTTCTACGGTATGTGAAAGATATATAAGATCGACTTAATTGTGTAAATGTGGAATAATTGAAACAAATTTCGGATGAGTTATATTGATCCAAACTAAATCTTTAAATCCAGAAAAGCTGTACAACAGTTCTACTGATTCTGACGAAATGGTTCTTGATTATATTCTTCTTTGTTTCATATTATTCTATCAAAAATACGGGATCACTTAAATATCTCACATTTGGAATTGATCGTAATTGAATGCTCGTCAAAGTCTTAAGTACAATTATACAGATGATATGCTTCTTTTGACCAATTAAAAGGACTTAGCGAAGAATGGATTTATTGGTGAAATATATAAGTGCATATGTATAATATTTACATTTACATGGAAACAAAGTAATGGATAAGAAAGGGAAAGTAACGTTTAGCTGCCTTTATTAAATTATATTCCGTTCAATAAACAAACAACAACAAGAATACCAAAGTAGAACACACCATACACAATTATTTACAAAGGGGTAGCAGACTAAACTTGACGAGTGGTAATATTTCACAAATTCAAACACTCTCAACACAGGTACTAAACGTAATTTATTGTAACCATAAATAAAACTTAAAAAGAGCTGATAAAAACTGATAGGGAAGAAATCGATTTAAAAACAGATCATTGCTATTTTGTTGCTCAGATTTTCTTGCTTTGAATATGGACTGAAATGTAGTATCTAAACTAGTATATGTGACACACCCTTATATGCTGTGTATGTGTGCATGTAAACAGAAGTTTTGTTATTTTTCTTAGTCTATAAAATGACGAAATAATGTAAAATAGAAATATACACTGACTGTTACCTCAATAACTATAAAAAATATAAAGAAAACTTCCTGGCATAAATATAAGCAGAAATCCCATCAAAACTGTCTTAGACCTTTCTGTTATATTTAAGATAAAGTTTCAAACGATAACAACAACTATTTAATATTCATAATGTATGCAGGGTGACCATTTTCTCCACTAAGAAATTCCCGGCTGAGTTTATTTATAAGACATGCACACAAAACTACTGAACGTTGATCGACACTTGACCATTAGGTGCTATATATTTGAGGAAAAACCGATTTGATGGGGTCGAACTCGGCGAGGAGGTTATGATAGTTTGGGTCAGTGAGAAGTTTTATAGCATGCATGAAAGTGCTTTGTCTTCCCATTTATTTGGAAGTAATGTCTTTAATGTCAATGTTGTAATACTAGAAATGACAAAAACTTAGTAAAAATATATTACCTATTTACCTACTTCCTACCAAGCATGTAATTAATTTAAATCATGAATTGCTATATGCTTGCTAAATAAAGATGTTCATAATAATCATAACAACATCTGACGATGACTTTGTTGATGGCGCATCACTAAAATGTCGTTGGTTTACTCATTTGCTCTTGATCAGTTTTTAAAGTTTTGACTATTTTTAGTGTATTTTATATTGGCTAACTGATTTTCGTTTCTTGTTTTGGATTATTCGGCGTCAACCGGTGTTTGGCTATTACGTTGTTTTCTCCTCAGTGAAACACGGTAGAACGTAGATGAAAACTATTATAATAAAAAAAACTGAAGTTCTGCTTATCTTCCGAGTAAATACGATAACGCGATACACGCTTGATTCAGCTACGAAACAGGGCTATTCCTATGATAAGTTATACACAGTTCCTTATATTCAGTTTTCTTTAATGAACAAAAACAAATGCATGAATGATCATATTGACTGTCTATAGCTGGCAAGTCAATCAGACTGTAATATCAAAAACGAAATTATAGACACAAAACTATTTACTTTGCAATAAATTTATTTCAGCAACAGATAAAATAGCCTTTAAAATGAAATAAAAATTACTTTATCTAAATGTTAGAAATAATTTTACTACAATACAGTCTTAAACTATGTAACATAAAGGAGCGAACATAAGCAGGTATTGTAAAAGTCAACAAATAATGTATTTCCCTCTAAAACAAAAGTGAAAATGTGAAAGAAACTTTCAGTATTGTGAATTGAACCACAAATAGGTTTAAAAGTGCCATCACAAGTCCAAATTCATGAAATTCCAATTGCAATTCCCAAAAATTACAGTATTGAAAGTGTTCATGTACATTTAGTCTCAAAAGTGCTGTGTCAATTACATGGAGTGTTATGATTTTCTAGCAGTCTTTTTATGTAATTCAAAAATATAATAAAGGTCCTTGTGTGAATTCACTATAATTCCAAATTATGTTATTTCGTTCATTTTTTCATCCAGTAAATAATAATTTAAGTAAATAAATCCATCAAAAATACAACAAGACTGATTCTGATTCAAGATGTTAAGGCAGGAATAAATAATCATAATGCAAACAAGATTATATACTCCTCTGCTTGACTTAGGTCGCAATTACCATTTTCTGAATAGACTCTATCCCTTAAAGGAATCTTCATTCTAGAAGTTTTAGGTTCAGAATAATGACTATAACACTGCACATTGCCATAGATAATGATTTCAATAGTTAATCCACACCAGTAGAGAAATATTAGCTGTGTATAACGTAGTTATAAAATAAATTCCACTGGTCAGATACGACATGAACAAGATTTTGGATAAGGGCAAGTGCAAAGTACAGGTGTATATAACATACAGTCATTAAGAAAAGCCAACGAATAATACAAACTAAATACGCATAAGAACACATAAATATGAACAGAGATAAAGTGAAATTACGAATGAAGATATACACAGGGTCTTTTTTGATGCAATTGTACGTGTATAGATTCAACATGTAGATTTTAATCTTCCTTAGAATATGTTGCTATAAGGTTGTTGTTTTTTTACATTTATGTCAATAGTTCGTCAGGGCTGTAAAATTGAATATATATATAGTGACTAGAGTGAACAATACGGATAGCAGCAAATTTTGTACATTCATTGTTGGCAGATTCATTAGGCATCCTGCAGCAGTAATTGTAATGTGAAGTTAAATTTGATACAGTTTTGGTAAAAATCAGTACTGACATTACCTAAATTCAGGCTCAACAGTATGATCGCCATGAGCTGACAACGCTGCTGAAAATGGTTTCACATTTGCATGTTGGTCTAACGTCTCCGCTATCAGTAAATAACAGTTAATCTAGCAGATTTCGTAACATAAAATATGAATGATACTGAGAGGGCTTACAACATATAGCATAGGTAAAAGCAAATTGATTCACACAGAGATTGAGAACCTTAGATGCCAAAATTCAAAACCAATGATCAATATGAGAAAATGGAAAACGATTTGCCTAGCGTCTGACAATATTTACAAAACATCGGCAATAAAATAAATCCTGAATTAAAATTTATTGGTGAATGGCATTAACACACCCGAAACTTTTTTTATAACTTTACAATCTCTACTAGAATAATTAAAGTGATATTTAAATAATAAAATGCAGCAAAATAGGAAAGTATATAAACAGTTGATAAATTAATTCAACTGAAAATATATTCAGTTGAAGAAGATCACATCTAAGGCTGATACAGTTACAGAGTTCTAGAAAATATAATTAGTTCCATAATTTCATCAAAATCACTGTAGATGAATGCAGGTTCAATTTTGCAAGGCATGGACATCGAGGCAGGCAATAAAGATTTTGTATTGGCTACCAAATCTTCACTCCCGCAAAGCTAGAACCGAGTGCAAAGCAATTATTCTATTTAATGACGTTGTTTGTTTAAATGCATCAACCGACTGTATATAAAATTCGACATTAAACAGTTTTGAGAAACCAAGAATGTGTTTGCATTGCACAGACAGATATTGCTTTGCAATCATAACCACGTTATAAGGAGCTATTACAAGACAACAACAGCTTTACATTATAAAATGGAAAGCACTTACAGTAACTAATAAAGCACTGCACAGTTAGAAAGATATTAAGCAATAAAAAGTAACTCAAATCCACCGTATAACGTGGCTAGGTTGGTATTTTATAGTTGGTTTAGGGAACTAAAACAGCATATAGAAAGTGGCTTGGTTTATAGACGGTGCTTAGATATAAGAAAGAAAACCAATGTCGACCCCTTGAAATACCAACAAAGAGCCAAAGCCTTACATGTACTTATAATGCTGACATCCTGTCTATACTGAACGCAATTAAATCACATCATCTACCCACTCTTGACTCGTGTGCAAAGCATATCAGAATCCTTCCAAAGGAACTAGGTTGATGCTTAACAAGCGAAACCAAGAGACACTCTTGTATGAGCGAAACTGAAGAATCTCCAAAGTGAAAGTCACAGTTGAACACTTTGGGAATATAGCAAAACGCAATAAAGTATTAAGCCTCCAAATATAATGAACAAAAACAAATGCATGAATGATCATATTGACTGTCTATAGCTGGCAAGTCAATCAGACTGTAATATCAAAAACGAAATTATAGACACAAAACTATGTACTTTGCAATAAATTTATTTCAGCAACAGATAAAATAGCCTTTAAAATGAAATAAAAATTACTTTATCTAAATGTTAGAAATAATTTTACTACAATACAGTCTTAAACTATGTAGCATAAAGGAGCGAACATAAGCAGGTATTGTAAAAGTCAACAAATAATGTATTTCCCTCTAAAACAAAAGTGAAAATGTGAAAGAAACTTTCAGTATTGTGAATTGAACCACAAATAGGTTTAAAAGTGCCATCACAAGTCCAAATTCATGAAATTCCAATTGCAATTCCCAAAAATTACAGTATTGAAAGTGTTCATGTACATTTAGTCTCAAAAATGCTGTGTCAATTACATGGAGTGTGATGTTTTTCTAGCAGTCTTTTTATGTAATTCAAAAATATAATAAAGGTCCTTGTGTGAATTCACTATAATTCCAAATTATGTTATTTCGTTCATTTTTTCATCCAGTAAATAATAATTTAAGTAAATAAATCCATCAAAAATATAATAAGACTGATTCTGATTCAAGATGTTAAGGCAGGAATAAATAATCATAATGCAAACAAGATTATATACTCCTCTGCTTGACTTAGGTCGCAATTACCATTTTCTGAATAGACTCTATCCCTTAAAGGAATCTTCATTCTAGAAGTTTTAGGTTCAGAATAATGACTATAACACTGCACATTGCCATAGATAATGATTTCAATAGTTAATCCACACCAGTAGAGAAATATTAGCTGTGTATAACGTAGTTATAAAATAAATTCCACTGGTCAGATACGACATGAACAAGATTTTGGATAAGGGCAAGTGCAAAGTACAGGTGTATATAACATACAGTCATTAAGAAAAGCCAACGAATAATACAAACTAAATACGCATAAGAACACATAAATATGAACAGAGATAAAGTGAAATTACGAATGAAGATATACACAGGGTCTTTTTTGATGCAATTGTACGTGTATAGATTCAACATGTAGATTTTAATCTTCCTTAGAATATGTTGCTATAAGGTTGTTGTTTTTTTACATTTATGTCAATAGTTCGTCAGGGCTGTAAAATTGAATATATATATAGTGACTAGAGTGAACAATACGGATAGCAGCAAATTTTGTACATTCATTGTTGGCAGATTCATTAGGCATCCTGCAGCAGTAATTGTAATGTGAAGTTAAATTTGATACAGTTTTGGTAAAAATCAGTACTGACATTACCTAAATTCAGGCTCAACAGTATGATCGCCATGAGCTGACAACGCTGCTGAAAATGGTTTCACATTTGCATGTTGGTCTAACGTCTCCGCTATCAGTAAATAACAGTTAATCTAGCAGATTTCGTAACATAAAATATGAATGATACTGAGAGGGCTTACAACATATAGTATAGGTAAAAGCAAATTGATTCACACAGAGATTGAGAACCTTAGATGCCAAAATTCAAAACCAATGATCAATATGAGAAAATGGAAAACGATTTGCCTAGCGTCTGACAATATTTACAAAACATCGGCAATAAAATAAATCCTGAATTAAAATTTATTGGTGAATGGCATTAACACACCCGAAATATTATATAACTTTACAATCTCTACTAGAATAATTAAAGTGATATTTAAATAATAAAATGCAGCAAAATAGGAAAGTATATAAACAGTTGATAAATTAATTCAACTGAAAATATATTCAGTTGAAGAAGATCACATCTAAGGCTGATACAGTTACAGAGTTCTAGAAAATATAATTAGTTCCATAATTTCATCAAAATCACTGTAGATGAATGCAGGTTCAATTTTGCAAGGCATGGACATCGAGGCAGGCAATAAAGATTTTGTATTGGCTACCAAATCTTCACTCCCGCAAAGCTAGAACCGAGTGCAAAGCAATTATTCTATTTAATGACGTTGTTTGTTTAAATGCATCAACCGACTGTATATAAAATTCGACATTAAACAGTTTTGAGAAACCAAGAATGTGTTTGCATTGCACAGACAGATATTGCTTTGCAATCATAACCACGTTATAAGGAGCTATTACAAGACAACAACAGCTTTACATTATAAAATGGAAAGCACTTACAGTAACTAATAAAGCACTGCACAGTTAGAAAGATATTAAGCAATAAAAAGTAACTCAAATCCACCGTATAACGTGGCTAGGTTGGTATTTTATAGTTGGTTTAGGGAACTAAAACAGCATATAGAAAGTGGCTTGGTTTATAGACGGTACTTAGATATAAGAAAGAAAACCAATGTCGACCCCTTGAAATACCAACAAAGAGCCAAAGCCTTACATGTACTTATAATGCTGACATCCTGTCTATACTGAACGCAATTAAATCACATCATCTACCCACTCTTGACTCGTGTGCAAAGCATATCAGAATCCTTCCAAAGGAACTAGGTTGATGCTTAACAAGCGAAACCAAGAGACACTCTTGTATGAGCGAAACTGAAGAATCTCCAAAGTGAAAGTCACAGTTGAACACTTTGGGAATATAGCAAAACGCAATAAAGTATTAAGCCTCCAAATATATTACTAGCAACAACTGGTTGGTGTATCAATACTATGTTTTTATAATTGTGTCACTGATGGTGGAATTTAATGATGATGTGTGAAGAAAATTTTCATATTTAATTTTTGACCATGATTGTAGATATTATTTAAAGATAATGATGCTAAACATAGGTTGTTTACTCGGATTTAGTTATAAAGGGAACCCTGATACTGAACCTGTTTACGGTCGGGGTAATTTTCCATATGTACATTTGAGTATTGACACAGATCAAATAGGAATTTATTGCACCATAAAGTCGCCGTAAAATCGTGAGAATTTACATAGGTAGGAAAGAGTGAACGATTATTCATTCCTATTCCTCTTCTTTTTGTTTCTATATGTAAAAGTATGTAATGTTGTATTTAGATTAAAGTTCAGATGAATCGTTCATTTTAATTAATTTGGACTAAACAATATTTTATAATTATTCTTAATTCATTCGATGACATTTTTGATGATGCCATTGTGATTTTGTTGGTAATCCAGCGCATTGAACACTATTGGTACATCAACACATTCAAGACCCGGAAGTCATTCATTCGGAAAACTTTTCGACTTGTGATATAAGTGTTAGGATTGTTTTGGGATTTAATTCTTTTCTTGGTTTCTTTTTTGTTACTTAGCTTTAGATCATCGAATACACAACCATGCACACGCTACGAGATAATTAGAATGAAGTCCGTTGATATTAACATTTTCATTTCCTGATCACAATTTCAATGATATTGTTTTAATTTTAATAGCCATCAAGCTCAATACGAGTCCCTAAACTAGGGAAAAAATACCTCTTCATAAGGCTTGGACAAGTATACCTCAAGGCTATATCCTGTAATAATCAAAAAACGGCATCCTCCAAAAATTACTATTACTGTTATTATTATTATTATTATTATTATTAATAGTAGTAGTAGTAGTTTTAGTAGTAGTGGTATTTGTAGTAGTAGTAGTGGTAGTAGTATTAGTAATCCTATTGTGGCGTTCCGTTAGATGCAATTGCTATTATTTTGTCGCAAACTATGTAAGTATTCGAAGTGGCTAACACAATTAAATTTTCTGCAAATTTGTCAGATATTAACAATTTGTAATTTGTTTTTGTTTTTAAATCGATTTTTTTAAAACAGTTAATGTATATGTCCTGAACAATTGTTAACATTAATACACACAACAACAAAAAATACAAGTGCAACGTTTATTTTGACAGGCTTTTTCATAGTCAATCCAGGAAGAACAAATCATTTTTTTTGTTGCTTTGTATATAGAATAAACAGTTTGAAGCGTTTGAGGAGAAGCACGCATTTCTCACACAAAGGCCGACGCAAACATGTCTTAATTACACAGGTGTTCGTTGCATACCATGCTTATTGATATTTCCCAATGTCATTACAACAAAATTACATTTATTGTACATCGAAATGGAAACATGCACTACTTTCCTTTCTACGCTCGTTGGCCAGCCATGGATAAGGTGACATGGGAGAGATTTGTACAGAAACCATTTAAACAAACCACTTCAGCATATGATCAAAATAGTACAGGCTTATTTACCCTTTTCAGTACATCGCGCACAGTATAAGACCGTGTCAAACGTGGAGAAGACAAACTCGTATTTAAGACTTTACAAATATTTAAAGATTTGCCTAATATTTAGCGAAAAACAGTTAGCAAGGGTGCCATATACGCTTTGTATATATATATATATATATATATATATATATATATATATATATATATATATATATATATATATATATATACACTGTTCTGATACATGTTGCTTTTCGATGTTATGAAAATTCTATTCCAGCTTTATGCTAAGTAAACCAGCTTGAAGACATAATAACATTTGTAATCCCATTTGGTTCCAGGAACTTTATTGTAAAACAATATTTACTGATACGTCATTCAAAAGGCCGTACCTTTCCAGTAGGCGATAGTTATATCTTAATTAACATCTAAGAAAAGACTGTGCATACTAGACAACTGATAAATTAGATGTAAATCTACCATATAATAAGCATGATAGTTTCTTTCAAATAGGTGTTTGCCTCTTACTGTTTATGTTATTTTGTAGAGGGTAATGGTTGGGCTATAGTGAATTAGTGAAATTGTCCGAAAAATGGAATAAAAGGTATGGAGGTTTTAACAGTTGAATTTGTGCATACATAAAAACTATCAAAGGTGTGGACAGTCAATTAACCAGGCCAGGATAATATTAGTAAAGATCTCAACCAATACGTTATTAAGTAATTTGTACATGTTAACCAGTAAAATCGGCTAAATTATCACATCATCAGGCATCTAGGTAGTCTTGATGTTCGATATACTTAGTATGTTCGTTGTTATAATGTAAAATAACACACAGAGCCCGATCTAAGAGTTGTAAACCGAAATGTTGAGTTAGCAATTTTCGATCAAAAGCGGATTATGAAGATTCATGCATTATTCCCCTACGATTTTCTCTAAGGGAGAACTGCCATTCTCAACGAGATTTGAAACAAATTTGGCCACGACAGAATAAAAAGTATGTCTGTTTAATAGGCTCGAAGTAGCCCGAATGTCCTCCCCATTAAAATCTTAATCAATAATGCTACAGTGTCAGCCGATCTTGGTAATTATTAAGTTAATCTATACAATACGGGGAGGGGGTGTTATTTGTTTGTTTTTGTTGGTATTTCCAACATTGTCAATAGAACAGCGTATTATGGACAACATGTGTTCCTAGACCCGTTGAATTAAATACTACACTAATTCTTAATGTATATCCTTTTTCATGTTCTTTTATTCAGTCACCTCTGCAGCTCGGTTTATAGCTATCACGGCAGACCAATGGAATGCATGTTTTGTGTTTGCTCACCAAATGGATTAATCACATGCAACTGCCATGTAAACAAACACGTGTGAAGGATTAAAACCTTGCCCTATAGGTCGATGTGGAATTATTTTATTACTATTAAATTTGAATCTTATTCCACGCTTGAAGCTATTGAAGAGACCACCTTAGATGAATTTATTTAGACTTCGTACCTATGTACTTACGTAGTAGTACGTGGCAAGTAGCAGATCCTTGATGTACAAGTAAATTTGTAGCCGTAAGTTCCATATACGGCTACGGCATCACATCCTATTTACAGATCTAATTGTCAATTCAGCTCTATTTTCATTTGCAATTTCTCTAACGGAAATAATATGAACTTCTTGCTGAATGATATATATTAATCGTCCTTGTTCGCTATGATGTATGATTTTTTCTTGAGCAATTTTTAATCAATATCTTGACTGTAACTAACTCGGAAATTACAAATGATCTATGCTATGCACATTTCATATTTATGATTCAGCTGGCATTTGTAATTATCTAAATATTTGTTCTTTACATTTTGTCATCGCGGTCTCTCACTTTGCCTCTAATTAAATCGGTGTCTCTATAAACTATTACCTAGAAACTCTTATGGGCTATTTAACCCACAAACATATCCCTGCCAAAAGGTGTCTCGATACTTTGTTTTGTCAGGATTCGGCACTACACAGGGTATGCAGGGCCGGCGCCAGGCCCGGCCAGATTATCTGGCGCCCTAGGCAAGGTTAGATTCTGGCCCCACCCCCCTCCCCCCAGGAAAATTTCAATTTCCAAATTTATAAACAATAAAAAAAATTAAATATGCGCCCTCTGAAATCAGCGCCCTAGGCGGCTGCCTAGTTTGCCTATATGGTAGCGCCGGCCCTGAGGGTATGCATATTATGCAGCCTCCAGAAACATGAATTAGTAAATTCTGCGTCTGTTGTGGTGTTGGTCATCAGGCTACCTCATCTGAAGAGGCAAATTCTTGGAATTGCTCCAAATAGGTGTACTTTCAATTTCCAGCTATCTTGATTCCATGTCTGCCATTCCGTAGCGTGCATATATATATATATATATAGATGTTAAACGTGAACGTTAAAAACACTGAATCTGGCACAACATGACTTTGAGAAATCACAGTAATAGCAGAAATTTATATTTTTGATTGGATATTTTCATATATACACGTTCAGTCATTAAATCACTCAACGTAGCATTTCGCAATCTGCTAATGTTAGTTTTGGTGTATTGCATTAATGTTGTGTCTTGTTTTTAATACAATTATTTGTCGATTAATGTATGCATACTCGTGATGAGACCATAATTAAAACATATTTTCCTCTGAACCTAATTATGCAGTCCATTTTAATAGTCACACTGTCCTTCTTTTTGAAACGTAGCTAACACGCACAATATTACTTTCCTCTAGATTAGTTATTCTGAAAGGAGGGGGCGCTTTTTTCAAAAACTATATCTCTCCATTGTAATATTTTTTTTTTATTTATTAGAACATACCAAGTTAGGGGCCCCGATTGGCCGAGTGGTCTAAAGCACTCTCTGTTAAGGATCACTGCCATCTCAGCTCTGTCTGCGTGGGTACGAGTCTAGGATTCGGTCAATGTGGTTATGTGAGAAAGCTTACCAGTAGCTTCTCGTGGGTCGGTGGTTTTCCCGGGTTCTTCCTCCACCAATAATACTGGCCGCCATGCATAGCCTATCGTGTGCTGAAAAATGGCATTAAACCCCACAACTACAACAACAACATACCAAATTACCATTTCAAGAAGTTGTTTTTATCCTTAATTCTACACGGGATCGTTTGTACAAAATTTGTTCTCTGTGCTATGTTTCACTGTCGGACTCTAGTCCAACATACCTATCCAACCTCACCCATGTGAACACAACAGCAAGAAACTTACGCTCCTCTTCTGACAATCGTATACTCATTATTCCCACTATGAAAACAAAGTCATATGGACAGCGTTCTTTTGCATACCAGGGCCCAGCAACGCGGAATAAATTGCCCACTGAACTTAGACACAAAGACACAACGATCCCATTCAAGAGTGCTCTCAAAACGCACTTATTTCGACTGCAAGAACAAACTTAAAGACCTAATAATGTTTCCTACCTTAAACATTCTCAGGATTTTTTTAATGCTTTCTAAGTACATGGTGTTTGTTTTAGCAATCGTATCATTATATTTTCTTTTTTTATCTTATAGGTGTTGTCTAATGTTGCAAAGCGCTTAGAGCTTCTATAGATTAGGCGCTATACAAAGTCCTCATTATTATTATTATTATTATTAATACCAATGACTGTGTTTATATTTATTACTTAATTATAATATGTGTCATCTGGATGAGTGAAAGTATTAATATAGGGTTCAGAATATATGACAGGGTTCGGTGCATACGACATTTTTGTAAAAGACTTAGATAGTTCCACCACCTTTGTAATTTCTTAACCTGTGTCATTGTCTACGACCTACATTTAAATGCCTTTCTGCAATAATAAATCGCCGAATTCTTGTTTATCTTCATATTGATTCAATTAGACTAAATAATTCACACAAACCTTGATTGTCTCAGACAATACTCAATAATATTTATATAATACGTGGTTTATAATAAATATTTTTTTTCCCACAACATATGTAACTACTTTAGAGGTCAAAACTGCAAATTGAAGATTTAGTGACCTAGTGCATGGCTTATTATAAAAAGGATAGTTCTGGACCGTATCAATTCGAAGCTACCAAATGCCATGTGGCATCACACACAACATTATCAGCTGTTACCTGGCGTTTGTGGCTTAGGAACGTAAATGATTCAAAATTCTATTTTAGCATCTGTTGATAGTGTTTCGCTGTGGTGTATAGGCAGACGCTTATTTGAATATCAGTCTTATATACACTGATATTTGCCTGGGATATGAACGTTAGAGTTCCCAGAGCAGAGCTCACGAGCCTAGGCCAAGAAGTAACCTACTTGCTGAGCGCCAGCGCAGAACGCTTGAGGTAACGGCTATACTGTCTGAGCATGGTATTTTATTGTCCATCACGATGGTCATTGCTGTGAAGAGGTACCGGGAAGTTGCTTTTTCTAATTTCTAAAAACGTTGCAATGAGAGTTGTTGACAGCGAATCGGATGAAAAATCTCAGATTTCGAGCGGTTGAAATGATTCGAGATGGATTACTTACTCACAAATCATCAGTATTTGAACTAAAACCGATTACATTACCATCTATAGAAGCAATGCCGTCTGCGGCAGGTAAAGTTAATGATGACGCCACTAAACAACGATTGTCTGATTCAGTGATTGAAAATCTGTTAATGGGAGTCGATTATAGCCATCTGACAATATGTTTAGATGACAGCAATAATGTATAATTTCAATTTAGTATGTTCTTGCCTGTGTTGATGGATCTAAGCGAGATATATTTTCAATATTACCTATACAGAGCACGGCACCCCAATCTACTAAAAATATAATTACAAGCTCTGGAAACGTCTACTATCTTTCTTCCATTTGAAGTTTTTCTGGAAATTGAGGTGGAACATGTAACGCTTGTGATATTTATCCTAAATTTTCGAAAAATTATATGATGCCGTTGTTGAAAGTAGATCTATTTCATTAATGGACAAGAAATGGATTGTAGACAAAGTCGGTGGTGCCATGACGATTGTGATGATTACTTTGGATCAGCTGGTTCACCAATGATGTTTATGGAATATGAAATTAATCATGCAGATCATGGACCGCACATACTTTGAAAAGCTAATGACAACTCAGTGGTTCATTGAGGTTTACATTCGCAATTACCCTCTGTCACAATGGGACCCGGGTGGCCGAGTTGTCTAAATCGGTCACCATTGCCAATCGCTGCGATCTAATCTTTGTCGGCGTGGGCTCAAATCTTAAGCTAGGCAAATGTTGGTGTATAAAACACTGCCAGTATCTTCCAGTGGGGCGGTGTTTCTTATCTGGTTTTCGCGAGGTAGTCTTAAATCCCAATTAACAAGACTAACAACTGTGACATATATGGGTTTAGAAGAGAAGTTAGCAAGATAATGTTCGTGGCAAAACACAGTCAAATTAATTCGTAAGAACGTCGCCAACGTTTGGAGTGGTGCAGGTGTCGCTAAAGTTAAAGTCGAATTAGCAACACAGATGTTGTACATGTATATGATAATACCTTCACTGTCTCCATAAGTACGTCATTTGTCGTTCAAGCAGTCGGGAACCACGTCAAAGGTGTCGTTTCTCATCTCTCCCGCTTACTACAGATGCGAACCCAAGAGGTGATACTATGGGAGAATTTACTTTGCATTTGAATAGCCAACATGGTTGTAAACCACCAGAACATGTGTTTATGGAATTTCACACATAAGCAACATAATATCGCCAATACATCTGACAAATTATTACTGATTGAAGGTTGCGGTTAAATGGAAGTCAGGAACCCTCAGGAGAAATGTAGTTAAACCATAGAATCAAATCACGAATATAGCACTTTAAATGGTCATACATGGGTCGAAATCTAACCGTAGTCACAGGTTTACAAATGTCGCAAGAATAAGTTCGTACATTATACCTAGTTTGTTAATATTTAATTGAACCATCTGGATTTGTTCAGACATTTCGTTGTCGATGTGCATTTTCATGCACATGTGGGTGTGCCTCTTTTGTCTACAGTGCTGGCATCGATTTTAACAACACATGTGGTTTCAGATGCACTACTGTGATTCTTTCTGATAAGATTATATTTGGAGGATGCGGATGTTTGACTTTTAAGGTCCTTGAAGCATTTATGGAAACTTCATAATTGTACTTGTTATATATTTGAATAATAGCGTCCTATTCCAATGTGAATGTCGGCGTTAGTATCACCCATTTGGAAAAATAACAAAAAAGCAACAAACTTTGGGGGTCACATTAAAGCTTTTTCCAACATCATGGACCATATTTGTCAAAGTGTGGCTGACCCAAACACAATTCGATCAGCTTACTTCAGCCAAACGCAATGACAACTCAGTGTTACCAAACGCATCCCAATCGGAAGAGATGCAGTTGAAAGGACCGGTGTAAATATACATGTCTCTTGAAGTGATTCCGTCGTTGCATGTAGTAGCAGCTCAAACGGTTGCAAAAGCGGACACATTGAGAGCTGTCCAGACTGCATCGAGGATAACTTGGAAAAGGGCGGTCGATGAACGCGTAGCATCTGGCGGAGCTTCTAATGGTATACCTGGAAGGTCCATAAAAATGAAAAGGCCATCGACTACGTGGAACAATGCGTAGAATACTTTTGGAAAGAGATCTTCGATTATCCGGCACAACTCGCAGATAACCAAGCTGTTCACCAATCGTTATTTACTAACGATAGTTTTAAAATCAGTTAATCACTTGAGGGGTGTCTTCATGCGAAATGAACTTGCGTCAATGGTGACACGCAGACGTGCAAATGGTATTGTCAACCCGAATTTAATAACACGACTTGGTGCTCATTTGGTCGCATACATGGTGACAACGTATATAGATTTGCCTCGATGTTGTCAATTATTAACGAAGGACACCATACCATAAATTTGTTCGACTATACCAGTAGAATTCCGATTAGACGGCCAAATGTGCGGTTATGTTGTTGTTGAAGCATTATGCGCACTGACGAGAACAAAAGCTTCCTCACCACGAGCAATGCATTGACTTATTGATTTTATATTGAATGCAATGACTATTCATATACATGGAATGACGATGAGGTGCAGATGTTGATCAAGCCGATGTGCCATCAACGCGGAGTTGAATATATTTACTAGACTTAACGAGCTGGTGAGTTTTCAAGATTGAATAGGTGAATTACAGACTTCTAATGTTGTTATTAACAATATCATTGTCAAGCTCAAAGGCGCTGACTCAAAGGACCTAGTTGATAAATCTGAAAACGGGGGAATCTTAGAATGTCGTGTCGACTTCGTTTACTAAAAGGTATGTTGATTCTGCCAATGATGGTATGAATCAATACGTGGATGAACTAACCACGAATTTGACAGTATCAATTGTAGTAATTTCACTTATCTAATACCTAATAAAGGCCACACAAAAATGGTTGAACAGTTTTTGATAATGTGAATGGTTTTGGCACACCTAAATATACCGTTTGAACAACACGAGTCTTAGTCGTATTTATTTATCATATCCAACTATTATATTGGAAGGTGTCAGTTAACATCATTGATAAGTAGTACGTAACGGACCTGACACTGCTGCTTGAAAATTGTTTGCATATACAACTTCAATATAAATAAAATGCAGCATGAATCATTTAACGTTTATCCATACTGCTATTTGTTTCTCTTTGAGACCAGATTGGTCATTGAATATGTCGTGCAATCTGACCGCTTCAATGAAGTTGCGGAAATTTACTGACGGATAGTGAAAGCCAACAGAGATTGTGATTATGTTATACTTGTTAACAAATATCTGTCCGTGTGGTGTTATCATACATTCACATACACTAAAATGTATTCTTGATAGTTATTATTGACGGCACCACCAACGGCAATAACACACGCGGATTTCTTCTACAGCGGTTAAAGGAAACTACCGACAAACCCAACCCGCTTTACGTTCATTAACGAATGTGTCGCACCATCATCAACTCACCTGAGAAATTAAAGATCTCGCTTTTGATTCAACAAGGTCGTACTTGACCGTGTATTATGTATTGGACGACACAGATATATATATATATATATATATATATATATATATATATATATATATATATATACACACACACATATATATATATCATTTAGTGACGTAATCGATGCGATGTTCAATGGAAACGGGATCTATATGACCAGAACGAACAGTCGCCGGTCGCCGAAAATTAAAATGTTTCCCTAGCAGATATTTTCTATTATTGTATAGCTGTTGTAGCAGATCCCCCCTCTCCACGCAGCTGTTGTGCCCAAGGGAACGACGAATCCCGATACAGCTTGGCACCAACGGCGTCGCAGGAGTTGCCGGAATGACGTTGAAGTCAATGTCATACCACCTTAGGGACTCCATCTCCGGATTTTCTGTCGGGGTTTACTCCCTTAGCCTTTCCCATGAGTGGGTATAGCCACAAGGCAGCAGAGGTTTGGAATCGGAGTTTTCCTCCTCCTAGATGAGCTACCATCCAAGGTTTACGAGTCCCATCTACCCAAAGCAACTGGTTTTAAGGCGCCAGTGTGCCGCCTTCACCCCTTATCCTGTTAGTAGAAAACATGGTCTGCCGGTCTTCAAATCTAACCCACTCGCGAAGGCCAGGAGCTGGATTTTAGTTGACAGAGGCAGTAAGAGACGCAGGCCGTATGGGGCATTTTGGACGATTGGGGCGCTTGTCTCCCACTCCCACCCCGGGCAATGTCAACCTTAGACCTGGCTCCTAGAAGCGACGGCATTCCGCCTGAAGTTCTCAAAAGCGGAAAACTAGCACTGCTCCAGCCCCTACACACACTCCTCTGCCTTTGCTGGGAACAGGGAAACATCCCACAGGACATGCGTGACGCCAACATCGTCACTTTGTACATAAACAAAGGAGACCGTAGCGACTGCAACAACTATCTGGGCATCTCCTTCCTCAGCATCGTCGGAAAGGCTTTCGCCCGTGTTGCCTTGGCGCGCTTGCAGATCCTAGCCTCCCGCGTCTACCCAGAGTCCCAGTGTGGATTTCGAGCCGGCAGGTCAACTGTAGACATGATCTTCTCTCTACGTCAGCTGCAGGAGAAGTGTCGCGAGCAGCAGATGCCCCTCTACATTGCCTTCATAGACCTGACAAAGGCGTTTGACATGGTTAGTCGGAGTGGACTCTTCAGACTCCTGCAGAAGATCGGCTGCCCCCCACGTCTGCTTGCTGTCGTTATGTCGTTCCACGAGAACATGCACAGCACAGTGTGCTTCAATGGCGCAACATCTGAAGCATTCCCAGTCACTAGCGGAGTCAAACAAGGCTGTGTCCTTGCGCCGACGCTCTTTGCATGTTCTTCTCCATGCTTCTCCAATACGCATTCAAGGACTGCAGCGAGGGAGTGTACATCCATACCAGGGCTGACGGCAAGCTGTTCAACATCGCCCGTCTCCGTGCTAAGACTAAAGTGACAGAGATACTCATCCGTGAATTGCTCTTTGCCGACGATGCAGCCTTGATATCACACACGGAAGATGGACTTCGGCAGCTGGTATGCTGCCTCTCCCATGCATGTAAGGAATTTGGACTGACCATCAGTTTGAAGAAAACGAATGTCATGGTACAGGACACAGACTCCCCTCCCTCTGTCTCCATCGATGGGTACAATTTGGCAGTTGTCGAGAACTTCATACACCTCGGGTCTAACATCTCCAGCTCACTCTCCATTGATTCTGAGGTGAGCGGCAGGATTGTCAAGGCAGCAGCAGTGATGGCCAGACTTAACCAGAGGGTCTGGAACAACTCCAACCTCACAGAGAAGACCAAACTGCGTGTCTACCAAGCGTGCGTGCTCAGCTCACTTCTCTACAGCAGCGAAACATGGACCACCTATGCAAGACACGAGAGGAAACTCAACAGCTTCCACCTGAGATGTCTGCGGTGCATTCTGCACATCCAGTGGCAGGACAAAGTACCCAGAACAGAGGTTCTAGAACGCGCCAACATGAACAGCATGTACTCCATACTCAGCGAGAGGCGCCTTCGCTGGCTTGGCCATGTCAAGAGAATGGACCCAGGTCTCATTCCCAAGGACCTGTTATATGGGGAGTTAGCAGAAGGTGCACGACCAACTGGACGACCACATCTGCGCTACAGAGATGTTTGCAAGAAAGATATGAAGACAGCAAATATCAATGTCAACGACTGGGACAGCTGTGCAAACAACCGTTCCAGCTGGCGTCTAGCTGTCAGGCAGGGAGTTCAAAACGCAGAGGAAAAGAGAAGAATAAAACAAGCTGAAAAGAGAGCTGAAAAGAAGGATAAGCAAAAGCGTACTTTGGAGCTACGCCATCGTCTCCCGTAGCCGGACGGATGCCAAAAAGAATAGCTGTTGTGCCAGTAAAAATGGTATTTGTTTAGAAGTCAAGGTGTATGTTGCACCTCGTCAAGATTAGATTGTTGAGGAATGGTACTACGCAATTATAATATCAATACAAAAAAGAACTACAATCGACCTTCAACGCTACCAGTGGCGAACAATACATCAAAGTGAAAAAAAAATCATTTAAAGATGAAATCATTAAGAAAAATGTGCTGATCATGAAATTCAACCAGCGAGTTTGGTTGTTGATGCTATTTGTGATCTTGCCGAGACAACAACTGTTGGCCTTGGTGTGACCGGAATCGCAACCAAAGCAACTATTATAGGCACACTAGCCGCAATTATTGCTGAAGCTATATTGATATTAGCTGGTGTATCTGATTGTGCTTGAATATTAATTTCGATGCGATTATATTCACGAATATGTAGCTATCGAGGACTGTTTACAGCAGCACAACGTAGTCTCAACGAAAAAAATAAATAATTCGGTGGCTATCGAGGAGAAAATAAGTAGGATGGCTGAGTTCTAGACTGTGTTGACAAAAATTAAAAATCACCAACTACTCCCAGCACTGTTAAGAAATTGTGAAGTGTATTAGCATAAAACAAAAGTTGATTAAAACAAAAAGCAATAAACAAATACCAAATTCAAGTCTTACTTGTTTATCAAATGCATATAATTCTGTTTGGAATTATTCCAAACGTATTCATGCAATCTGTGCTCAGAGTAAACTAATCCAATGTTCCTGGTTGAAAAATTGAATGTTACATAATCCCATGTGTATTGTCAATAGATGCATTGATATTGTAAACAAATAGAATGTTGAATACATAATTCTTTGAAGTGAATACTTACATCATTTTAGTTTTGTATTCTTTCAAACTTATCGCAAAGTACACAATTATTCGTTTTTGTTATAAACGTGTAATGCGTTTTGTATTATTTAAAAAAGTATTCTTGCATTATTGCTTTAAAGTTAAGTTAGACATATCTTCATCGCTAAGAATATGTAATACAGTTTTGCGTTACATCAACGTAATTTTAAAATGCATTTTTATTGATAAAATAACACTAAATGTCTTTTTCTGACAAAATGTTATATTAATTGCTGCATTTTCTTCCTTGAGCTACAGGGGTAGGGATTGGAATGAGGTGAATTGTTCCTTAAATACATTTAAGAAGCTTACTTCTACTCAATACTATTATGTACCTACTATAGGGTAAACGTATTCTTTATCTAGTAAATGTGCATGAAAGACCGCGAAAATATGTTCCCTTGTATCTGAAGTTCGACCTGAATAAACAAGAAAAGTACCTAAACTATACAATATCTCCGCAACTCGCTGTTCCCATGGACCCATGTCTAACTGGCACATTTCATAAATACATATAGTAGAAATACTAAGTTAGACAAAGATTTTAAAACGTTTTTAAATACATCGATAGTTTTCCTGTTGTAATCTCTTTTATGTGTAGTTATTATATTAAGTGATTCCTTTCATTAAGATAATTGTAACATATTCCAGTATGGAAAGATAAGCACGATATTGTCATGTAAGGTACAATCCTTATTATTGCTGAATAAGTGTACACACGTATAACTGTAATATCCATAACTACTGTACATTCTTGATTCGTTTTGTTGCTTTTTTTTATATAACTTCTAGTAATGTCAACAACTCAACCCTGTAAGATATGTTTAAAATAGTACATAAAACGATTGCCATCTTTAACGCAGTAGCCTACCATTCTCGATTCACTATATTAACTTTAGTATTTACATGCAAGAAGTAATGGGATTCTGCTGGTGGTTTACTTTTAGAAAAAGATATGAAGTTATCATTAACAGGTAGCACCAGACAGTGAGGAATAATACAGAATGGTAGGAAGAATTTTTGGCCCTGTTGCATTCGGGTAGGCTTGTTGGTAGGTGTACTAGAATAAACGTTTCAATCTAAGATTGAGAGAAAAACAATTATGCTCGCTCGTCACATAATTATGTCTGGTGATAACATGTTATATTGCACCCTGACCAAATTATCATATAGCAAGAGCTTCCAATCCGTTAGCAGTTACCACTTCCTGGTCGAGGAGACCAATCGAAATTTATATTGTTTTAATAAGTATTATGCCACGCCTCTATTTCTGGGTATAAGTACTCGTGTTCTCGTGACAAATGTATTCAAGAACATCCTGCTGTCAAAGGCGTCTGATTTTCTCACTCTTGCATCATGAAGCCGATGACAACCGACACGAAACCAGACATAGGCACAGTTGTTGTGCAAACAGCTTCTGAACCAAAGGTAAGATTTGGGAAATTGCTTTAAACTCAAATCCACTTTAGAATAGAAACATTGTGAGTGAATGTAAAATCAGTCAAATTGGACAAATGTATTATTTTGCATTATTTTATGTTATGTTCAAAACATCAAAGATCATTTCACTAGATTGTTTTCATTAAGGGATACAGCGAACGTTTAAGACCTCATGGACAAAACATTCGTATCTGCTAGTTCAGAGTACACATGCATGCATTGCTTTTACTTTGAGAATTTTATATTATTTCAGCTATTTTATTTTTGTTTTTATGTCTTCTCAATTTATTCATGAAACGTCAATACGTTCTCTTTGCTGCACGTGCAGCCACATTAATGGTACCAGCATTTTCCTCTCTGTGACGTGTGGGAACCGGAATTCAGTAAGGCTTGATGGCAAACTTTAAAATGCTTGGTTAGTATCCATATGCTAGAACGAATTTAAGCAGCACCATGTTTTGAAGAAAATAAAATTGAAAAGACCAACCATCCCGGAATCAAGCGCATCAACAAGACTTTGTTTTTCTCAGATATTAGATTATCTTGCTAGGATTTCTGCTGATGTGCTTCAGTAGATTTTTTTCTATTGCAATCGCATATCTTTAATACTAACATGTACTGTTTCTACAGAGACCGGAAGAGGCTAAAGAAAAGAGAAAGAGGCTTAAGATAATAGCCATATCTGTTGTTGTCCTTGTTGTCATAGTGACCGCTGCGATCGTCACTGTTGTGTATGTAGTAGGAAAGCAGGCAGAGGACACTATCAAGGTAAAGATGGAAATACAGTCTGAATGAAACCATTATGATTTCGTACCTTACTTACCCTTTATTTAATCTATTTCTTATCTTGTACATAATTGTTTCTTCACTTATATTATAAAAATTAGTAGTACTATTAAACGTGTTTACTTTTCAGCTTGTGTTTATAAGGTATTAAAAACTGATGCGAACAATTTTTCATCCGACCATTGTAATGCTAAGATAGATATTTTACCGGACTAAGGATGTACCCGTATTTAATGTCCTACGATTTTCGTTTTCATTTTCCATACAGATTACATTAACCATATGCCAAAGATTTCATGATATTCCAAATAGTTAACTGGCTTGGTGAGATGCGTTGCCCGCACGTCTTAGATAGCTAAATTTTGTTTAAACGAATAGATTTCCTATATAGATAGGTAACACAAATTCAAATAACTGCAGCACATACTGTACCATTACCATAGCAACCACTTCTGCAATCAATACCGTTGTAAATAAAACTCATTTTGATATTACAGCCATTGGTAAATTCTTCTACAATTAAATCACAAATTTTAATGTATTACTTGCTGGATTGTTTTTATATAGACTGCGTGGCTTACCTCCAGGGACGAGTCTGGAAAGACAACTTCACAGAAAGTTACTGTCACCTCAAGAGAGGAGAAATTTGAAATTGCAGGAACTGGCACAGCCGTTTTTGATTTCGATAAGGTATCGATAGAACTATGATCTTGTATAGTAAGTTGTTCAGCAGGTAATGAAGTACTTTGAAAATCAAACATGAACGAAATCGCACGTTCGATCGTTTCATCACGGCACACACTTGTGTCACAATTATTCTATATTTTGCTATTATTCCGGTATGAATTAGACAGTGCACATTCAAATAAACGTTGCATTCCCACAATTATTGTGTCACCATTTTTATTAAAGGACTATCACGTAACGCGACTAATTTCTCGAGTATATCTAAAACTGCGGGTAATATGAACAAAGACAAGTAAAATGAATAAAAAAAATGTTGGTTTAACGAACTGCATTTATCTATATTCTGAAACGTAATGCTTCATAATCAGTTTAATGTCTCTCTAGTCGAATACACCGAATTATTTTCATCTGCATAATTCCAATCAAAAATCAGAAACCACATCTTTTCGCATTGTACAACCTCGCAAGTTATCCCTCTGTATTGCTGAATGGATGGATGGGCTACACAAATATATGCTAAGAAACATTTGGAATGCTTGCCTTCATTAGCCCAGAGGAAAGCTTTTCTGCTGCAGTCAAGACTAAAGTCCAGAGAGAGAGAGAGAGAGAGAGAGAGAGGCAGAGACAGAGACAGTCAGACAGACAGACAGGGACAGAGAGAGAGAGAGTTGGAGTAAATCATTCTGTTATAATGATAAATAATATAAAAAAGAGCAAGACCGGCTTGAGTTCCAACATTTGTAATACTGCATTCAATCAAGGTTTTCATGAAAAGGACCAAATAATATATTCGTCTCGTTCGCTATTAACGCTGAGATTTACAGTTTGATAATATGCAAACAACTGATGATCAAAAAAAAAAATCAGAATATATCTTATATTTTTTAAATTCAAGTCCTGGATGGATATTGGTTAATACTGACTTATTTTCTTATTTGATTGTTTCTGTCTCTCTCAAATTAGGTCATTTTGTGTGGAGCATACAAATAACTTAAGCCTGTCAAAGGATCTCTCTCTCTCTCTCTCTCTCTCTCTATATATATATATATATATACACACATTTGTGTAAGAGTGTGTGTGTGTGTGTGTAAATATAAAGGGCACCAACATGTAAATATTTAGGCAAAGCGCTTTTTACATACTATTAATTTAGTTCAATCTCTTGCAGTTTTAACGTTTGTCAACAATATTCCTTCGTCTTTTTTTAATTTTAAACCACGACTTCATAATTATACTTTTCTGCGACGTCTTCACAATGAAAAATATATTTTTAACATATGTTTTTTGCAATTTTCAGAGTCTGCTTGTATACAAATCTGACAAAATGTCAAAACCAACCTGCTTCTTGACCGCCATCAACACGTCTACATTACTTTCCCCAGAGAAACTGAAAGATTTCCTTGGAGACAAAACGGTGAGTTTCAATGTATCATTCTATCTTTCTCGCATAATGACTGCAGCCACCGATCCAAGTCGCTCAGTAATGCTTTACGACTTCATCCATACAAGCTGTTCTGTGCATTGCTTTTATTCCCTATTTACACAAAGTTTCATCGTCTTGACCCATCGATTGAAGTCAAGAAGTACGATAGCAAACAATCAGTTTGGGTCCGTGACCGCACAGTGAGAAAATAAAGGTTTTCTAGGATATTTAGTAACAAGGATTTTCCGTTACTGCGTATAATATTACATCCTGGTTATAATGCTTC
The DNA here is from genome assembly GCA_028554795.2 of Sinohyriopsis cumingii. Classification (NCBI taxonomy): domain Eukaryota; kingdom Metazoa; phylum Mollusca; class Bivalvia; order Unionida; family Unionidae; genus Sinohyriopsis; species Sinohyriopsis cumingii. The sequence continues at coordinate 42,168 of JAPYKE020000092.1, forward strand.
ATTATTTTAAAAGTATACATAGAAGTAAACAGTCTGATGCATTAACTATATCATCTTTATAATTAGAACTGATTAATTTCATTTGTTCATTACTATTAAACACAAAAATAATTTAAATTAGGACGATATGCTTATCGTTTTATGCAATTAATAATTTACCTGATTTGCCAATATGAAGGAATTAATCTCATGGTAAAATATTGGAGGGTATTATATATATATATATATATATATATATATATATATATATATATATATATATATATATATATATATACAATGTGCGGTAGCGTTTACTTACTTTGGATGTGGCCAGTATGAGAAAGAGATAGATTATATGACTTGAGTATATCAAACAAGGTACAGACATGAACCAGCTATTGCTCACTATAATATCGGCACTGAATATCAGGACAAATAATCCCTTCTGCAACTAAATTAGACGGATTCGTAGTCAATTGTGTTTAGTTCTCACCTGGGAATTACCGTGTCAGGCAGTTTCCAAGGTCATTGTGCTAATCAGATTATAATAAGTAGTTACACTTCTCAATCATAATTAGAATTCATGAAAGTTACTTCACTCTGTCTATCAATCTGTTTATCTATCTATCTGTCTATCTGTCTATCTATCTGTCTGTCTATCTATCTATCTGTCTATCTATCTATCTGTCTATCTGTCTGTCTATCTATCTGTCTATCTGTCTGTCTCTCTATCTATCTATCTGTCTATCTATCTATTTATCTGTCTATCTATCTATCTATCTATCTATCACTCGGGCTATATGTCATGGCTATCTGCTAGAGACAACTTAATATTTATATGTCATTTCTAACCTGATTAGTTCAATATAATGTACCTATTACAATCTATCTATATATCTCTCTATCTATCTATCTTTCTATCAATCAATCTATCTATCTATCTATCTAGGAACTTACTTGCATTTCAACTTACCAATGTATGTCTATTCGGTATATTTAGACATCCGACTTGCCCTCGAATTCATCCGATCGTGCCGCGTACATGAGTTCAGGCGTTGTCGTACCGAATAAGGATTTTCTCTCTCCCTTGTCAAAAGAGCTATGTAAGGACACTGAAGTCATTTGGATGGTGCCCAAGCCAGGTGATAACATACATACATACATACATACATGCATACATACATACATACATACATACATGCATACATATACTATTTAGGTCTCAAGTCGACATTTATAACTATTTTGTAAAAAAAATTTAAATTAAATCTTCGAATTTCAGGGCAACAGTCTAAACATGTTCGTACGTGTATATATATATATATATATATATATATATATATATATATATATATATATATATATATATATATATGTGTGTGTGTGTGTGTGTGTGTCCTTTTGGTATTTCATTTCAATTTCATCTGTGTTTATTTTTTGTTTTCTGTTGATCTTATATGTGTATTTACAGTTGGTATTCGGAAAAAACTTAAATAAGTCATGCACAAAAGTTCCTTTTTTTCAGACTGCGTCGACGAGAAATCACTGGACCGGAACAAGAGAGCATGCTTCTACTACTACTACTGTTATTTAAGATATTGCGACCGTTATTATTGTTATTATAGATGCTACTGGTGGCTATTTTGCTAGTAATGTGTGCGACTATAAAACAGTAAAATACAAAAAGACTATTGGAATAACCTTAATTGAATGTACTGTTGCAACGTATATTGTATAGACGCACATAAACCATTTGCTGAGGCAGCCTCTCAGTGTTTCCAATAGTAATAGCAGCTCTATAATGTGTTTCACGGAGAAATGCTAGTTACCACTTGAAATAATCTGATGATTTTATCCAGTTTTTCGAAATTAAGATTCAACTTAATTGTATTTCTTAGAAATTTAGAGCTCAACAAAATTGGCAGTTTCATTGAGGAAATGAACTTTCAAATTATATTCTTTGGTTTGAAATAAATAAATCATATCTAATAATAAAGCATGAATATACACTACTTGGTTCCTGTATTTTACGTTGTGACATTAGTAGCATTTCGTTGAGGTGAACATTTAATTTTCTATCCTACCCTACATAAAAAAGCTCCATAGATATTATTCGTGTAATTTTAATTCTTTCAGCACATTTTTATTGCGCACCTGCTCCACCTTGAACCAACATATGGATCATTCCTAATCGCAAACGTGTCTTCCAAATATCAATTTACATGCAATATTTCTGAAGTAATCTGAATTAAAACCATCGTACTTTAGAATATATTATATACTATTCTAAATATTTTTCCTTATCAAAGAAGTTATAGCGATACTGTCTTGAATATTATATTAAGGTGGCATGATTGCAAGTAAACAGTTTAAATGTATCTAGCCCCGTTTTCATTTGTATGATCTGGAAATTCCAGGACAATATGGAAGGGATATAAACCTATTATGTACGGATGGTTTGTCTTGTAACAAATATTAATACTGTTTTAAAGATTTGAGCGAATAATGGGTCTCCCTTTTCAAAATCAATGTCGGGGAGCTTATTTCAACACACACACACTTTGTGCACAATGATTATGTTTGTACTTTTTAACTGAATTTTTATAAACATTATCAATAGGTTTACATGAACATATACAGATTTTAATATAGGGCGTCCTTTCGCACACGGCCAGGATTGCATTATTTATTTTTTCAACAAGACGTACGATCTATAACAATAATTTCCTGCAGACGCGATTATGTGACGCAGCTATACATAGTATAATGCTTATTAGAAACCTGCCGAGAAGAACTTTATTTGTAATATTATTATCAAGCTAAATCGAAGAGGTTCAGAGAACCTATTCACACTTTTATTAAATGTGTAAGGATATGATAGGGTGCTATGTATACTGGTTTGTTTTGACTGACGTCACGTAAGTACATGAAATTGTGACTAAGTGGGTTTCATAAGCGGTGGAATAAAGTTCCAGCCTTGGAGACGAATGCATTGATATCGCTCTTGAATTTCAAATAACGGTGCGTATTTTACAGGTTTCTAAAGGCAAAAAAGTATTATGACTATAAAAATAGCTTTTGATGATCCACCAAAACATGTACATTTTTAAATATCAACAAATCCACAAGAAATTATCTAGTAAAAAAATTGTTTTTGATTTTCGTTACCCTATCCATTGAACCATAAGGCCAAAACGCAAATATTATATACGTTTTAGTGTTACAAACATTAAAAATCAGTTTAATAAACGAGGTAAATGTCAAAGTACTGTGGAACCTACACGGAAACCGTTTATAAAGAAGCATTTATTTTGCATTTTTATGTCACTTGTTTAGGCTCGAATAAACAGTAAAACAAGAAAGAGTGAAAACAACAAGTTTAAAAAAATACAATAATCTATTTCCCTAGAAAAATTCTGTGAAAATGAAAAAAATATGAACTTACGGTTTTATAGAATCAAATCCAAAATTAATCCAAGAATAATCCAAGAATAAATTTTTAATAGTCATAATAACAAGATGTTCTACTGATTTCACGTTCGATTCCCGAGGAAGAATCCAAGATGGAACACGATGACGTATGCTGCAATCTGTAGTGTTGAAGTCTACAGTTCCTTGTAAAAACAAGAACTATCACTCCGGTTTCTTATAGCTGAATAAATGTTTATAAAAAACTATGCTTCTTCCACAATATTACATGAGCACACGTATTTTCCAGAAAAATAACAGAATTAATCCTTTTGAATCCAAGTAATTTGAAATAACTCCAAACCAAGTAATTTGAAATAACTCCAAACCAAGTAATTTGAAATAACTCCAAACAGCACAACATACAACTAAAAGTTTAACAGCCCAGCTTTTTCTGAGATTTATTCTCCAAAACATGCGTAAAATCGTATTCTTAACGTACACAAGGGGTCACGTGATCATCTTCAGGAAGCTTATAGAAAGCAATTACCTGTCATAGGTCACGTACACCCAGTATGACCCTGACGAAAACCAATCGTTTGAAATAAAATAGGACTTCTTTACAATGCTTGCTACACATTTTGAAGCAACGTCCGGATTTAGATTAACACCTTATGTTTATAAACTAACAGTCAAGGTCAAACTATTTTCTAAAAATAGTATCATCTCTAGTGAATAAATTTACGTTACAATATCATGTAACGGAAAATTTAAAAAATATTTAAAACTGACAAACGATTAAATTGATATAAATATGTATTAAATCAGATATGATTAAATCAAATATACATAACAACAAACAAATCATTTTGATATCTCTATAAAAAGTTTTGTAGAGTCATAAATCTGTTAACAGATACAGAGCCTTATATGACATGAAAGTTTTGTTAAATCAAGTACATTTGCCATCGCACCATGAAATATACTTTTGGTATCAAACTAATATTCATGATAAATTTTCCGTGATTGTTTAGATACAAAAGTTATTGACTGCATCTGCCCACATTACAGTGGTTCCTTCATTTTTGCTGCTTTGATGTCTCTAAAATCATGCAGACCATGCTTAAAAATAGCTTGAAGCACCACTTACAAAGCAAACATTTTTGTGTCTATAAACCAAAGTAGTTTCCGCAACTAAGGACCCACTATTCATCAACTTGCAAGCTTCCAATCAACTAAAACAACTGGTACTCAATGCAAACGGAAATTCTGATAGAAATCAAGTTCCCACACCTTGAAATAGCCTATGATCTAATAGGGACCAAAGGATTAATTTCGAAATTGAACCACTACTGGTTAACAAGCCGCATATATTAACGGATACTCGAAACTGAACCACAGTTTAACATGCCACATATATCAAAGGATAATCAATTTCCTAACCTGTCGAAAAATTAAAACCAAAGAAACGAGATAGGTGGTCAACTCTCAGAATTACACAAGCTCGAAAATGGAACTCCACAGTGTATTTTCCTGGGCCATACATTGTTTAAAACCATGAAAAGCGACTTGCAACAGTCAATGGATGAATCCTGTTGCAGTTTGCCGTTAACAGTGGAATCTGAAAAACTTGTTACACATCCATTGAAGCTCCGGGGGCGAATTCTTGTCGTGACTGAATGGAATTGGTCGCATGGCAGATAAATGCGGCTTCAGACTATGCAATACAATATAGTACTATTTAGCCCCCAAACCAAATATATAAGGAGCACCCGGACATGTATCTTAACAATATTTAAATAAAAGTTATCAAAATGGCCCAATTCCGAGGGATACTATCGGACGAGCACCTAACATGCAGCCAATACGTAGCTGAACTAGATAGAAAGATAAGGAAGGGACCTAAATATTTTGAGAAACCTCAAGGGAAAAAATTGGAAAGTGGAACAGTCCACCTTTCGCACATTTTATAGGACACTATTTCGATCAAAGGTCGACTATGGGTGACAAGCGTATGTCTTGGCACACCCAAATTTAGTAAGGAAACTAGACGAGTACAGTAATAAGATCTAAAAATATGCACCGGTGTACTAAAACGAAACTCTGGGATGGAACAACATATTCTAGAAGGGGAACTGTCCCTCAGACTAAGACAAAAATAATAAATTGTGAGATCTGCGACAAGGATATCAATCCACTACGTTTCGCACTATACCGGGACTATCATCGAGAGATGCAGTAACTCCGTTAGGCATAAAGTGGCCCCAAACTTACAAGGGGGAAAATCCGTGAATTACATCATGAATAAACAATTATCTTTATCCAAGCAGAAAAAAGAAAATACTCAAAGCCTTGCTATAGGACCTGCAAAACATCCTAAACAAATTGTAATGTTCTTATATACAGCACAAAACAAGAACAAAGACTAGAAGTTGAGGCAAACTTACGTGGTATAGAGGCGTTAGATATAACGGAAATATCGAAATGTACACCGTTGATTCCAGGACAAGGCATAAACATATAGGCTAGACTATCTGATAACAGTCTTTCTGTCTGTATCTATCTCTTTCCCTCTCTCTCTCTCTCTCTCTCTCTCTCTCTCTCTCTCTATATATATATATATATATATATATATATATATATATATATATATATATATATATATAGATAGATAGATAGATATTTAAACATGAATGTTCGAGATATGGGCAATAAAACTAGCTGTTAAATGGCTTCCAAACACTTAAACAACAAATGCTGCCTTACTTAGCGGAGTCATGCAACTCTTCCAGTAGAGAGAATCTGAAGGGAGAAGTTAACGTAAAGGTCAATATCCTGGAGGAGAATAATTCTAATGTAAAACTTAAATTTGAGACATCTCACACTGATATACTAGAACACGGAAAGGTCGACAAAGAAGCAAGAGAAACAAACTGAGCTGCCATATTATTCATCAACCGGGTTATATCATACAGATAAACTACAGTATAATAAGACAACGACTTGATAACAAATACCAAGGGAATAAGACAAACCCTATACAAGCTGAAAGTACGTAGAAATATCAATGTTAAAAATTAATGAACCCACTTAGCGCAAGAATAAAAATTGAAATAACGTTATTAGCTAGGATTATCTGAAGGTTCTTACCGAGCAAAATTAATTGCGCAAGTGTAGCTAAGAAAGATGCAGTTTTGATTTGCTGGTTGCTCGACTCAGTGTTTCACAAGAAATGGTATTCACCAAACAAGTAATTTAGCAATATTCAAACTGTTTCGTGATCACATACTGCCGTTCTCACACGTTATACTGTCCAGAATAACAAGTATTCAGACTTCGTCACCGGATGTCAGAATGGTTTAAAGATCTCGCCGTTAGAGATCACTTTCTCATCTCACTTCTGTCACAGCCGAATGGTCAAAAGCTCTCGACTTTACAGATCACTCACTTCTGTCACTGTGAGCTCGCGTCTTGGCTCGACCATGGGGTCAAAGGGATAAACCTTGCTAGTAGCTTCCTGTGGCTCGATGGATGGCTCTTCTCTGAGTCTTCACATGTTATATCTCCTCCGAATAAATTGGACGCTATGTATAATCTCTCGTATATTAAAAATGGCCGTAAACCCGACACAGGAAAATCAAAACTTATGTAGTATAGATCACAGAGATCATAGAGCAGTACGAAGATTGCCTTTGTTCTGTTTTGTTTGTTTCTACTTTGCTTTTTCTCTGCAAAGCGTAATGACGGAAAGCCGCTTTACACACCGTGACCAATGGCGATACATGGTGTGTGTGTATAAGTGTGTGCGTGATTTGGAATGTTAACGTAACTTTAACAACTCTAGTCATATCACTACGATGTCTGGTGTGTGGCGGTTTAGAGATGTCCAGCACTGGGGCATCATGCCGGAGACATGTATCATCATGTTTCACCCAAAAACATTATTCTGAGACCAGACCGATCAGTCGTAAGACTAATTTCTTATGCTCTCGGCTGGGGATCGAAACCACGACCTCCCTTTTCCAGGTGGACGCTCTAACCATTATGTCTGGGCGATGTAAGGAAGATAGCGGAAACTATACCTTAACAATCACTGTCAAGAAAATAAGGGAGAATAATTTTTAATACTGCGTTTATGTTCATGCGAAAGAAAATTAGTGTTATATGATGCAATGTAAATAGTGAGAAGTATGTATTTTGTTTAACAATGTTTTGACGTATAATTTATATCTTTTAATGAAATTTGATATTATGTAATGGGCGAGAGGCAACACAAAGAAAGTATTAACACGTCCATCCGCGCATTCTTACTTAAAGCCTAGTGAAAACTGTTCAAGTCCAAACTCTGTATCGATACACCCAAACATTCTAAACTCACTAGTCTGTGGATGTTATCTCTTCAGATTGTGCAATCTGTAGGCATGTGCACTTCAATGAAGATGAGACGGACAAGACTCGATTCCAGAAAGCAACAGTTAGATCTTGTCTTTCCTTTAGTCACACATTGGGACTTGTTTGATTCTCCGCAGACAGTGATCCCGATGAGCATGGGTTTGGAATACAAAGAGCGGTAAATGTAGTTTGAATATCAAGATAAGTAGAGAGGAGTGTAGCCACCCGGTTAAATGAAGCATCTTACTAACGGGCCTTGCTAGCCAGGAAATTGTGGTCTAGTGGCACGTGGGCCGACTACGATACGGACGAACTTGACGTACCCACAGTGGCAGTTGTATGTGCCTTCCCGTTATATGAATAATAAATGAAAATAAAACAAAGAAAAAGAATAATTGAATGCTGACAATGTTTTCAAAGATTATTTATTAATATAATGCAAGTATATTGATCCGCACACAATTTAAGTTTACTTGTAGAAGACACGAAATAAAGAGAGAAAATATATTCTTGTTTGAAGGAATGTTTAGCCGAACAGTTTACCTATACATAGCATTTGTATGTGTAACATGATTTCCATTTAGCCACACGGGTGATCAATTGCAATCATATATCGATGGCATGCAGTTGTATGAAAATGAAAATGGAAGACATAAAGACATTTTTACTTGAATAACCGTATATGAAAACAATGGATGGGGGAAACAAACTATGACATCCATGAGAAGTTGTGACACATTTAAGGGATTTATTAGTATTTGCAATGTCGAAAACAACAAGTTTTTAGTTAACAATGAAATAATATGCTGAATATATTTGCACATGTGATGGAAAATTGTCTCCAATGTGGGAAATTTAAATGAATTATGCAAATGATAATATGCAAATATTTCGATGAACGATATGTTGCCTAACCATATTACTGGAAATAATAATATGAACCAAACATTAATTGACACCGTGGATCACGTACTTTATAATGTTGCCGCCGCCAATGACAGTGTCAAATGCTGTGTACAACTCATTATTATAAAAGGCTACTTATAAAAACGCACATAAATTTTGATTCAGATATCAAAAACTCACCATATGATCTTTTGTTTCCTGATTGCCACTGCATGCTAATTGGTCCAACACGTTTGGGCAAGACGAATGTACTGCGCAATATGCTGCTAAATAATGAATTCAGGAACAAAAACGTCATTACGTATATGGTCAGTTCCAGAGAAGGTAAATAAAAAACACCTTGATGAGGTCGTTAACAGATCTGCTTCTTCTGACCAAAGCAAGACGGCTAACTGTAGAATAAATGTTGCATAAAGTTCCACATGAATTCCAGTCGATTGCCAAATAAATTCCGAGTGAAGTAGCTATGTTTACTAACTAATATTGCAATAAAATTTAGTCTACCCTGAGATATAAATAGTAGCTATATATTTGATTGTTTCCAAAATAAATGACACTGGTCAGGTACACCATTAACTTAGAAGAGAACATAGGTAAAGTGCAAACTACAGATTATAATGTATATAATCATTAAGAAAAGCCAACACAAAATACAAATTAAATAGACATAACACCAATGTCGTGGACAAGACGCCGCTAAATTTAAACAGTAATATCACAAGTCCATAAGCGACACCATACCAGTGGGTACGCTTTGTCTATGATATAGAAATGGCAACATGGAAGAAAATGTCTGGATGATTTCATACCAAAGGCAAACAACTTCCATCCCTCAATAAAATTCACGGCAGAAGTCTCCAACTCAAATCACGTTCTCCTGGACACGAGAACCAGACTCATAGAAAACAAACTCCATACAGACATCTCCTCGAAACCAAACGACAAACACCTGTTTCTCCTCCCAAGTAGCTGTCATCCAAAAGAAGGCATTGTGAATATCCAATAAAGCCAGGCACTGAGGATACGCAGAATTTGCTCCGGCGATGAAACATCCCTAAAAAGGTCTGAAGAGCTATCTAAACATTTAATTTACCGAGGGTACGACAAAGACCTGATTACGGAAGCAACCCAAAGGGCTAAACAACTAACCGCGATGACCTCCTAAAATATCGAAAGGTGGAAAAGGGTGATCGGGTACCATTTATCCTGACCTACCATCCAGGCAACCCCAAAGTAGGTAAAACATCGGGAAACTCTGGCCAATCGTGGAATCGTCGGACGCACTAAAGGTAATCTTCCTTACAAAAAAACATTTAGTAGCCTAACGCAGACCCCCAAAAATAATCAAGGACGTCCTAGTCATGGTGAACCTAACGCCATTCACTAATCAGGACCACCCAAGTCAATCTGGCCCCTGTGGCGATAAAATGTGCAAAACCTGTTAGCATATGATAGAGACCAAGACATTTTCTGGCACAGTGACTAGAGAAAAACTAAACATACATTGTCCAAACAAAACGTGTAAAACAGAGAATGCCATTTATCTCATGACGTGTAAGATCTGTAGACTTCAGTATGACGGCGAAAATGAAAAGCTACACAAAAAATCAACTTTCATAGATCTGATACTTCTCCTCCCCTGGCCACACATTCAGTGATATAACACTTCTTGCAACTGCTCACAACCCCAACTGGAGTTTCCAAACCAGGAAAGAAAAGGAATCTTACTGGATACATCGCCTTAGAATATTGAAACCAAGCGCTTTAAACAAGAAAAAAAAAAAAAAAAAAAGAAAAACAATAAAAAAAAAACAATACAGTCATGCACAAATAAATTACCTTTTGCAGCCGACACATTTTCTTTTAAATACTTCTCTAAATTTGCTTAATGTCCTATAATAACTACCTTAACAATTAAATATATATATATATCGTCTCTTTCTCTTACAATTTAACTCAGAATTTTTGAGACTATAATAAAAAAGCGGAACAAGCAGTTTGTTTGTTAAGTGCACATCTGAAGTAAGGTCACACTGTATACTCTATAACCCATGTTACATCCATCAATCATACACCAAAATAAAGGAATTTAAATCTTTTTGTACAATACTTTAAATGTACAAGGTCTTTTTAAATAACCAGTATAAAAAGTGAGGAAAACTGGGAAATTATGTTTCTTTAAATCTAACCTTATACAAACTACGAAATTGTGGAGCGCCATCCAAATCCTGGTGGTAGAAGAGAATACATTGCATGTGCAACCCGATTAGTACTGAGTGTACTGAGGTGTTTCTGTCGACTCAGATCAACTGCTAGTGTGTCAAGTCAAGAGCCAGAACAAAGATGGGAAGCAAATTATCAGATTTAGATTTGGGTTTTCCTGATTTTAACCTTGGGGAGTAGCAGCAGAGAGGGCGAACAGACCATAAAATTCCGACAAACAAATAAAACAAACAAAATAAAATCATCTCGTAGAAAGGTCCAGATTTTTACAAATAAATGTTTCATTGAGATGGTTTTATTTTTTGTTGAAACCAACCCCATCAATAAAACCTTAGTTCGAAAAGGTAGCAGAAAAATAAAGTACTCTACGTGTTTATTTATTTTTTGTTTAATTTCCAAGGACGACCAACGTTGGTAGGCGCCCTCTCTGCTGCTATTAATTAAAAAATTGTTATGTTAAAAATAATGGTACATCCAGAATCTCATACTGCAAGAATAGCACGAGAGAGACTAGAAGCAATTAAAACATTTCTTCCCGTGCGAGATTCATTTAGAAAAAATCTACAAGCGCAGCAAGAAGCACGAGTTGAATACGAAGAGGACACTAAAAAACTGTTTAAGCCCGTCACTGCAGCTACTGAGAAAGTTACAACAGTCATCAAAGAGGATCTTCTTCCGGTATCAAAACAAACAGCAGAACAAACCGAAAAAATAGCAAGAAGAACTAAACAGACAAAAAAGATTTTACGAGATCTTCCACCTGGCATAGCCAGGGAAATAGCTGCGGCTCAACCTCCACCTGTTGGTGAGGAAATACTTCAAGAAATTGGAAAACTTCGTACTGAAGTCGCCGACGTGCAAAAAGAACATACACCTGAACCCGAACTAGTAGAAGTAAACGCAGAATTGATTGCAAAATTCAAAGAAGGAGTTGTTGAAGAAATTAGAAATACTAAAAAAGAACAATTACCTGAGGTAATATTAAATAGTATATTTAATAAATCTAGTATTTTTAAACCTCGTCATGAAAAAGTAAGTGATGATAATATTATTAGATATATATATCGCGTATATTACAACAAAAAACAAGCTAGAGGTCAAAAATATGAAATTATTGATGAAGAAGTAAGAAGACTTTATAGAGAGAGACTGAAACAACAAGAACAACTCCCCTAGTATCAGCTTCCTCCACCTTTACAACGTAAAAAAAATTTCTGCGCCGGCAATGACATATTCACCGGTAGAATCACCACGTGGATTTCGAAAAAGTGACTCCCCGGTCACCACTGAATCAATGCAACCACCAGTATTTAAAACACCTCAAGATGAACCTAAAACAGGATCTAGTTTATGTCCTGATAATATCATTAATGATGTATCACGGTTAGAAGTTCTCATAGGAGGAAAACGTGCCGGAAATAATTCACCAGAAATAATTAATGAAGCATCTGATATTTGTCGGCGATTATTTCAAGGTGGTATCATGGATATCGGCGTTTACCGAGAACTTATCGATGAACTTGTTGATGACTAGTTGTTAGAAAAATAGCAAATTAAATAAGATGATCATACATGATAATCATCGTAAACCCGTGCAGGTCAGAGCGGTAAACTCACGATTACCAATCTACAGAGCTACTTAGGGAGATGGACTTCGTGATGTTATTCAGGGATTATTCACGAGGATAGCTCTAAAAGCAGTACCTGTTGCAAAACAATTATCGATGAAAGCTATTGATATTGTTCGTGATAAAGCTCCTAGTGCAATTGTTAATGTTGCTAGTAAGGCGTTCTCGGCGATCAAAGAAAGACTAGCACGATTATTGCGACGAAAATCACAACCACCAGTAAAATTACCAAGTGCGGAAATTATGCCAGCAGATGTCAGCAGAATAATAAATCAGGCTGCAAATCAAAAACTAGCGGCGTTATAATATTTTAGGGAATACTATTTCAAGCATGATATCAGGGAGTGGAATTTCTAAACCCGGTTTTCGTGTTAGACGAAAATAATTATAATAAAATGTTTAAGCGTGAATCAGACACAGCATTTGATATGGAGGCACCTGTCCTTAAAGATGAATCGGTACGTGATTATCAGTTTTATTCTTATGAAGCAAGAATACCAAATCAACGTGGAAGAATTGAACTACAAGTTCATGACACAAGTAGATACTTTTTACCCGCTGAGGTTTTTCTTGAGGTAGAAGGCACAGTTATAAAAATGGATGATGCTAATTATGCAGATGCAGTAAAAACTGGTTTTGTCAACAACGGGATCATGGCACTGTTTGATAGCGCCACTTATATGATCGATGGAAAAAATATCGAATCGATTCAGAAAGATGTAGACGTTGCTACAACAATAATAGGATTAGCAAGATATTCTGATGATTATACAAGATCAGCAGGTCCTACAATGATGTTTGTAAAAGATAATTCCAATCACCCTGAAAGTGATCAATATGCAACAGGACGACCAAGAAATCATGCCAATAACGCTGATGCTGATGTGGAATCGGTGGTTAAAAATGTTATCCAAAATTTCAACCTGGGATTTACAGCGCGTAGAAGTATGTTGATAGGAGACAATAGAAGATTCTCGTGTGCAATTCCACTATCGCATATTTTTGGGTTTTGTAGAAATTTTAGAAAGGTTATTTTTGGAGCTAGACACACGGTAGTTCTTGTAAGAAAGGGTGATGATAACGATGCTCTGTGGAGACCTCTTGGTGATGCTGGTAAAGTAATATTATCGAAACTTTCACTATGGATGCCGGTAATGACTCCAACGATCGCAGTAGAACAAAAATTAATTTCTTTCATGGACACTGGTGGTAAATCCTTGTTGTCATGGTTAACAACAAGCACAGACAGTATGCAAACTAACGTTAACGGTCAGTTTACATGGCATATAGCATCACAACAGGGTGTTTCTGCACCACGACATATTTTTATTGCGTTTCAGAACTATGATCGATTAGGTTCACAAGTTCACTCTCATATGATATTTGACAAACTAGGTATCACAGATATTTCTTTACGGATAAACGGACAACAAGAACCAACAGAGAATATACAACTAAATTATGAACAGAATCATATAGGACGTGCATATCATCGTTTAATGTCATTCATGGGACGTGATCAAAATGTTGATACTGGATTGCAAATATCTCAACATGATTTCAGAATTTTATATCCGATTTATTATTTTTCATTGGAACATCTTGATCTATCAAAACAATCTGTCGTTGATATACATCTTAAAGCAACATTAAATACAGGTGGTGTTGATTATAGAGCAATCGCGGTCATACTTAGCGATAAAGCCATGTTACTTGAAGGTGGTAGTGGTCGAATGAGAGTCGTTGATGCACCGGTGGAAAATATTTAATCGTGTTATTTAGAAAAATATATTTTATATAAAAATGTCGTATGGTCATGTTAATGTTACTCTGACTCCTGGTCAGGTAAAAAAGCTTCAATCAAAAACCGCCAACAAATGCGGAACTAAAATATCACTAAAACGAGATCATATTAGTGGTGGTCCAAACAAATTATCGTTGACAAATAATCAGATTAAACATTTCAATAAAGCCCTAGAATCAAAAACTGGAGTTCAATTTCATCTTTCCCCGAGCGCCGTCAAAGACATGGTTAAAACGGGTGGTATATTTCCACTTCTTGCGGCTATTTCAGCGTTAATAGCTGCTGCTGCTCCAGACGTAGCAAAAGCAGTTGCGTTAGGTGCTGCTGGAGCTGCGGGTAAAAAAGTTTTTGATAAAATTACTGGTGGACGATATAACAAAAAAGGGACGCGGTCTAAGATTACCCGGATCTCGCTGGGGAAGAGGTCTGAGGCTTCCACGTTAGATGTTCCAGCATCAAATTTTGATTTTCTTGATGCTGCTAAACGATTTAAAATAAAAAACTTTAGAGGTGTTTTTATGCGAGATCAATTACCAAAAGAACCGAATAAACTTGAAACAGGTATTATTAATCTAGACTCGAATTCAGGACCCGGTACTCATTGGGTATCATACGCGGTTGATCCACGTGGAATCGTTTATTTTGATTCGTACGGGTCAGCTCCACCCGTTGAATTTATCAAGCATGTCGCACCACTCCACGCAAGAACCTCTGGTTCCAAAGTTTGGTATTCAACGCTACCCACACAAACAATGACAGATCCACCAATATGTAGCCGTGAAGTAATTAATGTACTTAACGCTATATCAAAATCATCCAAACCGCCACATAAAGTCGTGCATGATTATACAAGCAACCGATTCGTTGCACGTAAAGCGTTTTAAACAACAGGTCTTATTATAATGGTTGATATTTACGGAAGAGGATCTTCCCGCGTTAAGAGAAAATCCGGCGATGTTGATCTGTCGAAGTATGCGACTAAAGATGAACTTGCTGATATCATGAACCTGGCTGGAGTTGACCCAGATGAAGTTGTTATTTTTCAAGATCGATATGATAAACTAAAAACGAGCAATATCAGATGGAATGATATAGTTCGACGAGTGCTCGGTGCAGTTACAGATAATATTCCTGTGTTTACTGACGGATGCAGAATGAGGGATTGAAGTATATCATTTACAACCATCAGAGATAAAATTGCAAGAAGCGTTGCTAATCGCGTGAAAAACACCGGCGACGCAATGACAGGTGAACTCAGTATGAACGGAAATAAAATATTAGTTTTAAGAGATCCAACCTCCGGTGAAGATGCTGCAACGAAAAAGTATGTTGACATTAGCTATGGTACCGTAGATGGTAAATTATCCACGTTGCGGGCCGAGTATGACGTTCACGTGGGCGCTTTTGCAAGATTTCGCAGAAACCATCAAAGAACCGCAGAAGAATTCTTCGGCACTCCGCACACCATTGACATAAAACTTTCTGATATCAAAACCAACATTGACACGATCAAACAAACACAGCAAGATATCAAAACTAACCTAGACACGATCGAACAAACACAGCAAAACGTCGTAGCGGGGATTCCTGAGATCGTTAATAAAACCAATTTGATTAAAATTCCAGTTGGATTAACTCCCGGACATATCATAAACATCGTATATACTGTATCATCTGGATTTGCAACGTGGTCGCAGCAAAATAAAACTATCAAAAATACCGCAACAGTCACTGGCGTGTACAGGTTGTCTGTGTTCAGTGCTGCAAAATTTGAAATATTTACAACGTTTCCATGGCGTCATTCAACGGATAGGTTTTCCGGGGTTGTATCTGTTATATTAAATAGCAGAACCGAAGAAATATTTATTCTGGAAGCAGATGATAAGAAATTAACCGCAACATCTTACCGGTGGTGTTTGGAATTTGTGGCTGAAACACCTCAATTGGTTACTGCATTAAAATATATGGACGGTGCACAATACAGGTACAATCAAGCGCGTGAATGGCAGGCAGCGTTGAAAGATCAAGTCGAACAATATACAGTAAAAGTAAAAAAATATCGACCACGATTAGTTATCGTCGACGTGATTGTTTATTCAGTATCCGCTGTTGTTGCTGGAACGGGTGTTATATTATCAGCGGTGACAATGATGGCACCAGTAGCCGTAACTATTTGTATTTCATCAGCAACAACTATTGCAGGTGTGCTTAATATCATCGCAAAAAAAATATGTACTTGCACGAACGAAGAATTATCCGATTACATAATAAAATTACACACAGCGACGGTAGCATACTCGAAATTATCCTCGTTGTTATCAGCGAGTCTCAGTGATGAAATTATATCTGATTTCGAGTTTTCAATGATAACTAAAATATATCATGAAGGTATCGGTATTAAAGATACAATTATTAATAATGACAGAATTACTCCAGCAGATCGTGACTAACACAACTCCGCGAACGATAACGATGATCTCGGTAAGTTCATCTGATCCTGAATTTAGTATTGATTTTCCTACTGCAATTCCAGTAAAAGAAATAGCATTATAGCTCAATTACGAGTATATTACAGCTGGACCAAATATCAGATCAAAATCATATCATGGTACACCAGCAAATAATTCGCTCGTATTTGCTAACAAGAACAAACCAGATGGTACTCCTGACTGGATAGATGTTGGAATACCCACTGGTAGTTATGAGATTGAAGATATCAATGAGGAATTTCAACGTAGAATAAAATCAATAACCGGACAAGAGGCAAAAATATCGATTAACGTTCATGAACCGACGCTATCTTCGACGGTTTGAGATACATTCTCCTGATTACGTCGTTGATATTTATCAATCCACGATAAGATCCGTACTAGGTTGGCCGGATGTTCCCCCGGTGTATGAAGGACCACCAGTACCGAAATTAAATGATTTTCTCACGGACGAAGCAAAATTTATAACAACTCCAGAATATAGAGAAAAATTTCCATGGAATAGAGCCTGTGATGCGTATCGGGTTTATAATTTCAGTGATGAGATAACCTATATGAATGTTTTTAGACTGTATTCTAATCCCATTAATTTTGAGATCCAGCAATCAATTGACAAAATACAAAATCTGTTTTCATCGTTATCGCAACATTATTCTGAGGATATAAAACAACAACTTATTGAGTCAATACAGCATCTAAATCAAGTAGGATCAGATCTTAATTATATTAATGATATTTTTTTTGAAGCAGCACTTAAACATGCTATTTCAATCCCCCGTCCTAGAAGACCATTTCTTGATCATTATACAATATCAGAAAAAGAGTATGAAGGACCGGGTAATCTCGAATTTATAGTACCAAAATATAAAAAAGATAAAATAGACAGAAATATCAACGAAATCTTCCCTAAAATACTCGATGCGTGGAAAAAAACTAGCACCACCTCCAACTGTTCTCAGACATAATAATGATCTACATGGCGGCGGCAGACATGTATTTCCGGGAATCGTTAATATAACCAGCACGATCGTGGTCAATCTGGTTTGTGACGTAGTCGATGGCAGCTATCAAATAGATCTCGCAAGATCAAATCAGGCTCAACAAGAATATATTTTATATACATTTACACCACAAGTTTCCCCTGGAAGTTTAATCGTGCAAGAACCAACTAATCCTGTGTATCTGCGGTGTCACAATAATATGTTAACACGAATAAATTTTAAGCCCACAGACCACCTTAATCGCTTAATTGACATACGTGGAGAAGAGCTTGTGATAAATCTATATGTGAAATCTTAATTAATCAAGTAAATATTATATAATGTACCAGCACGTGAATGTTTTTATACACGACAAAGAAGTACTTGAAAACGCCATCAGAACAGCGTTTTCACAAAATAGAGAACAATTTAACGTTAATTTAGTTACTGATAAATACGGAAGTGAGGATTTCTTATTAACACAAGAACAGTTAGATGAGCTCCGTCAAAAACATAATATCGAGATCATTTGTAGCAGAGATCAGATTCCAAATTATGCACACTCCTGTATTAAAGTCGATCAACTTAAAAAAATAATATTCCAGAATAAATAAAATAAGGAGTGGATTAAGAAATATTTTATTTTATTTTATTTTATTTTATTTTATCAGAAATATTTTATTTTATTTTATTTTATTTGATCAGAAATATTTTATTTTATCAGAAATATTTTATTTTTTCTGAATTTCAGTGAAAAATCAACAAATTTCGTGTTTTTGAGGGGTATTTTACCCATCTTGGGTGATTTTGTCCATTAGATCGTCGGGCAAAGTTGCCTGATTCTCTAATTGATTTTAATTGAATAAAATATCAAAACCAGTAAACACCAGTAAATCAGTAAAAAATTACATACTTTTTGAGCTAATTTTACTGATATTTGAGTTAATTTTACTGATATTTGAGCTAATTTTACTGATTTTTTGTAAGTTTTACTGGTTTTGATATTTTATTCAATTAAAATCAATTAGAGAATCAGGCAACTTTACCCGACGATCTAATGGATAATTCAGAAAATAAAATAAATAATAAATCTGAGTGCCAACTAACCCATCAGAGTTATGAATTTGATCGGTTTGTGTGATTCTGAGTACCAACTAATCCATCAAATTCAGAATAAATATAATAATTCAGAAAAAATATAATAATTCAGAATAAATCTGAGTACCAACTAACCCATCAAAATTACGAAATTGGTTGATTTACATAAATCTGAGTACCAACTAACCCATCAAATTCAGAATAAATAAATAATAATTCAGAATAAATATAATAATTCAGAAAAAATATAATAATTCAAAATAAATCTGAGTACCAACTAACCCATCAAAATTACGAAATTGGTTGATTTACATAAATCTGAGTACCAACTAACCCATCAGAATTACGAAATTGGTTGATTTACATAAATCTGAGTACCAACTAACCCATCAATTTCAGAATAAATATAATCTAAGAATAAATAAATAATAATTCAGAATAAATAAATAATAATTCAGAATAAATATAATAAACAATAAATCTGAGTACCAACTAACCCATCAAAATTATTAATTTGATCGGTTTGTATGATTCTGAGTACCAACTAACCCATCAAAATTATGAATTTGATCGGTTTGCATGATTCTGAGTACCAACTAACCCATCAAATTCAGAATAAATAAAATAATTCAGAATAAATATAATAATTCAGAAAAAATAATTCAGAATGAATATAATAAATAATAAATCTGAGTACCAACTAACCCATCAAAATTATGAATTTGATCGATTTGCATGATTCTGAGTATCAACTAACCCATCAAAATTACGAAATTGATCATTTCACATAAATCTAAGTACCAACTAACCCATCAAAATTGCGAAATTGATCATTTCACATAATTCTGAGTACCAACTAACCCATCAATTTAAGAAAAAAATAATAATTCAGAATAAATAAAATATTTCAGAAAAATAAAATATTTCAGAATAAATATAATCTCAGAATAATATTTCTGATCAAAGATCTACACGTGGTCAGCGTTGACAGGGACCCCAGTTACCGAAACTTTCATTTTCATTTCCACCAGAATTATTACTTTGGATCGTTTCACCAGTAACGAGGTTACTCTCTAACATAATTTTTCTTAATAGTCTTATGCGAGTACTAATTGTTTTCTTTTCCTCGTACTCGTGGGATAACAGCGATCTAATTCTTTCTACTGCGACAGAAAGAGGAACAAATTCATTTACTTGATCATCGCTCACCATAGCTAGTAACTGAAACATAGCTGCCTGAATCCGCTTTATGAACTTATACTGAGATGATAGAACATACTTATTTTCATTCTTAAGCTCTTCTAACGTTTCAAAATCAGATATTATTTTTTCAGGATTTAGTTCATCGGATATATTAATTTTGTTTCCTTCTAGTTTTTTGATAGCAGAAATAATGTCTTTGATATTTTCATGGTTCATTATATAATATATAAATCTTTAAAATAAAAAATAGAACCCATAGCGAGTTCGTCGGGACGGCACAACACGTATTTACAACCTCATTAAACTCGCAGATTGCCACCGCATTCTATTAAGTTTAGAGGATACACAGAACATAATATATATTTACAACCCACCGCATTCTACCAGGTTCAACGGGTATACGAAACACTACCGCCTGTGAGAGCCCCTAACCCGTCAAACAACGGTCTAGAGGTCCAAGAGGGTAAAGATAATCCTCATTAAACTCGTAGATTGCCATCGCATTCTATTAAGTTTAGAGGACACACAGAACATATATTTACAACCCAGAACTCGTAGATTGCCACCGCATTCTACCAAAGTTCAACGGGCACAAGAAATCCCATAACTCCTAGTCTGCCACCGCAGCCTAGCAACTTCAGGGATACATATAAAGACAGTACAACCTCATAACTCCTAGTCTGCCACCGCACACTAGCAAGTTAGAGGTAAAACACAACATTAAACCTCATAGCTCCTAGTTTGCCACCGCACACTAGCAAGTTTAGAGGTGGTCCCATAACTCCTAATCTGCCACCGCACACTAGCAAGTTTAGAGGCAAAACACAGCGTATGAGGCCAGTATATATAGTGGAGAAACCTGGAAAAACCCATGATTGGGGGATTTTTCTTGGGTTTTCCCCTGCAACGGATCCAATATTACACAATGAACATGGTCAAGGGGAAGTAACTCAGTTAGATGAACATGATAAACGGAGTTATCCCCCCTTCAGGTAAGTAGCAATTTCTGACCAAAAAGATAAATAATGTGGTGATGATAATTATTGATACTGAAAGGTGATTCTCTGTTTATATTTTTTCGAGAAAGCGGTTTTATATATATTTTCTGCTACTTTTTGTACTGAATACGGGCGAATATCAAAGTATTTCGCAGCAGAACATATCGAACGAAATATAATTACTTCGCCAGTTTCTCTGTTTGTAGCCTTGATCACCCTCTTTCCGATTGTTTTACATCTTCCAGTATTACCACATGCAGAGTTCTCGCTCTGCTTAACAACTCGAAGGTTGGATGAACTATTATTTTGAGGATCTCCGTCAAGATGATCAATAACAAGACCGTCTTTGATCAAACCCTTGTGACACTCGTAAATGAAACGATGACAGAAATAATTTTTCTTCCCAACAGTAAATCTAAGATAACCAAAATTATCAACAGTACCAACTGGTCTCTTCAACCTACAATTTCTGATCACACCATTACGATCTGACTCGTAATTCTTGATGACAGGATGTGGGACAAATATATTTTGTTCCATTTCTACAATAATATTATTTGTTTAAATCATTGTTTGTCTGAAATCTTGATATATAATCCTCCACGGATTTTATAGCGTTTTCACCATTATTATTTTTTGTGTCATAATATCTTTTAAGTTCTCTGAACCGTTTTCCACCGCACTTTCCACATTATTCTGTTTTGCCTCGCACCCCAACACCACATCGCAGACACGGTATTGGTCCTAGACTCCCCTGCCGTATGCCCTGTAAGTGCATCCAACAAAATTCACCTCTACAAGATTTATTGCATCGATTTACTGAACCGATCATCAACCATCTGCATTGAGACATTGTACATATAATATTTTTTATTTAAATATTTGTTTTAATTATATGAACGAGTTTGAGAAATTATCCCAAACTAGGCCTGTTAAATATAAATTCAACTTCGACAGATTATCTACTAACTTACCAGTACGAGATTTGGTTGATCCAAAAAATAAAAGTTTGATCTCGAAAATTCACGACGCCAAGAAAGAATTTTACACAGATGGTGCATCTCATACATGGTCAACGTTCAAGATTATTCGCAATACCGTCAAGGACGCCACAATGAATGACAAGCGAGCGGAAACTATCATTAACTACATCACTGAATACGAGGGCAATCAAAAATATTTCTTCAAAGTAACATTTATTGTATTAACAGAAACAGGTAGTTGGATTATCCGTGACAAATATGATCATGTCCTTGGTAATAATAAAATTGCTATATTAAGTAAAAATTCCAGACCAGGTCTATCGACGGGTATTGATAAACCGTATTATGAGCGAGCGTATCCTGTAACAGCAGTCATTTATGGAATCTATGAAATAAATAAAAAACCCAACGTTGATAAACTGGCACCCATGAAATTTTCAAGGTTAAATTGTGTAGCCGAACGAGTAATATAACACTTTACAAACGCGATGCGTGGAAATGGATTATCTGATTTAAGGCGTGAAAAAATAAACTCATGGGTTGATTCAGTTAAGGATACCGGTGCTACAATAAAAGATGTTGCTGAGTTAGGAAAAATATTAAAATTTCCAATAGCAGTATCAACAATAACGGGAGAAGTACTGTACGAATCGAAATATAAATCGAAAGGAGCTCCAATAAATATTATTGATCATAACGCGCACGCATGGACCAGCGCAGTAACAATATTTCCACGTGATCGAACTATTAGATTTTACCCCTCAGATAGTATGTTTGATTTTATCAACGAATTAAGTAAAAATGATCCTGTATCGGTATGGTTATTTAAAAGTGATGAGGAAGGTGAATTTGATCAGTTTGTCAGACCAAATGGTGAAATATATCGAACAGAATCTCTCCATAACGAGATGAAAACTCTCGCGGAAAAGTTTTTAGAGTCCATCTGTTGCGGCTCATTTCGCTAGAGAAAGAAATTCATGGAAACCAACACGATTTGATTTACTTGAAGATGTACGCGCAAGTTGCGTCGAATACGGACACGGTGGACTATGGAATACCAAATATAATTACAATGATGTTATTTCGGTTGATATGGTTGCATGTTATCCAGGAAGTTTTCTAGGACACGGAGATTTTTCTGTGTACTTTAAAAGATTTGGTCACCCTACAAACAAGATGACGCGAGTGGCAATTAATGGACCATTACCTGATTTTGATCTGACTGGATTCGCCTGTATTGAATTATTCGAGTTTAACGAAAATCTTCACCAGATTTGTTATGTTTGGTTTGGCAGACATTTTTGTGAAAAACGCTGGGCGCCTATAGTTTTATTACGATATATGCTAGATTGTGCGATACTGACATCGTTGGTGGACAGTAAGGCGATTATATCATATCATACACAGACTGAAGTTTGGTTGCCCATGCCAGATTCTATCAGTATTGATGAAGTTATTAGCGAGTTTAAGGAAAAATGTCCTGGTGTTTCCGAACATGATATTATCAAAGAAGCTCCTAAAATTCTCGAGATTAAACTCAAAACCGCAAAAGATCTCGGTAGAAGAATTATAGGTAAATTTACTCAAGGTGGTGCATATGATCATAACAGACATCACGCACGGTTAATTTTAGATGATGCCGAGTACGACTTTATAATCGCTGTTACAACAGCGAGAAATATATTTGCAAATCGAGAAAGTGTTTATTTATCCGACGGAACAATATTAGGTACGATCGTTAGTTACATAAATGACGTCTCCCCACAGTATACTCATCTAAGACCTTCCATGTTGGCTTATGTTTCTATAAATTTATTATCGATGATTAATAGATTTCCTGAGACCGCAGTCAGAGTCGCAAAACAGATTCGTTTTATATTTCGAGTAAATATTTAGAATCTGTTATGAAATTTACAAGTAATGATGAACGATGGGGCTCGTGGAGGATAAAAAAGGAAATATTACACAATTACACAGAATCAGCAGATGTTCCAATGAGACATTTTTATCGTGAGGGTAATGAAATATCAGAAATGTCGAAAGCGCCATCGTTGAGTGATCCAATAACTAGATATAAGACAGTATATCTCAATGGACCTGCTGGATGCGGCAAAACGACTCGAGCAATTAATGTTTTTAGA
The DNA here is from genome assembly GCA_028554795.2 of Sinohyriopsis cumingii. NCBI lineage: Eukaryota > Metazoa > Mollusca > Bivalvia > Unionida > Unionidae > Sinohyriopsis > Sinohyriopsis cumingii. Next base: position 66,403 of record JAPYKE020000092.1, read on the forward strand.
AATTCAGATATGATCGTGCTGACACCCACACATAGACTTGCACGCGAGATGAAACGACGGCAAGTACAGTCGTGCACGTATCATAGTTTCTTTCGATGGCGCGGGGATGCATGGACTCCTGAACGAATGGGAGAAAAATATATACCTAAAATAATTATTTGGGACGAGATATGCACGGTGTCATTGGATACATTAAAAATGTTTCTTGATTGGTTGCTGACGAAAAATACCGCTATAATAATGTGTGGCGATCATGGTCAACCGCCGCCTTTTGTTGGACCATCTCCATATGATTGGTTAAAAAATTTCGTTGATTATTACGAAGAAATAGATGATGATCATAGAGCTCTCGATGCAAATTTGAAGGAGTTTAAAAAATTAATCAGATTACAATCAAACAAAATTCAGTGTGAAATAATACGTGGAGTGATCTCAGAGACCTCAATGAGTAATTTTTTAAATTTATGGAGACCCAGCGATCTGAAAGTAGCAAGCAGAAAAATAATCAGAGACGCTTTACAACAGCAGTTATTTCAGCTACATAAAGAAAAATACTCAGAATTACCCGTACCGTTGTGTTATAGACCATCAGATACACGAAAACAGAATATTAATGTTGATATTCCAGGAACAGACTGAAAAACAGAATCTCGTATTAAATGATATTGTCACCGTTGATATCAGTGTGGTCGAAGATGCATTACACGCTGATAAATCTCCATGGGTGTTGGGATAAGCTATGACGATCCACTCGTCTCAGGGATTAACTATTTCTGACACACGAGTCTGGATTGTAGACGATCGCATCGAGTGGTCAAATTTAGTGTATTTAGCGGTATCGAGGGTCAGAAAAATATCTCAATTACGTAGAATTATAATTCCTGAAGTCGTTAATAAATTTAACGTCATCGATGATGATATAATAAGAAAAAAATTAATCGGATATAAACAATCTGATAAAAAAAATAAACGTGACTTTGATCTTGATGTTGAATTTATTATTGAGTTAAAACAGCAGCAGAAAAATCATTGCGCAAGTTGCAATTGTATAATGTTATGGCGGTATTCGAGTAATGATTTAAGACAATTTACCGTAGACAGAAAAGATAATAGTCGCGGTCATACACGAGAAAATACCATGTTGACCTGTCTTGAGTGTACTCGACGTCGGGGTGCTGGCACCCTTGGCGCTAGTTAAGTGATCGCGGTGGTAGTTGTGTATCCGTGGGGATTATTTGTAGTTGTTCACGTGTAATCTGTAGATTGCAGGTCTACCTGAGGATCTTGTCACAGTGGATATTTTGTGTGTGGTAACACTCCAAATAGGATCAGTCGCTCTTTTTTTTACCACCTTCAAGTTCACCAGGCCCATATAAATATCTAACTGTAACATCACCCAATATTTTTTGTTTTTCAACATATTTTCGTTGTGTTGGTATATTTTTTTTTGTAATTGCATTAATGAGTTTCATGTTGGTTGTTCGTGTAATCTCATTATTTAATGCAGCTATCACGCTTGATAATCTTGCAACCCATTCGCGAGATCTTTTATCTTGAATAAATTCCCTCGCGTATTGATATCCAAAAAACCGCCCAGCGAGTGTTCGATTAAATCGCTCAACAATTGCCTGATCACGGTGAATTGCAGTATGCCCTCGTCGTATTTTGGTATTATGTTGTTTCATCAACGATGATACTGGACCAAAAAGTTCCTTACCAGGATCAACCTGTAATAATTGTGGCCATCGCAGACCACCTCGTTGATGAATTCGTTCAAACGCATCGGCTACTTCAGATGATGTTTTCGTTGATAGCGGCGCTGCCTCTTTATACCTACTTGCAACATCAACTACGGTTAACGCGTACTTGTACGTCTTTCTACGTACAGTATCATGCGGTAAAAACAGAATATCAACTTGATGAACGTCATTAGGAACATTGACATCGAAATACGCGTACTGAATTCGTTTCGGTGGTGGCAGGTAAATTTGCCATATTGCTTGTTTGGATAACCACGCTTTAGCAGTAGAATGTTTAACCGCTGCTGCATCAGCAAGTTTACCAATTGCTGCTCTGCCTCTCCAGTATCTCTTGGTGAATAATAAATTAATTCCATTATATATTACCAGACCCTAATACGAGTTTACTTTTCATCGCGGATCTTACTAACCAATTAGCTAATTTTTCTTTGATATTTTTATTTTTTATAGAATCTAGCGCATGAATTAATTTCACATCTGCAATATGTCTATCTTGTAGATTTTTACTTTTATAACCTACATCATGAGCGTGACAAGCTCGATCAATAGCGTTTACGGGTTCCTCGCCTGGGTTTGATTGATCTTGATTATCGAGCCTGATATCAAGTCTGGTACAAGGACCGCAATAATTATATCCTGGTAAATGTTTTTCTCCGCTGTATTTAGCCCATGGAGTACCTGGAAACTATGACATCAAATTAGCAATATCACCACCGCGCTTATTAGGTAAAAAACGAAAATATTTTTCTACCGCACACAGAACATTTTCCACCATAAGCTATTTTTTTATTTTTTGTTGTAGCCGTAGCTAAATCAGTAGTTGGAGTTTTAGATCTACAGCGTAAGCAATATAAATTCATGATATAATATATATGGATATAATTGATTTCTTGGCGACAAGAAAACGAGAACCTGTTAAGCATCATCCTGCGCTACCGAATTCCATCAGAATGATTATCATAGGACCATCTGGATCGGGTAAGACGCAGTTATTACTTAATTTAATAATGAAATGGTTGAAATGGGATAAATTATATTTAGTAGCACCATCCGCTGATGATCAACGATGTTATGATGTACTTAAAGATTTCAATGAAAACGCAAGATTACTGGACGAAGGTAATGATATTATAGAGTTTATAACCGATATTGATGAAGCACCGTCCGTAGATGTTTTAGACGGATTTATCAATAATTTAGTTGTATACGACGATGTGATGCTAGATAAACCAACAAATCCAGCTAGAATATTTTCTCGCGGCAGACATAAAAATACAGATGTGATCTATGTTACTCAACGATATACACAAATTCCGAAGGTGATTAGAGACAACTGCAATATTTTAGTTGTGTTTAATGGTGTAGACACACACACACTTAAAAATATTCATCAAACTTGGTGTGGTGGTGACATGGATATAATTAAATTCAGAAATTTCTTCTCACGAGCGCAAGCTACTCCGCATGGATTTAAAACAATAAATTTACATGATCCAAGAACAAGATATCGTGTGGGTCTTGATAAAATCTTTTAATGTTTCTGATTTTTAAAATTAATAGCAGCAGAGAGGGCGCCTACCAACGTTGGTCGTCCGTGGAAATTAAACCGAAAATAAATAAACACTTAGAGTACTTTATTTTTCAGCTACCTTTTCGAACTAAGGTTTTATTGATGGGGTTGGTTTCAACAAAAAATAAAACCATCTCAATGAAACATTTATTTGTAAAAATCTGGACCTTTCTACGAGATGATTTTATTGTGTTTGTTTTATTTGTTTGTCGGAATTTTATGGTCTGTTCGCCCTCTCTGCTGCTGGAGTTTATGTTGAAATTTGGTTCAAGTTTTAAAGATATTTTGGCATTGCTAAGTCATCTTGCAAAAAACTGTTATCCATTTGTCTGTCCCGCCATTGTATGTTGACAAACTCGTATTTTATGCAGCCTTTTGGCATTCGAATTCTTCCTAGCTTTGATGCTGGAAACATGTATATTGAAAACAAAGCGAAATTCTGTTATCAAACCCCGCAAAATAATATTCGCTCTTTACTAAAAGTAAAACGATTCAGCTAATGGTCTAGTTTTTCTTACAAAATTCGATAAAATCTGAGCATCCAATCCCGCTCATAATTTCCTGGCCTTTACCGATCAGTCCTATTACTTATATGTGGGTTCGAGTCTCGGGCTCGACGTATGTGGATATGCGATAAAGCTTACCAGTAGCTTCCCGTTGATAGGTAGGTCTTACCAGTTTTCACCTGGTACTTCCTCCACCAGCTGTACTGTCCACCACGTATATTCAATTTTGCGCTGAGGAGTTAAACCCACAACAACAACAACAACGTTTCTACAGATCTCATTGTTAGCGTTAAGAATTTCTGTTAAAGTTTCGTGCAGTTCTGATATATCCTGATATGCATGATTTCACCGCAGCCTCTGTATTCTATACGAGCGTGATGTACGTACGCTAATATTCATGACTTCACATCAGTGTCTGTATTCTATATGATCATGATGTACGTACGCTAATATTCATGACTTCACATCAGTGTCTGTATTCTATATGATCATGATGTACGTACGCTAATACTCATGACTTCACATCAGTGTCTGTATACTGTATGAGCATGATGTGTACATACACTGATATTCATGACTTCACATCAACCTCAGTGTTGTCTGTATGACCCTAAGGTATGTACACGTACATGCATGACTTATTTTGTATGAGCCTAAATACACCACTATAAAGTGCCACACTGCAGACGTCGTGATGTGATGTGATTTGGATTTTTAACGTAGCTTTAACAATTTTTCAGTCAGTGTGGCAGTTTATAGTGATGTCTAGCACTGGGGCATCATGCCGCAGACAAATAGCATGATGTCCCACCCAGTCACATTATTCTGACACCGGGCCGACCAGTCCTAACACTAACCTCTTATTGCTGAGCGCCAAGCGAGGTAGCTGTTAGTACCATTTTTTGTAAGTCTTTGGTATGACTCGGCCTGGGATCGAACCCACGACCTCCCGCATCCGAGGCGGACGTTCTAACCACTAGGCCACCGGAGCGTCTGCAGACGTCGTGCATAGATGACTAAATTTGTAAAAGGCTGCGTCAATGATCTAAATCACACACACTTTGCATATGGAAATACGGATTCAACATTCGTGTCGAGCATCATATATAATGGACGATTAGATGCATTATGCTTACAACTGCTACACATCGGGTTTGATAATAGTTGCTGACTTTAGTCTGCATAAAAAGTCTCAAGATGTATATATGAAGTGAATATGCGTTGATGTGTTTCTGTAGTGAATACGCATTCATATGTATATGTAATGAATATCTACTGATGTGTACTAAGTTAATACGCATTGATGTGTATCTGTAGTGAACTCTTCAACGACCTTAAGAAACTATACAAGAATTTATACCGACGGATAAAAGGATGAGGAAAAGGATGCTACATTCTTGGTTTGAAGAAAACATACAACACAAGTTCGCTTACCAAATGGTACATCAATTACTTCAGCTGTTCACCGTTAAGCACTTTATTATAGAGTGTTTCGACCTGCAACCTAAGAGCAATGAGTATTACAATGTGCATGACGCGAAAGAGCTTTCTGATACAGTGGACGTGACTTGTATTATATAATTCCTGATAGAAGTAAACATTTATTCTAAACTATAACTTTTATGTCATCACCTTGAGCAGTTTTATATAATGTATATACCGTCCCTTACTTTCAATACCTTTCTATCTGTCTTCGTTGCTATACACCATTAACACACACACACCCCGTCGATCGGGAAGCTTTATTTAATACCTTTAACATCTTGTCATTTTACCTTCAACTCTTTAGTTTTATATCGCTGGTCGATAGGCCGTCTGGTGTGCCGTAAAAAAAATAGAATCAATCAATCAGTCATTCATATTGTACCGCCTGTGGCCGTTATGATTGAAAAAAGCCCTCTTTTGCAAAGTATGAATTAGCGAATGTCCGCCAAGTGATGTGTGGAGCTGCCGCTTTGAAAGCAGTGGTTGAAAGGAAACTACAGGAAATATTTCATTAAGGCTGTATATATCAAGGTAATGTACTAATACATTAAATAATCACGCTCTTTGACAATTGTCACGTTTTAGTATCTCCAGTGAAGAATACAAAGATTTGGTTGATTTTATATTATTGATTCCAGGAAAGTCTAGTGAAATGGCGTAGGGACAGATACAAATTATATATGGTGGAAAATGTTTTAGACATATCTGCGAAGATATCAAAATAAATATTTTGTGGGATCTTATTTTCGTATATGATCAAAACATTAAATATGTATTTATCCCACGACAACTGTGGTAGGGTCAATAGTGTTACTCCAGTCCGTCTATCTATCTTTCAAACATTGGCTGTGTTCATGTTTTGTTTTCAGACACTGTGGAGGGGCAGCTTTGTTGTTTCAAACAACTTCTATTTTCTATTATAGATCTTAATTCTGTATTCAGTATATGCGATGCTAGTGTAAGGTCCTGAAAAGTATGAAAAGATTGCAGTTCTTAAAGTTACCTGATCAGATCAGCGGTTAATGGAAATTAATCAACATATGTTTGTGCTGATCTTTTCGTTTATAATATTAAGCTTGCGCACGTCTAATAAATATATGTATTGTACTTGAAAAAAGGTCTAACAAATACGTGTATTGTACTTGTACACAATAGACTAAATACATGTACTGTACTTAAAAACGGTCTAATAAATACGTGTATTGTACGTAAAATCGGTCTAGTAAATACGTGTAATGCACTTAAATATAACTAATAAATACGTGCATTATACTTGCAAACGTATTATAAATATAGAATCTATGTTGGGGTTCGGACCGAGACAAGGAAATCGCAGTCTAGGGGTTACATTATTTGTCTCCCTACGAGACTTGCCCAAGATGGAGACATATAATGTAACCCCGAGACTGGGATTTCCTTGTCTCGGTCCAAAACCAACGTAAATTCTTTTTCGCACCCAAAAAATTTCCTTTAAAGTAAAAAAGAACTTCTAACTTATGCCATATAGTTCACGCGCCAATGTTTTTATGTGGTGCATTAATACAAATTTGTTAATGAGGACTGTGGCGTGACCGTGTCATCCGAAGTACACAGTTTTATGCGTGTGCCAAAAAAAACCCCTACAAAATAAAACATTGCATAGTATTGATTTATTATCAGATTTAATATATGGATTTTATACGAAATTAACATTAAAAAGTTATCATTTATCACAAGCAAATGTTTCATTTTCATCAGTTCCAATTTAGAAAATTGTAGTACAAATAATAAAACGATACTGGGCCCACACCTATGTTCTAGTGTATAGGCTATTATTTTAAGAAAAGTTACATGTAGCGTGAGTGTCCATGCTTGGGTTATTCATGGGTAATTAGTGATCTGTGTCACTATCGTATATAACTCATTTTCATCAGATGAGGTGAAACTGTTTGTGATATACTTGTACTGTCCGTAATATTGATTGTAAAATTCCTTCCGTGTATAAAATAGTCTTCAAATCCGGACCCTGGTGGATAATCATGTGCTAAACCGTCAAGTTCACGGATTCTTTGAAAATTATTTTTCTTTCTTGGAAATCTGGCAAGTGCAACCGTGAAATTTGCTTATGGATCAATGTGTTCACGGATAAATGACTCCTTCTGGCTAGTAAGTGTAATATTTATCATTAAATATTATAGATATATGTTTGATTCAGCTGGGTCACAATGGAGATGCTTAGCAAAATTAGAATAAAGCATGTTTGACATAACACATTTTCTGTCTGTCACTACGTTTCCTGTAGTTGTTAAGAGAGTTGGGAAGCTATGAAGTGTATAGGTCTATAGTCTATGTGCATGGATCTGTGTTTTCTGTCATAGTTTATTTCACACAGCTTTGAGAATTTTATCCCATCAAGAGCAGTCATTTTTAGTCATTAAATGTAGCTAACAGTAAAAAATGTTGTTTGATACGAAGTATTTAAAACTAGTTACGTAGCTTTAGCTATATTTAATGACGCTGACCTGAAAATGTTTTGAGCATGGCCTGTGCGGAACGAACTAGCATAATGCCAAAAAGCTCGACATTGTATGCTTGTGTGTGTTTGTCTCTCTCGAAATGTTTTTGTATGGTGTGTTCTTATAGATGGATTTACATTAAGTTATTAAGTTTTTGTTATGTATCTCTTGTTGTTGTTGTTTGATTTGATAAATAACTACGACAGGCACAGCAGAAGACAACAAGGGTTTCTTTTTTACAAGTAGTTCTGAGAGCGTGGGCACCATGACTGAGACAACTGGTGTGAGATGCCACGACTGAGATAAGAAAAGTAAGGTTAGCAAACAGCTAAATTTTTCTTTCGCATACGTGAGAAATACGTGTGCTGTACTTAAAAACTAATAAATGCATGTATTATACTTGCAAATCTCTTATAAATACGTATGTATTGTACCTAAAAACGGCCCAATAAATACGAGTATTGTACTTGCAAATGTCTACTGAATACGTGTACTGTACTTAGAAACGTTCTAATACATATGTGTATTGTCCATAAACATGGTCTAATAAATAGGTGTATTGTACTTGTAAACGTCTAATAAATACGTGTATTGTACCTCAAAACGGTCTCATAAATATGTATATTGTACTGAAAAACAGCCTAGCAAATAGATGTATTGTACTTGCAAATGTCTAATAAATACGTGTATTGTGCTTAAAAACGGTCTAATAATTACGTGTATTGTACTTGCAAACATCTAATAAATACTTCTACTGTACTTCAAAGGGGTCTAATAAATACGTATATTGTACTGAAAAACAGCCTAGTAAATACATATATTGTACTTGCAAACGTCTAATAAATACGTGTACTGTACCTAAAACGGTATAATAAATACGTGTACTGTACTCGCAAACGTCTAATTAATATGTGTACTGTACTTAAAAACGGTCCAATATATGCGTGAATTGTTCTTAAAAACGGTCAAATAAATAATTGTATTGTGAAAACGGTCTAATAAATACGTGTATTGTTCATGCACACGGTCTAATAAATACGTGTATGATACTTACACACAGTGAAACTAACACGTGCATTTTCTCACCCATGCTATAGAAAAATCGTGCTGTTTTCCTAACTTTACTATTCGTGTCTCAGTCAGGATGTCTCAGTCAGTTAGTATCCGTTCCACACGGTAGGAACAAGGGATGCAACCATTGACGTCTTCTGCTTGGCTCGAGAGAGTTGTGTTCCAATCGAATAAACTATTACTCTTTTGGAAATTTATAAAAATAGTTTTTGGGGGAAAGAAACAAATAATTTACAATACAATAATTTACGGGCGCTAGTTGGGGGAAGAAAGTTTAAACCAAATTGAGCAAAAATGGTGTCGAAAGCAAACTTGCGAGATCTGGCATCTAAACACAATAAAACCTCAAGCGTGAGAAAATATATATGTGAAAAACTAATAGAAAACAATGTTCCAGACACACAGTGTATACGCATCACTGACTACAAAAATCTTAACTCTCTCAACAACTACCGAACACATGGTAACAATTAGAAAAGTAATATGTGAACCTGTTTTCTTCTAAAAGTTAACGATCCCCTACTGTGACACAGTTGAATAAAAGATGTATATGCAATCAGAAATGACAAATCATGCACTTATGAAACAGTAGGAATCATTTATCTGTCCACATGTTATTCCACTAGCAAATATTTCTCTAACACATCCTTCCACTACTAGTAGCAACACTTGCCGTTTTTCCAAAACAGAAAATATCAATTTTCCAAGAAACCGTGAACTTGCAAGGTATGCAGATGATAATACGTTAGTGACTGTGTTTAGAGGGTCTTTGGTACAGGGTGTAATTTTACAATCAATATCAATTAAAACACCAGTATATCACAGTTGTACATAATTTTACGAAAAGAAGAGTTATTATATACGACAGTGACGCAGATCACTAATAAACCATTAATAATCCAACGAACGGTTACTCATGTTGCATTTTACTTTCGCTAAGTCCTAGAGTTATGTATCCAGTATCGTTTCTTATTTACCAAAACACTTTTCTAAATCAGAAGTGATGAAAATGAAACATTTTCCTTGTAATAAATATTAATTAATTATTGTTAAAATCATCTAAGATATATCTATTAAAAGTAATATATATTGGTACTATCAAGAGTTTCTATGTTGCTATTTTCTCACATATACAAATTGTGTACTTCGGATGGACAGGTCAGGCCACATTCCGAATAAACATATTTGTATTAATGTGCAGTAAGTAAGCAATATTTGCACGTGGCTTTAGACCTCTTGGCGCAATAATTACAGTAATTAACAATTAGAGCTGTTAAGTTTTATATGTGTGTAGGTGAGGGTGCATAAGTGGCATATTGTTCGATTCTACTGAGATGATTATTCAGATATACAAAAAAACCCCTAAAGATAAATGTGATAAATACATTAATGGTTGAATGAGCAAAACTCTGCTGCAAACATAAAGAGTTCTTTTAACTTTAAAGAAAATTGTTAGGTGAGAAAAATAATCTACGTAGGGATTGCACCGAGACAAGGAAATCCCAATCGTGGGGTTACATTATTTATCTCCCCACTTGCAAAGCATCGATAGGGAGACCAGTAATGTAATCGCTTGACTGGGATTTCCTTGTCTCGGTGCAAGCCCCGCCATAGATTGCATGATTAATTACACACGGTCTAACAGGTACGTGTATTGGGCTTGCAAACGGTCGAATATGTACGTGCATTGTACTTGCACACGGTCTAACAGGTACATGTATTGTATTTAAACACGATCTAACATAAAGGTATATTGTACTTTCACACGGTCTAACAGGTGTATTGTACTTACACACGGTCAAATATGTACGTGTATTGTACTTGCACACGGTCTCATGGCTACATGTATTGTATTTAAAACATGGTCTAACAGATAGGTGTATTGTAGTTACACACGGTCTAATATATAGGTTTATTAAATTTTCACACGGTCTAATAAACACATATATCATTCTTAGTGTTACGAGCCTATGATCTTAAAATAAGTAACAGAAAGGTGTGAAAAGCAACCAGCGCTGTAAAATTCAAGAAACAATTTATGTTTCTAGAATACAAAGTAAATACGAGAAGTTATGGTGCTGCGAATTTTATCCAAAATAGAATTACTGACACAAGTCCTACTAATTTAAAGTCCTGAATAAAATTATGTAGAAGTCCAAAATACACATAAAGATGAAGGTGTTAAGGTGTTTGTGTTATAACCTGTATACTGCCGATGTGTCAACAGTCTTTAGTTGAATCGCAGTAATATAATATCATGTTTGAATTCACTATACATTCCAGTGAATGCCTCTGTCCGAGAATTTAAAAAAGCCCTTACGCATTTCCAGAGAAAATAATCACTTGAATTCAGTAATTTGAAGAAAAAAATATTACAACCCGAAATGAATTACTGGACTCAACATATCATACAACTTGACTGTGTATAATCTTAAAGCGCCAAAGCATTTTCCATTCAGTGACAAGATTATATAGTCGCCTACATGACCTCAGGTCGCAATTAGCATTTTCTTTATATAAAAAAACTATTACCTAACGGAAACGATCCTTCTAGAATGACTGATGTTTACAAAATGAAATTGTTAGTTATTATTAGAAACCTATTATTAAATTTGACAATATAGGACTAGGACTATATCAGGTACACCAGATGAATGACAGTAATCGTGAACTTAACCCCACAAAACATATTAATAATGATCCTGATGTTAAGCCCATACACGCTGCGTAATAGTTGTTTACAGAATACAATTAAAAGAATCAGTTCAGGTCAATCAGTTTTGGTCAAGGGCAAGTCCAACATACAATGTTACATAACAATAGCATATAATGAAATACGAATTTATTTTTAAAAACCTAACTAGCATACAATCTAAATTAAATATACCTAACACGTACGCGCTGTTAAAAATACATGAATTGTACTTGCACACGGCATTTTAAAACATAAACTAGATAAAGAAAACATACAAAATGTTGACCAAACGAATGACAAGAATATCTTTTCCTGTGAGTTTAAAAAATATTTTATTTGTCATCTACAGGGTACAGAATGACTGAGATGGATGTAAATACTAGTTCATTTTGCAAGATGTGATTGTGTGGAAAGGTACAACATGAAGTAGAAGTGAAGGTTCTCTCTCTCTCTCTCTCTCTCTCGCTCTCTCTCTCTCCAGGTTGTTCACCTTGATAACGTTGAGTCAGTTTGTAAATCTTTCTCTCCATTGTAAATCAGATACCTTCACCACATGTTTTCATGTGATTTTATCTATCGATTCACTACATTCAGAATTACATTAGCACCAGAAACGTATGTTTAATATTGTTGACTATTCAAAGCCATATTTGTATGCTCGTTTATCAAATAATTGTACTTTTCTATTTACTTTAGTGTGAATACTCTACTGTATAAATGACACCATCATTCAAAAAATAGCGAATTATATTTCATGATTCAGTGTCTTTGCTCATAATTGTTAGTTTGATATCAGTGTCTTGAATTCTGTACACTATATATATTTCATCATTATAATAATAATAATAATAATAATAATAATAATACAAAAAATGAGAACTTTGTATAGTTCCTAATCTTTAGAAGCTCTAAACGCTTTCTTTACAACATTAGACAACACCTACAACATAAAAACATATATAATGATATTGCTACAAATAACAAACTCCATGAAATTAGAAAACATAAAAAGCATGCTGAAACAATATTTAAGGTAGGGAACATTATTAGATTTGTAAGTTTGTTCTCGCAGTTGAAATAAGTGAGTTTTAAGAGCACTCTTGAATAGGATCACTGAGTCGTGGTGTCTAAGTTCAGTGGGCAATTCATTCCACGTTGCTGGGCCCTGGTCTGCAAAAGAACTCTGTCCATATGACTTTATTTTCATAGTGGGAATAATGAGTATACGATTGTCAGAAGAGGAGCGTAAGTATCTTGCTCGTATGTACACGTGGGTGAGGTCGGAATGGTATGTAGGACTGGAGTCCGTAAGTGAAACGTAGCACAGAGAACACATTTTGTGTTTGATTCTGGATCGAATGGATAGCCAGTGCAGGGTACAGAGCAGCGGGGAAGTGTGCTCTGATCGTGGTATTCTAAGCATGATCCGAGCAGCAGTGTTTTGAACTTTTTGAAGTTTCTGAAGTAGATATTAGATGAACCAGACATGAATGAGTTACAATAGTCCAGTCTTGAAAGTACGAATGACCATACAAGTGTTTTAGTGGCATCAAATGAGAGATATTTGCTAATGGATATGATGCGTCTCAGCTCAAGATATGCAGCCTTGCATATGTTCATGACATGTTTGTACAATTTGAGAGTACTGTCCAGAGTAATACCTAGGTTTGGTACTGATTGTGTGAATTTAATGTTGGTGTTGCTGATATTTATTGTTTGAGGTAAAGGATGTGAATGAGAAAGATATGCATAGATTAACTGGTCTGGAGTGTATTCCATTTGCAGACAAAATTTGTGTCCTGTTGACCAAGTAGGACTTGAACCACAGTAAGGTTGTATCATGAATGCCAAATACATGCTGGAGACGGTGAAGTAATATATTATGATCTATTGTGTCAAATGCTGCAAACAAATCAAGGACGGTGTGGTCTGTAATCTTTTCCGCTACCCAAAGCAGAAATAATGTCATTAATTACGTTTAGAATGTTAGTTTCGGTAATGTGGCAAGGGCGATATGCATATTGTACATTGCTAAAAAAACTGAATGCAGAAGAGATACAAGCTGGGATAGAACAAACTTTTCTAAGAATTTTTTTATATGAATGGGAGATTAGAAACTGGGCTGTAGTTCTTTAACTCGTTATGGTCGAGTGTTGGTTTCTTCAGCAGAGTCTTTACAATGGCAAATGTCAAAAATATGATGGAAATTTCCCGGATGAGAGAGAGAGCTATTAATGACATCAGTTAGTGAAGGGAATATTGGATCTAAGTACTCAAGCAGCAGTGATGATGGAATTCGCATGACTTTGATGCACTCTTCATCACGATTGTACGTTCTAAATACGTAGAGTCAGGTTCAAATGCTGCTAATGGTTGTCCCTGAAATAATTTATCTCAACTGTATGGTGACTACGAGTCAATTGAAATTGTGTTATCAGTCTTATCTGTAATGGTTTGTACTTTGTCACGGAAGAAATTTGCTAACAGGTTCGGAAGGTTAACTAGAGAGAAAGTAGCTGGAAGTGGTGTACATTTGTTCCTTGACTTAGCTTGTTAATACTCGCGAAGAGCTCTTTTCGGCTGAAACATGCCATGATCTTAGTACTGTAGTTGGCTGATTTTTCTGCATGGACTATATTTGTGACGTTCGTCTTAGCGGTTTCATATATTTGCTTATGAATATTGAGTCTGGTGGAAAGCCAAAGCCTCTCAGCTTTACTGCAGTCTGTTTTAGAAGTGCGAACCTGGTCCCGAACACTGCTATACCATGGAGAACACTTCTGAATTGATACTCTGCACTTGGTGGCTTGGGCATGTTTGTCGAGCAATGAACGCAGGCAGTTATCGAGTTGTTCTGCTGTAGGAGGGTGGCAAGTTGTTAGGCTTGCTTGGATTTGATGCATTAGTTTAGTTATATTTATCATACGGAGGTTTCTCTTAGTAGCAAATAACGGTGGAGGGTTAGAAACTGGTACGTCAGGATGGCATATAAAGCAGAGGAGATCTGATACAAGTTCCTGGAATACCAGGGAGGAAGGTAGAATAATATCATCAGGTCTATGAAAAATCCAGTCTAAAATGTGACCAATTTTATCCGGTGTGTTGGTTAACTGACTGTTTGAGGTTGAAAACATTAATGAAATCTAGGAGATTATGTTTGTTTGGGTTTCCGGAACAGTCAAAGTGAAAGTTGACATCTCTAACAATATTCAGGTTGCCATCTATCGAATTTCCATATGGAGATTCGGAAACTGCTCCAAAAAGAGAGATTCAGCCAGCTTGTTTTTCTACTAGGAAGAGGGTGGTATAAGCAGAAAAAAATGGACTGACCTTTGTTCCAGTGTTTGTGTGGATTGGACTAGTTCAAACGATGTGTGGTAGAAAATGAAAATTGTGGTACGGTTTAAACGTTCGATCATGGAGTTCTTTGTGATGACAGGAATTCCACCTCCGCGAGAGTGGCCGGGGAACGACTTGATGGAGTAAATGGTGATTATTATATCTGCGCACTTGGACTCATTGCCTGATGTGTTTAGCCATGTTTCTGTCAGGAAAAAGATGTCGATATTCTGATTGTTGATAAAATTAACTATTTCTGTGCGCTTTTCCGGTGGTACTACTGATTGGGCATTGAATGATGCAATACGAGGAGGTATCTCTTGGATAGTTGACACAACGGTTGACGATTTAATAGGAATTTGAATCAGGTTATCTAAATTAACAATATAATTTTTAAAATTTTGAGCCGGAAAAGGCATAAGGGAGATAACCGGAATCCTTCGTCCTGTTCTACGCCAGCCAGCTTTGAAACAACGTTTCTTTTTTCGCTTCTGTTTACATTTAAGTAATGATGAATATAGTCCCAGTTCGTTTAGTCTAGAGAACAATGTAGTGTGGAGCGCCAAGGAGTGGTCATTTAAAGCAATTAATGAGGGTCCATCATAGCATAAGCGGGTTGACTGGCGAGTAACACGTTATGGCGGTTTGTTCAACAACAAATGAAGTTGTAGCAGTGGAGCTTGACAGCTCAGAAAAAGTCTAATTGTTCTCTTTTCCAAAACAATTGAGATGAAGAAACACATACGAACTGAACAGCCAATGCATGATGAACGCAATAAGGTAGAAGAACACAGGCAACAAGCACATATATCATGAAAAACGGCAGACAAACAACAGAACAGCTGTTTCAAGCCGGTTATGCGATGGCGGTCATCTTGTACAATATTAATAATATTTATGGGCAAAAATGCACATTTATAAATGTAGATATTGATATATATTATTGCTTACATCTGCTTTCACTCTTGGTTGAAATTCTAATACACTACATTCTTATTTTTGCCATTAAAAGCACGATATGTTCTCAGCATGATTTTACGTTGCTAAACTATTATTACAATAAAAGTTTAATGTCTAAAGCCAAACAAGACTTTCGACAGAAACTGGATCACATTGTTCGTTGTCAGATATTACCGGATGACATTGATGTACATGCATCCTAAGTTGTGTCTTGACATCTCTTTACATATAGTTTTCAACCTGCACACTGTAAGCAAGCTAAGTGGTGTCTTGACATCTCTATGCATACCTGTCTATAAATATAATTTTCACCCTGCACACTGTAAGGAAACTAAGTTGTGTCTTGGCATATATGCATACCTGTCTATAAATATAGTTTTCACGCTACACACGGTAAGCAAGCTAAATTGTGTCTTGACATCTCTATGCATACATGTCTATAAATATAATTCTCATCCTGCATATCGTCAGTAAGCTAAATTGTGTTGTGCCATCTCTATACATACCTGTCTGTAAATACAACGTTCACCCTGCACAGTGTAAGCAAGCTAAGTTGTGTCGTGACATCTGTATACATACATGCTCATACAAATAGTTTTCATATTGTATAGTACAAGCAATAAAAATATGGACATTGATGCATTTTTGTTTTCATTATAGCTTAACCGGATGCTGTTTTTTATTGTTATTGTTATTTAAAAATAAATTAGAACAACATTATCGGTTTATATTACACTGTTCACCCTTGGGTTTGAAAAATGCTTATAAAATCGTGAGCCTGTGTATATTCCAATATTAATTAAATAACGTAGCATCCAGCGTGGAAAGTAAGTGTCCAAAGTATATTAACCAAATATTAACGACTACAGTCAAATCTAGTTCCTAATTCCTTCATATAAAGTTCTCTCGTCGGTTTAGAATAATTTATTTTCTTGTGATAACACATGTTGTCTATGCACAAGAAATGCACAATGACAATACACAATGACTATATAAATAAATAAATAAATATATATATATATATATATATATATATATATATATATATATATATATATATATATATATATATATATATATATATATACATCACGTAACATTTTATCCTCAGTTGTGTCATTACTCTATATAGATTGAAGACTCCAAATCAAAAGTAATCCTCGGGGCAAATCTTACAGGCGAAATTTATATTAAGTGTCCTCAAGTGATGCAACTAAGATTATGCTGCTTGTTCTCCAGCGTTGTCATCTATTCTACACTGTCCGATGACATGGAAAGATCTAGTCTTTCGAGCCTCTATTGAGGACGTTTTTCACTTTTAAAACCCGGAGACTAGTCACCTCCTCCAACTTGATCAATGACCTGCACCAGAGCTATAGCATCTGTTCATCTTACAACGGAATGTAAGAACCTGAGTGAGTTACATATATTCTGACCCGCCTTCATGATCAGTTCATCGGCGGTTCTGACTTTGTCAAACACAAGTCTCTCAGTTGAAAACAGTGATAGAGCCGCTTTTGGGAATGACAAAGCCACACTCCATGCTAATGGACTGATGGCTTTCGATGGTGCTTGGCAGTTAGTGCACAGTATTGTTGCCGTGGCGTAGATGTTGGACTTTCGTCTTCTATGGCTGTCTTCCAGCAGGTGGAAAATAGCTTATCTTCTCACACTTCTCGGGGCATGCATGGGAGTTGGTCTCGTGTACCTAACAGAACCGCCATATACACATTAGCCAATGCCGTAACCAACTACACATTTACAATTAGCAGAACGCCTCTCTTTGCTATCTGCCAACTATTTCATGAAGGACCCACATAACACCAAGCTAAGATCATCCATTATACTTTAACCATGTATTTAATGGGCAAATCGATGATGTCTGCAAAAGCGACTAAAGAGAACAATTTCACTCACTCCCACATCCACAACGTCGATACAGAGATAGAAAGGGGAAATTTACAATAATGACCATGGGTCACTTATAGGATACGAACGTCTGAAAACCGGGTTATTGAAGCTACACCCACCGCAAGCGACAGTTCGTACATACCAAATTGGATATACCACGGAGGGGGTCCTATCATTTGTTCCAGATTTGTCTTGGTCCCAAAGGCTAACGGCACACTGCTTCCGGTCATCGAACAAAGCAGCCTGAATCAGTTCATTCATATAAATTGGTTCTCAGTACAAACACCACAGCGAATTTGAATGGCATCAATTCAGGAGACTTCTCTATCAGCGTGAATTTCAACGGCGCACACCTTCATATCATTATTCACAAGGTTTCCAGGGTGTACTAGCAATTAGCCTACTGCGTTGTATACCAATTCATGACACTCACATTGGGGCCCAACATCAAACCCTGGGTCTTCACTCGTCTGATCAATTGAATAATTGCGTGTGTTCAGTGAATTTCTATGGCAACAATATCGAGTTACCAGGAGAACATATTGCAGAAGCATCAGTGAGCTAGATATAACAAGACATGATAACCTTTGTTACCTATTTGGGATTATGGTCAGCAAGGAAAAATCTGACCTAGTCCCAAAAATGTGTTCACCTAGGCTTGGAGTTCAGTACACGGTAACATATTTCGCCTCCCACAAGATCGGGAAGGCAAATCCAAACCATGGTAACACCTTTACTTTCGAGGCATTATATCCGCACGGAAATTTCTTCGCCTACTAGACTTTCTTAACCTCGCAGCGGACTTTAAATCCAAGGTCATCTACTTATGTGTCCATTGCAATGATTCTTCCGCCTGAATTAATTATAAAGTTTGCTCGGTGGACCAAACTCGCACCATATGCACACTATTGAGGCATCATCACTAACGCAGACCGAATGGTCTTTTCATCTCTCGCTTTTCATTCAGATAAGTACCCGACGGAACCGACCGGTAGTTGACCTGTTTGAAACAAGGTGGGATACCAACCCCATATCTTCGTATATCCGGTCTTTCACTTAAAGCCTGAGCAGCCAACGCTCTATCGATCGATTGCAAACGGCCTGGATGCAGACGCCTAGCTTCCAACACCCTAATTATGATACAGAAAGCAAGAGAATCAAAGTGTCACCTTATGTTCTCTGCACTACTCGGATGGGAGAAGTCGTGGATGAACGACCTCATCGACCTCGCAATGGAAACTCCTCGGATAATTATGATGTTTCTCATTTACTAGAAACCACGACGACTGTTGTTTGATTCCTACCCAGAGCAAAGGAACATGCATGTCGGGATCAAACGAAACATGCCCACAGAAATAAGCAGTTATCCCAACCAGTCTTGGAGAGAATCGCTTTACCAAGATGGCACTCCTCTCTGAAAAAGCATATTTTCTTCCAGGGGTGCATGAACGAGCACATTATACCTCTGCAGGTATACAGCAAACATAAGACTTCCTCTGGCATTTTGAAAACGTCTTGTGTTTAGAGTTTAAAAGGTGATGAAATCTCACATACATACCATCCATCACATCATTTACACCATCATGCACCCATTACACTATCCAAAACATCGTGTTTGCTTAGAGATTAAAAGAAGAATATGTAATCCAACATACCTTCTATCCATCACATCACGACTACCATCCAACACACTATAAACAATACAAATAAAAAGCATAATTATAGCAGAGTTTAAAAAATTAGATGAAATCTCACATGCAATCGCACATCACATACACCATCCAACACGAACACATACTTTCTCCAAAACGCCTTGTGAATCTCAACACGCCAACTATCAGAACAAACTGGAAATGTTTAGAAACAAACTACATGTAACGAAACAACATAGTATACCTGACATCATCTCTACAATCCAGCACATATACTCCTTATCCAAGACGCCTTGTGTTTGATCAGTGTTCGTGCTAGTATAAAGTTCAAAAGGAGATGAAATTTCACAAACATACTATCATACACCTTCTACACCATGCAACAACCCATCACACTATCTAAGACGTCTTGTGTTACAATCGAGTTTAAGAGAATACAAAATCTCCTAAACATACTTTCCAGCACACTGTCTATAGTGTCAAATACACACACTCCAAAATGCATTTTGAAGTGTCAAAAATTACAGTTACTATTAGAAAGAATATGTAGAATGAATAAGGACTTAAAATCAAATCTCGCAAACGTACTATCCAACACATCAGCTATACTATCTAATACCCAATCCATACAATCTAAATTTCTTGCTAATACCTAAAATAACGCGTCAACTAACAGAAGATGTGGGTGTTGTGTAATATAAGATGCAATCTCAAAATTATGATGTCCAAACATTCCTATACCATCAAACACCCCATGAATATTATCCAACAATCAATAAACACTATCCAAAATAATTTTACCATGATTGAATGGTGTTCAAGTGTGAGTGCAAGTGGTTTTACCCATAGAATTATAACAGCTCAAGAAAGAGATTTAGTTACCAAAGGGGAGTATTAACTAAAGTTTACTGTCACTCGCACAGGTCGTATTGACCAAGCTACATTAATAGCTGATGTGAACGAAGTGTACACAGTAAAATACAACCAAATGAACACAATACAAAATTTCACAAGCTATAAAGGCATTATTATTATTATTATTATTATTATTATTATTATTTATTGATGAAGGCAGGATATATTTTGACAGCGATCGAATTAAGATTAATCTGTAGAGAAAGACAGGGAATTAACATTACGACAGAGAGAGATACAGACAGTGAGAGAAAGAGAGAGTGAGCGATACAGAGAGAGAGAGAGAGAGAGAGAGAGAGAGAGAGGGGGATGGTAATAGACAGAAAAGTGAGACATCATTATTTGTTGAAGTATTTTGCAGCATTACGGGTCAATAATAAATTAACACTAGGTCACCATTTATATGAGTTTATGGAGACAAAAACAAATATTAAGTGGCTAATATTTATTTCAGTCATCGTTTTGTATTAAAAAATGCATTGTTATATTTATTGTAGACTTATATGGTTAATTTGTTGATATTCTTCTGTATCGGACGACGGTCGGATTAGCTAGGTATTATGACACGTATAACGATGTGTCTTCTTTACTATTTCCCTTTGACCCTATAAACTTGTATGCCTCCATATTCATTTTAACCCCATAAATTCCTTTAGACGTTTAGTATTCATTCCAATGTTAAACTTAAAGACCGCCTTAAAATATAATTTTCCATAACTACCTAGAGTAGTAGCTCGTCTTAAGGTTAACTTTAACATTCTTACTGCGTCACCGCCCAAATGAGGTCAACCATTTCTAACACTCTTACCGTTTTGAGATTCAAGTGTTAAATATGAGACTCAAGTGCCATTGCCATTTTATTTCCCGTTTGTCGCTCAAGTACCACAGCTGAGGCTCAAGTGACACATACTACTTATAGAGTTTTAAATACGTTCTATCAACTACTATAAGACTCATCTCGGCAGGTGCCTCCCACATACCAAAAACATCCGGGAGTAAAGGATGCCACTTTGATCGGTGTACCAGACGCACACGCAGGAGTACAACCGAAAGTTGTTGTTTTTTTTTTTTGTTTGAGGAGTGACGGGATGAATAATGTTGACAATGAAACAGTCTGTCTATCGTTCTCTACGTTATGTTGCGATACCCCGCTGTGTTTAAGTACACTAAACTTGATGCTGTACTTGCTGGTATAGTAGCCGCATACAAAACGAATATTATGTCCCGGCAACCCCAACAACAACGATTCCCCTTCCGTTTTCTATTATTGTTTCTTTTGGGGAAGTGGGGAGGACGAGAAAGCATTGAAATGGTTGCAACAATTGTCAGAAATTGCCGTGTACAGCGCAATTACGTTTCCTTGTGGGTGAGGTGTTGACAGCATTATGCTACAGATAATATGTTCCGTTTCTTTATATTCCGTAAACCCCTCGATCAGTTCTAACCATAATTTGAATGAATCCTATCTTGTTGTCAATGTGAAGGCAATGGCAAAGATTTAGGACAATGCGTTGAAGTTGTGATTAAAGTGAAACCTAGAAAACACAAAGTACTAATCCAGCTATAAAGCCATACCGACCTATCTTAAATGTATGTTTAGGGTTTACCTGCATGTCAGACAACACATTAAATGTGAGTGTGAAATGTATGTTTAGGGTTTACTTGCATGTCAACCAACACATTAAGTGTATGTGTGAAGTGCATTTATATATGTTTAGGGTTAAATGTATGTTTAGGGTTTACCTGCTTGTCAACCAGCACATTAAATGTAAGTGTTAAATGTATGTTTAGGGTTTACCCACATGTAAACCAATGTCCGATTATATAGTCAGGAAAACGTTTAGGTTTTCAAAAAAGTTTTGTCATTAATATATAAAGATGTAGTAAAAGATGAAACCGATAACATATACAAAGGATCCGGTCCCCTACAGGTGCATCGATTATGAGTAGCGTCAATTGTTACACGAAATGTATGGAGCAACAACAACTCCTTAAACAATCTAAGTTTAAACTCGTACTGTCCAGCTACTAAAGTAAGATGGAAGTATAGACGAGATGGATATAATCTTATTGTTCTTATTATCAAAGATAGAATGTTAACTCAGTTTAGAGACAAAATTATTAACTCGTACTGTCAATGACAACAAAAAAACTACTTGTTTAGAGACTGTTAGTAACTAATACTGTCAATAGCAGAAAGCAAACTAAGTTTAGAAACCATATTAGTAATTCGTACTATCAATGACAAAAGACTCAGTTTAGAAACCAGATTTATAAAGTATGTAAGAATTGTATGTTAAATAAAAATTGTTTATAAGGTACATTATCATGTCGTCACAACAGAAGAACATTTATGTTTTGTTCGGATGGTAAAGTGAACTTACGGTTAATGAATATATTATGCCTGCTTTATTTTGGAGTCTGGCGTACATTATGTGGATGGTATTTGCCTTTATTTCATTATCTCAGACACTGAAGACACTATTCGCAGACTAGCATAGGTTGGTATTTAATGGACAATATGTAATCCAAAAACAATTAGATTTA
The DNA here is from genome assembly GCA_028554795.2 of Sinohyriopsis cumingii. Taxonomy (NCBI): domain Eukaryota; kingdom Metazoa; phylum Mollusca; class Bivalvia; order Unionida; family Unionidae; genus Sinohyriopsis; species Sinohyriopsis cumingii. The sequence continues at coordinate 89,309 of JAPYKE020000092.1, forward strand.
GATTTGTCAATCCGTGACCCAAATGAATCAAAAGACATACACAGTTCCTTATTTAAGTTGAACAGCTTGGTCATTAGGTATATAAATCCGTGTTCAAAGGCAATACAATGCGTACAATGTTTGTACGTTGATATGTCAATCAGTGGTCAAACGAACCAGACTATATGCACACATTGATACCTAGATATGCCAATCTTTGGAAGAAAAGAAAGAAAACATTTACATAGTTTGATATCAAGATGTGTTAATTTGTGGTGGAAAGGAACCCATAAATGTATACATCGGTATTTAGATATGTGAACATCTGATATAAAGGGAAAAAATCTGCACAGTTTGGTATTAAGATATATCAATCTGTGGTCCAAAATTAACAAAATATTGACAAAATGTAATGTTTAGATTTGCCACTTCTTAAGGTGGTTATATACCTCAATATAAAAAATAATTGAAGTTTACACAAGAAAAAAAATGTTTTCATCATTACAATCTTGGTCCAGAATCGAAGCCTAAACAATTAAGTCTAATCTTAATCCATCACACACCTCCAACTTTACAGGTGATTTCATAATTGATCATAATGGTATCAGCAATTTAAGGAATGGTTGTTCTGTGGCAGAGAGGAAAATAATCTCTTCCAACAAATTTAATTTTGACACTTTGAACACATTTTCACCCTAGCAAACAACAATTTTCGATTGAGAAGTTTTTAACATTTATCGCATTACAATACAGGGGAGATAACTTATGTCGAAAAGTGAACGATAACAGTAAGAAAACAGCAAAAGAATAATTACCATGCCTGAAAGGTAATGATTTTTCTTTTCTGGATGAAAGAAAATTATTCAAGTCTCTCACAGCATAATGGGAAAACTTATATTGTCACATACAAAAGTGTAAATATATATGAATCAGATGTGAAAATATATGAATAAAACAAATATTTGTCAAATAGTTATGTATCGTTCACACTTAGGTATGTACACATTGTATTTCTATGTTTTAATAATATACTTAAAGAGAAGTATTATGGGACTTCGTCATGTCCTTACATGGTAATTTGTTTTACGGGCTTTACTGTTTTGCGTATTAATTTGATATTCTCTCGCATTTGAATTCCATATATGAGACATTTTTCGTATATTGTTCATATTTGTATAATCTGTACATAATGTCATCTATTCAAATATTAATTATTATTATTATCATTATTATTATTATTATTATTATTATTATTATTATTATTATTATTATTATAGTTATTATTATGATTATATGAAGTGCTTGTTTTCTTGTTTACGATATTTACGACAAATGCACGTTTGTGGAATTGAACGTTGTGACAATCAACATGGTAAATGCTAAAGAATTACCAATAAATCACAAGCTTCATACGTTGTTATAGTGAGCATGATTCACAATTAGTAGTAGATTTATTTAAATTTATTATAGGGAAATATGCTTTCTAATAAAGGGCTTCAATTTGTAGGCATGCAACTTCTGGATCGTCTATGTTAAAAAAATTGTAGGTATAAAACATCGGGAGTCTTGTTCTTGAAAGATTTTGACGCTGTTTATATTATACACATTTTGGGGTGTCTACGTTATAAAGATATTTTTTGATGTTTATGTTATAAAGATTTGGGGGCGTTTATGTTATGCAGATTTTGGGATGTTATTGTTTAAAAGATTTGGGGGTATTTATGTTTACAAAAATCGTATGTTCCATTTGTCCTTAGTTTGCCATTTGCATGATATGTTGCACATATGCGAGCAACGTTGATATAAACCTTGTTCCAGAACATTTTTTGTTGCTTAGAATGGACTAGCTATTCGTATCTAAGTTTAGGTTAATGATAGGAGCATGAAATGTCCTTTGTCATTTAAATGTTTCTCAATCTGTAGATACAACTGAAATTAAAATAAATTATAAATTGGTACATATACATTTTAATCTCATACGCGTACATCCAAATCTCGATATACCACAACTTATCGGAATCAAACTTATGATAAGTCTGATCAAACATACTTATTAATATAATTTAGGACTTTCTTTGTCTGATTGCTAGAAATTGAAACAAAAGCAACTATAAGAAGACAGACGTATTGCAAATTATCCTATTTCAAAGGGGTCAACGCAATGGTCATGTATTGAAAACAATGCATTTGTTGGGCCAAACAAACCCAAATCTAATTTTATTATGGAGAATTATGAACCATTCATGTCGAAAGGTTCTATATCACTTACTGGTGAGGTTGTCAATCGCATCCTTATTAAAATATTAAGGGACACATGAATTTCCCACAGTCTTTTGCTATAAGGTAATTTGCCTTTGCTTGTGAAGTCTGGTTCTAATGAAAGTGTTATTATTCAAGGAGTGTCATCATACTTAGTTCAGGACCTGTGACTGTCGGAGTGGTATTTCTTTACCCATTGAGGATGTTCATCTATTGCTAGGTAATGCCTTAGCTAGAGATAAGGTTAACCTATTTTTAACTGATACGTTTTATTTAGACCCAAACTTTGGTCCTATTAATAATGAAGTCCTTGAATCACACAATGATTGTGCAGTTACAAGAGCTATGACAAAAATGCTCTTGAGAATGAGGGACAATATTTCATTAGCTAATACATTTGTTGGTCCGTATTTTGGTAAGATCACCTTTGCTCCAGGGATTTATCATTAGAAAGGTATTAATCAAAGTGATCCTCTTTTTACTACCCATTCTCTCGATTCCAATCAGGATGACAAAAGACCATCGCTAGTTGTCTAACATGAACAAGATCATGCTTTCATGCTTTACCAAAGAAGTTACGGCCCTTGCAAAATGTAACAGGAAATATGTGAGGCAGCAAGCTTTGTAAATTTTAACAAATTATTTATTTCCCTAGATTATCAAGTCAAAAAAAGAACTTACGGTTTTACGAATAAAATCCAAAAATAATCCAAGAATTAAAAAACGCTTGTCCTAATGATAAAAAGTCTTGAACGAAACTGAGTTTGAATCCCGATGAAATCCAAAATGGAAGAAGATGACGCCATTATAGGTCAGCGAAGTGCTGCATTGTCAACAGTCTAATATTGAATCATACAAAATATTATTCCAGTATTTGAATTTTGTATACAATTCGGGAAATGTCTTTGTCCAAGAATAAATTAAGAACACTAGTATTTTCAGGGAAAACAATAACTTGAATTCAAAATAATTTGAAGAAAACCAAATAATTAGCCCACAACTGGTCACAACATATAACAACCTGACTTCTTAAGTGTTAAGGCACTAGTAAGAATTATTCTCAGTACATCAGTAATAAGTCTTATTAGGACGCAAAACAGATTTCCCTACTTAGAAGTTTGTAACAATAATCACATCTTTCATATTACGTACTCCAATTATTGCCTTGACTTAGCTTAATAATTCTTATAATTAGAATGAATAAAAATAAATTTTAAAAAGTTGTCTATCAAAACCAATCTCTTGTTTAGAATCAGTTTCAGATACTAGATTCAGTGTTTCTATTATTCATTCTTTATTTTTTAAAAGCGGTCTGGTCAAACAGAATTGAACTGAATTTCTGGACCATGTCAAATCCGGTAAATAAAGTTACATTACAATAACATGTAATGGAAAAAAGTTTTAAACAAACAAACCAATTGAATCAAAAATGCATAGTATTATTTCCAATTTGTTTCAGAGGACTATTAGCGAAACTTATGCCACACATGTGTCAATGTGTATTTTTCTTCGTCAAAAATAGGATCCTTATGAGAAAACGGAGACTACCTGATGTACCTGCTGATCGCTATGACAAATGGTCAGTTTACTATGTTCCGTATATTTAATTTGTATTGTTTATTGGCTTTCTTAATGATTGTTTGTCATATAAATTTGTATAAGGTACTTAGCATTGTCGAAAATCAAGGCCATGTTGTGCCTGCCCAGTAATATTTTTATGTAAACAACATTATACATAGCTAATATTTTCCTTTGATTATGGATTAATTAATTGGATAATTATTAAGTAAGCATTTTTTTTTTATAATCTGGATCTATGACATTGGAATTCCTCGATAAAATCCTCGTCTACCTGATGTTTCACATGTTCTTTATTATAACTTAGTAATATATCTTATCTTGTTGAAAACTTACCAATCCTCTAGAAATCAACTTTTGACCCTCATCCCGGTTATGTGTCCTTGTTTTTTTTAAAATAATCTCGATTACTTCAGAAATTACTCATTCTTGCATTTAACATATGATGCAGGGGAAGTATTATTATGTATAGCATTTAATTTGGGTGGAATTATTTATTCAAATTGTTATTCATCAGATTCATAAAGTGCTCATCAAAAGTATTCTTGGACTGGAACATTAATTTAGAAATTTTAGGAATTAAAACAAGAACATGTTTGGATTTTATTATTGTTTTACATCAAAACACTGTTAGCACTTTGTCAACTATAGACCACGGGTGTATCAGCATATTTGAGATTACCCGCAGGTCAACACATTCAATCTTGGAAATTATTTAGAATACCACTGTAATTCAGTTGGAATATCATATATTCGAAGTTGCGATAACGAATATTGGACTATTTGTGATTTAATTCGCATTACCGTAAATTCATTTAAATATACACTTTGTATTCAAGGCATATAAAGTAATTGTTACTATTTTTAGTTACTTTGTATAAGTTGTCTACACAATGAAACTAGATTCAGTTGTTTTTTAAGGGGCAAAGAAAACTTCACACTGGGGATCGGTTCAAGAATAATTAAGTCTAAGTCCTACTGAACTTGTTTTCGGCCATTGACAAAACTCCAAAGATAAAAAAAAAGTTTCATCCTGGTGATAAAGTTCTTGTTATCATGGCGATAACTCAAAATCCTCTTCAGGGTAAGTATTATGATCTTTATACATTTGGAAAGAAAGGAACTAAATTAAATTATCAAAATTAACCAAACGGCGGGAACACATACACATATGCTATATAAATGTTAAATGAGTATGTAGATAGAGATAGTTATGTTAAGCAGTCTATCAATTTAGTTGTACCTGTCCCACACAGGTTAGTTTTAGAATGTAGTGGCTTTGGTGTAACCAGTCTTCGGAATTTCTATATTTGAGATAATCTGAACCAGAAACTTTTCATCTACACACGCAATAAAGGAATGGGTTAAAACAGCTGATATATGAATATGTACGCTTATTCCCAAATGTTACCACAAGAATTAATACAATCTACCATGATGTTGAAGCTGTAAATTCTACGCATGTGAAACAGCATTTTGACTCTTCTAAGCAGAAATGTTTGATAAAAGTATATTTAATATTTGTTTGAGAATTATTTTATTGAACCAAGCAAAGTAATTAGATTTTGCCATGTATTCTAGTGCCAGAACGATATAATACTCTACCTATTTGCACTGGCTACAGAACATTGAACAGTGTCACCAAAACAGATTCATTTGCAATACCTACAAACGATGACCGCATTAACAAAATTGGAAATGAAAAATATGTCACCAAGTTCTACGTGTAGAGATAATTTTGACAAATTCCACCTACGGAAGAGCAAACGAAATGTCGGCATTTTCATGTCTGGGTGGACTTTACCAATATAAAGTGATGAGTTTCGGTATGAAAACATTTTTTCTCAACATTCTAGTGTTTATTGTTCATGGAACATCCGTGCAGATAGCTTTGATGAACACATAGAAAACACTATTATGTACAGTGACACCTTGAAAGACCACCTGGAATCTATCCTGAAAATCTTTGTTAGGTTACATGAGACAAACTTGGCAAAAAATTGGATTGAAAATGAGTTTTTGTGGAGCTTATGTTCAAAGTTTAAGAAACAATGTGGAACATAATCATTGTCAACATGTTAAAGTTAAGGTTTGAACTTGCATTAATATTACTTCGGTGTTAGGCAAATCATGGGAACATCAGAATCTGATTGCATTTGCATTTTCACGTAGCTTTGTACAATAGTGCTTTATTCTATATCATTTGCGTCATTAATTATGAGGCGACGTGTTACACACACACACACACACACACACACACACACATATATATATATATATATATATATATATATATATATATATATATATATATATATATATGTGTGTGTGTGTGTGTGTGTGTGTTTACTTTTGGTATATGCTTGTATCTTGATTTTTGTTTCAATTCTGTCACGTAGATTGCACAGAATCTGTAAATTATGTCAAGTTTCTAATAATCAACATATTTACAAGGTTGGAGCTATTTATGGTTATCTAGTTAAAGTCAAGTGGTTGTGAACATGGGTAAGCATTGTAAAATATTAGACTGAATAGTAAGGTCTGTCAAGAAGGGTATATTGCAAAACATAATCGTAATAGACTCTGGAAAATCTATATAAGGCCAAAAATTAAACATCAAGTCGTTCTTTATTCAGATTCGTTAAAAAGTAAACAAATTATAAACCATCAACGAATACACGTACATTATGAAACTATATTTTCGAATTAAAATGAGATATCAAAGACACAATTATGGCAGTTAAATACCTTACGGCAGTATGATTTTTTCGAGTTACGTAAGAGAAGTTTAACTAAAGAATGTGTAATGTGTAAGTTCAAAATCACAGTAGGCAAAATGTATTTGAATTATTATCAATGCAAAAATGCCTCTTTTATATCAGTTTTCCTATGCACAACTATGAGATATTTATCCTCATGAAATATATTTTTATTTCTTAAATATGGTTGTCTTCGAAATAGTAGTGATTACGTTATCAAAACTGAGCATGAAATTGCTTTGACTCATTTAATGGAAGACGATAATAAATTGTATACACTACCTACATTAGGAAGAAAATCCCATGTTTACAAACCAACATTAGGAGAACCTCTGACATGAAGAGGATATCTTCCTAATGCTTCCTCCTAATGTATGTGGAGTAACAGGTGAAAATATTTAGATGTTAGAATTTATGTAAGCTTTTCATCTTTCAAGTAGATTACAATTTTGATCTAACATGATTCTATTTTGTCACGTGTTATTGCAACTTAATCAAAAATGGCACACCAAGTGCAACATGCAGCTCCAGTACAAGCAATGATAGAGACCAGGCTCAAACAGCCGATATTAGATCAATCTTTATTTCAGTGAGGTCGAATTAAACTGTTTCAAGATGTCACAAATGATGCTAACCGGTCGTCGAGTATGGCTGCCATTACTAAAATTAAGGAACACTTAAATGTCATACAGGATCATTCTGACTTAATTTGCAATAATACGGTATCTAGCTTTTGAATGTAGTTTTTCAGTCAGACAAGACCTCTCAGCCCAGTTTGGACTTTTGTTAAATACCTGTCTTGTTCTTGTTTGTAAGCGAATCGAACTGGATGCATGCGCAGTTCCTTTTACTGGATTTTAGATGCCGCATATGTGAAATTTCAGTATAAAGGAAATGTTTTTAAAAAAATGCATGTGACACATTTATTTTGAATTACTTTGATTTCAATCAATATATACAGCAAATGATCTTTTTGAAACCAAACCTGTAATTAAATGTGAATAATATTTATATACATAATCAGAGAATTGAAGTTCTAATTTAGTTTCAACAAAAGAGTCCAATGGGTTTTCATTAACTCAACATAATCTGTGTCCGATGAATGTTAAAGCCGAGAAATTTCACTCTACCTCGTAGATTTTGAAGCTAATATTCATTTTTTTTTTAAAATCAGTTTTACTACCACTATGTACATTATCATAACATATGTAACTATATATAAATTTATAAGTATAACTGTGCATGTTAGAATCCTGCCATTATATCAGCACGGGATGGCTGCCGTAATGTGTCCTCAGATAACTTCGGATTCTTCATTACGAAATAATTTATTTGTGCTGATGTGATGTAAACAATCAAACCAAACCAAGCAATGCACGTTTGGAGCAAGTCTACCAAGGGGGACTTTGTTAAGGGATCCAAACCCATGGCAATAAAGCAGGCGCATCTCGATAATAATAATAATAATAATAATAATAATAATAATGATGATAATAATAATAATAAAATGCACTCTTGACAGCATTTGAAATATGTTTCCTGGAAGAGAGAGTGCCTGGAAAGAAAGATTGTCATAGATGCTATGATAAAATTTCCTATATTGGCAGGCAGATGCTGGCAATACCTTGTTATTTTATTTTTAAGTAGAGAACTTGCTTTCAGCAAGGAAGCTAAGAAAGACTGCATTTGTCGCAACAAGGAGTCCAATCCGTCATATTGTTTATAGATAATATCTTTGTATCATTATATCTAATCCTATATATTTGAACTTATAGAACAAGCATGAACCTTTTGCATATCAAAGGAATATATGTCCAGTCTATTCAAATGTGTCTCTAGTTAATACCATTTTTGTATCATTGCATTATAATTTAATCATGTCATCTACGTATGACCACAAATATTAATACTTAATTTCAAAAGTTCACAACCTCCCGTAACTATTGCTCAAAAATGAAAAACTTGTTTATGTGAGAAAGGTCTATGTCCAAACCTTCAAGAATGTGTAAGACAAAAGGTAAACTTGCTGTATCAGCCTGAACATATAATCAAATTGTTTACATCTGCATTCTAATAAACCTGAAAAAGTGTCTAATTTGTCTTTTTCAACTGAACTAAATGTTTCTACCAAATAAAGATCTAAACCTTTCCCATTACACTCCATAAATAATAAATATTTGAAATGAAAATGCTGCAAAGAGCTGAAACTCGAAGCAGGTGATGGAGATTTACATATCTGTATGCCTACGCAATTTAATGTCTCCCTTAAGCGTGTTTCTGTTAAAAACTGTAAAACAAAAGTTCAGAACAGCTGTAATCAAACATTCCTGTAAATGCCTGACAATAGGAAATGTCATCTATTTATGACTTGCATGTAATACAATTGCAGATTGTCAAGGTCGGCAGCAAAAACAATATGCCCACCGTATGCTATTTTAGAAGGGACATAATAACACTTCATATTATAGCCTATATCCAGCAACTCAAGAATATTTGTTTTCTTGGTGTGATCAAACTGCTGTTTATTTACGAAATGAGGGTAAATATAAAGCACATTAAGTTTTAAAAGTCCTTTGATATAATATCGAGGTCAGAGCCTAATATAATTATAGGCTTCCTAAATTAAATGCCTTAAAATAATACTCTCAAAACTAAACTTGGATAAACATGTGATCAACACAATAGCTGTTGTAAAACGTACCTATAGTGATAAATTGCAGTGCGAAATAGATTTGTTAGCTAATACTTGAGGTATTACTTGATTGAGGTTCGTTTTATTTAATAAACCCACATACCCCATGCAAATATTTGCTGTGCCTTCATTTATTGTACTTTAAATTGCAATGTGCTTCATTTACATGTTGTCTAAACTTTGTTTCTACTCTATAAAATAAGTAAGTTTGTTTCCATTCTAGGTTTCCTTGTGTATTACGTCGAAACAGATTAATACAGTGGAATCCCTCTTAAACAACCACCTCTGGCAAGTGACACAAGTAACCATTTTAATTACAATGGCATCCTGTACAGTAATTGTCACTTTGTATGTTTAGCTTTATTGTCAAAATAGGCAGGGAATACAATGCTTGGTGCATTTACTTCAACGCCTAATGTAATGCTCCATATTGCGATTCCTTATACAGCCTCTGATACCGCAATTGCATTCAGGTCATGAAAAGGATCCACGTGATCACGTTGACGTGAACGAATATTATTTGATGTCTTATAAGCAAGGTCACGTGGGCAAGAAGCAGATCAACCCGATTTTCTGATGCCTCACCAGGCTTTGGTTGCTTGTTAGAGTCAAGTCATATTTCCAGACCTGTACCAGACCTACGGTAGTTGTATCTAGGAATTTGATTTTCCCGGGTACTTACTTCACGGTGTTCATGGCAACTTTGTTTATGCTACTGTGACGTTTTATAACCTGACCTTTAAGATAGAAAGTTTTTCGCCATAGTCATGATAGGTCTAATAACAGTAAACTTGGATCCACATCGATCACAACTTGCAGCCATCACTGTTTGTTCCTGACGTGTTTGCTCTCGAGTTGGATTTGCGATAGGTGCTGTTGTTCGCCATCGTACACAGTGTGAAGACATGGTTGCGTTATATACTGTATTGCTCTATGACATCACGCTAAAAGAAAATTGCTAGATGCTTCCAACGATTTTTTCCGCCATTGGTTTCTCTGTACAAGAAACACACAAGCCATCTGAGCACGGTGATTGAACTTGAGAATCCGTATTTCCTAACTCATTTCGTGCACCAATGATTGACCCTGGTGGATCAGGTAAATACTAACAGTATTTATTCACTGGTGTAATCATTATTACATTTACTAAAAGAGTGATTGATGAAAGGAATGAACACGATATTATATTTTACGATACAAAAAGGAAACATCCGATAAATAAAACAAAACCACATATATCGGCGGTGCGAGTATTGTGATGGACTGAATTAAAGTCCAGTCGACGGGACATCCAATATGACCATATGCATTATGTTATGAACTTACCAGACATTTTTATACTTTTACTCACTGAACTTGACTTAATGTTTATCAAAATATATTTATAAGAACACGGATGATGGAATGAAGCTCCTAATATTTAGAAAAGACTTATTGCGTCACTATAAAATACGTAAAAATGATAAATCATTGTAACAAAAACTTTGTATCAACTTCACAAATAAATAATACCACTCTATCTGAACAGGTTTTGCAATATTAGGTATATCTGACGTATTTGTCATAAATATAATTTTGCTGCACACACCCTTGGATCATATTTTGCGTTCATCATTGAAATGCTATGTGATTTGTTTATGATTATTCATTAAAAGTAACCAGTCATGCTATGGAACTTTACTAAATTTGGTAGCAAAGTGTTCCATTGAATTATATACGCTACTCACGACTCTATTCCATACCATTTTCGGCTGCTGTGGGTTTAAAAGAAAGTGTCTGGGATTAGTGTTTGCAGTGAGATTGAATGATGCTGTACCTTGCGAACCCGGATGTGACTAAAAGTATGGTATTCAGACAGCTCTAAACTGCTTGATGTATCTATCTATTTATTTACCTCTCTCTCTCTCTCTCTCTCTCTCTCTCTATATATATATATATATATATATATATATATATATATATATATATATATATATATATATAATTTAAGACGTTCAACAAAGTTTTGTTTGATATTGCATGCAATGCGTGCAGTATCGCCGGTTTACATTAGGTTCTCCTCGGGTTTGCTTCAGTTGAATGAAGTTTGTAATATATATATATATATATATATATATATATATATATATATATATATATATATATATATATATATATATATATATTGATATAAAAACGCACTCACAAAGATACACAAACCGAGAGAGAGAGAGAGATAGAGAGAGGGAGAGAGTGAGAGTTAATCGACCAGACTGTGTGTATGAGAGAAATCTGCGTCCATTTTTTAAGTTAAAGCCTTGGTACCCGTATCCAGGGATCATACATCACATGCAAGATTGACCTTACCAGAGGTTGGTTGAATCAAACATACGCAGAAAGACGATTTATTAATAAGACATATTTGTTTTGTTGAGCATGAATGGATCTACGGCTTGTATTGTTAGCTAAACAATATTTAGTAGTATGGTGCTTTTTATAACCCTATCTTCAAATGTCTCATGTGTCATAGTTGTACTGCTTGCACTTGATTGTAATGCTTAAAAATGTATTTATACCAGTATTCATGATCATATGAAGTTTCTAATACATGCCCATTACTTCTTGTTTCTGTATAAAAAATAACAATTGTTAAGCCTGTGTTAACAAAGACTGTTGTATTAGCTTTCAATACACTAATCGAATCAAACAGGTTTTGGTACATCAAAGATATCTAATCCTTCCTTTTAAATATACGTTTGGTTTTGCGCATCATGCAATGAAGTATTGCATCCTCATTGAAATGTTATATAATTTTTTATATATTAAACCGAGAAATGGAAAAGACTTCCTGATGAAATTTTACTGTAATCTTTAAAATACCTAGTTATTGAAAAACGTTTCGATATATCAATATTGATTCATTCGTTAAACATTTTGTCGTATTTTAGCATAACACGTAACAATGCATTCGGATTTCGCAAAACATTGCCCTGTTTCCAATAGGCATTATACTATTGGGAGCATGCTGACATATACTGTTTGTGTCTTGAATATTGCATAACAATATATAACATATTATTCTATATGTTTTCATGTAAAATCAAGAAAGCACTTTTGTTTTTACAGGGTACAAGTATTTATCGTTGATCATACATGTCAAAATCAAATGATTATACCATTATGACTAACGCAACCATGAAATGGGTCACTTTACAAAATTATGTTTCATTAACGTCTAAATAAAACATTGTTTCAATGTCGCAAAACAAAATTATGCAGTCTAAGTTTTCTAAGGCTGACAGTAATGTAATAATGGGAGAGAAGAGCTGAAGGCTTGACTTTATTCATAAGTATTCCAAGAAAAACAGAATGTTATTAAGCATTTTGACGGTCTATAATTGATTACACACAAAACTGGTATAATTTTGATCTGTATGCTGCTTGCAATCATATATACAGTCGCATATTTAATTGCATTGACTATATATCTAGCAGCGTTTTAGTTTCAATGAGTTATCTCAGATATGTTTAAAAGCAAAACTTGCTAAACCATCGAAAGTAAAGGGATGCACAATATATTTGTGTCGGTTATGTATGTTATACATTCTAGTCCTATGCAAATTAATAATTAACGACATTTGAACCTTCATTGCATGATTCATAGTATATTGCATTTTGAAAAAGTGAATTGACTCTTAGTCTGTTGAGATGGCAGGAAATATTTACACTATCTGACGGTGACAATGAGAGGAACAGCCTATGCTGGAATAGACTGGGGATGGTGGTGTAATAGTTGCTATAAAATGCAAATCTCAAATACATATACAAACAATACTCAAGTAAGCGCATCGCGTATTTAGCGAATGACAAATACAACTACATACAACTATTGTTATGAATGTTAAGCGTAACCAGGGTTTTGAACATTTTGAGCACCTTGTGAACAAAATACAAGTCGCCTAACTATCAAACACACATATCGTTAAGTCTGTGTTATAACAGTTTGACACTGCATATAAGGAGCAAATATTTGCAAATAAATGTCGAAAACAAATATATAATCTTGTCGTATTGTGATGAATAGAAATTATAATAATATACGTCAGCCAAAGGTGGTATAAATTAATGAAACCTAGTTGACGATGCAAACAATACGTGTTTTGCATCAAATAAAAAGTGATCAAAACTTTGTTGTGTCTTAGTTTGGAGATATGTTATTTTGACATTTATAACTTACATAACGAAAGCCGGGGAAGTTCTCGCTGTAAATGATATGTATAACATATTTTGCATTCAAATTTATAAAAGATCAACAAAGAGTCACTCCATAACATGAATTTAAATATGCGATCTTTTTAGTCTTTCTCTGACATAAAGTGGTCACATCTTGGAGTTTTGCGAAACAAAAAATACGTTTGACATCGCAAGGAGTAATGACAAATATTATTTAAATATTTCTCATTTATTTACAATCGTCTTTAGACTATGTAAATTTATCACATGAATATATTTACATTGCTTGGACTTCGTTTGATTTTTCACTGCTTTCGATGGCATGTAGGTTACTAACAATCGACGGAATTGATGTGCGTGGTCTTGAAGTTATATGATTCAATTACTGGAACTGCTACCTTTCATATGTCGATTGCGAGACTCTAACAACAGGGCCAGGACGGATACAATGTAGATTCGTCTACCAATATCACATTTGCTGGTATTATTTTCACTGTTAATAACATCTATTGACATATCCAATGACGGTATAGCGGCATACAGCGTTAAGGGCTAACGACCAAGGTATACAAGTGTAATTTCAAGTCAATTCTTGACACTATTATTGTCCTTTTTGAGTAACATCGGAATTTATTGTCAGGTGATATATATATATATATATATATATATATATATATATATATATATATATATATATATATATATATATATATATATAATCTGACATCCGATTTCGTCTCAAATTAAATCAAGTCAATATTTTAATTGGTTTAATCCGATTGCTAGTCTTTTAAACTCTCACATTTACATTTCCGTACTAAGCCTTCTCTTTCACTTGTTCGTGAATAACTTAAAAGTTGTGATTTACTACCATATATATATACATATATATATATATATATATATATATATATATATATATATATATATATATATATATATATATATATATATATAAATTCTTTTGGTTTTAACCTATTTTATGTTTTATGCTTTCTTTCCAGATTAAAATAAAAGTTATGTAAATGTGAATGTAAAGTAATATACAGGACATTATATTTGTAAAAAGCTTGTTATAACTGCATTTAACATGCAAATATATCATTGAAAAACACTTTATACGTTGGTGAGATAAGATAAATTTAAAGTTCTAGTCTGTATCGTTACGGTGCAAATTCACAGCTAAATACAATCGTTGAAGTAACAACAGAAGGGACAACTTAACGCAGATAAAAGATGTATTTAAAGCGAATTTCAGTTCAAAGGCATGAAGCTGAAGATTCAAGTTTCAGATAACGTAAAAAAAAAACTAGGTGCAGCACTAAGGAGTAAATATCTCGATTTCTAAGTACGTCATAATAAATAAGGACCGAATTTGGAAAGCAGTTTATTTTTTTATACCTATCCCCCATTTGATATCATGCTTTGGTGAAATAGCTTCTAGTTACAAATTACGTAAAACACTCCAATGGATCGTTCTATGCATGGCATGCACTATCAATATGAATGAGCCTATTATGTCGATTCGATACATCTGCACAATCAATGTACTCTATCACTCAATTGTTTTCTGGCAATCAGCATTAGACCTTCATAATCTCTGAGAAAGAATAACTCAAATCCATTTCATTTTCTTTTGGGTGAAAATGAAACTGACAAAATGCAAATTGTAATCTGCACAAATATACACCTAAGTATACAGTATAACTACACTTGTTGTGAATGTGTGCAAAGTTTAACGGTAAGAATTAACAGATAGGGCAGTTTCCTAATTTTCAATCCTTGAAGCAATGTTGTGAACGAAGTAGTTGAAATATAATTTTCCCTGTCACAATTGATACAATTTTAACATTGTTGATAATAGTCGTTTTGGGAAAATAAATAAAAGTAGGATTTTATGAGCGGCAGAAGCTCATTGGTTAGTATTCCAGTCTGAGGGTACGTTCCTGCCATTGACATAGGCCATATCGGTGACACTAATTTTTCATTGAGTAAAGAGCTTTACCACTATTGGTGCAGTGACTATAAAAAGCGTATCAACTCCTGAAGTTATGAATGACGTAGTACCTGCACTAATTTCCCTCCTCTAAATATTACATCATTTAAAATAGCACAAGTTACTATTAAGCCTTTCTTTTTCTTTCTCTCTCCCTCTCTTTATTGGTCCGCCCCCCCTCTCTCTCTCTCATATTAATTTTAAAAGCTTCTTTGCTATTTTGGACCCCTCCGGTGGCATAGTGGTTAAAGCGTCCGCCTGGGATGCGGAAGATCATGGGTTCGTTTCCCAGCCGAGTCATACCAAAGACTTATAAAAATGGTACTAACAGCTGCTTCGTTTGGCGTTCAGCATTAAGAGCTTAGTGTTAGAACTGGTCGGCCTGCTGTCTAGATAATGTGAATTGGTGGGACATCATGTTACATGTCTACGGCATGATGTCCCAGTGCTAGACATCACTATAAACTGTCACACTGCAGATATCGCACCGAAATGATTGAAATTTGTTTTAAGCTACGTTAAATGTTCTAATGTTGTGTTGCTTTTCGCTACGTCCGTTCGGATGTACTCAGTGACTCATCCATGTGTGAAATCTGACATCCGGATGTACCCAGTGACTCATCCATGTGTGAATGCTGCTGTTCGTAATCTATTACTATAATTGTAACCCGAAACTCTATATTGACGGGAAATGGAAGGTGATCAAATTTGCTTCGTACATCACAAACACGAGATGAATGTGATGCACATTTTGAATCCCAGATCAATCTCTTTCCGGAGGCAGGCGATAAGATCGAAAATCCCATTTCAAAAATGCAACATGTAGTTTTTATTGTATCCTGTACATCGTTGCCATAATGATATTTACCATTATGGATGTCTTAGATCCATAAATGACAACGGTGGCTAATGATCCTAAATGGTGTGGTAGTACGGCTGAATGTTAGATTGTCATCGATAATATGAAAAAGGTTTGTTGAAACTGACCTCTGTCTTTATCAATTGACGGGAAGGTGTTTGCACGATGTTTCACGTGAATAAAAAATAACAATGACATTTTACCGAATGCCCCACCCCCCAGAGATTGAGTGAGTGTAGGATATTCGTATGAACTAAATAATATATAAACATTTGATGATTTTTGGGATGGTTTTCATTTATTATGGGTTTATTGCGATATTGTATTCGAAGAGAAAGTTTTAGATTTGGTGAAGCGAAGCAACATGGAATAATATCTTAATTACTTATTGGCAGTTGATATCCTATGTTTGTGCATGGTGTAATAAATATAAATTGAGCAAACAATAGAAAAAGAAATCCCAAAATATAATAAATGACATACTTTCGACAGCTCTGGAAGGTTAGAGAGAATCTTATCAACTGTATGTGCTGTCAAAATCGTTCGAAATATTAGAAGCCGTAAATGTGACATGTACATATGAAATAATACTTTTATTTAATACGCGTCATAAAGCAAAACAAAATGCGTAGGCATTCAGCAAGAAATGTAACGGCTGCTGCTTTCTGTGACATGATGAAACTGTTTAGGATAGGATTTAGCAAAGAAGCGCAAAGCACTTTTGTGAATGAGCTATTTATTTCTAACGTACATGGAAAATGACTGAATCAAAATCCCTACTCGTGCGCATAAGCTCCAACAATATAATAATCAGAATGACGCTCACCGAGTGTGAGAAATGTTCAAAAGAAATGATGTCGTTAAAAATGGAACTAATCAGATCATATAACTTCAATGAATAATCAAACGAAGACTAACATTTGGAACTTACAAACAAATATGATCGATATATGGATCTATTACCGTGGAACATCAATGTATAGACTTTATTCAAAAATTTGATTGATATATAGATATATTACCATGCGTGATCAGTATATATAATATATACACAAATATGATCTATATATAAATATTTTACCATGGATGATTATTATACAGAATGTATACACAAACATGATCGATATATCGATCTATTAACATCGATGATCAGTATATATAATGTATACAAAAATATGGTCGATGCATAATCATGCCACTAAGGATAAACACAGTCTATTATCTATGCACCGATTCGAATTATTCTATAAGTAGGGCTGATCAATGCATTGAACATAAGTAAAACTAATGAACAATGTTTATTTCATCCAAAAGTAAAAGTTATGTATTATTAATTTGCTATCAGATAGTGATGTTTATTTTAATTCACTAATAGAGTGATAATGATTGATATTGATTCAAAGATGGAACATATGTATATCATATCTTGTTCTTCCTGTTCCTAAGCTCTTGCCGAAATGTCAAGCAGCCACAATGTATGGTCCACCACCCACAGTCTGCCAACCGATTCCTCTATTTAGGCAGTATTCCCTGCATACTTGTTGTACCCGAACCTTTGGTCGCTCACTGCCGGTAAACCAATACCGTCCTCTAAGCCAACTTCACCATCAACACAGGCTGGTTACACGATACTACATAGATTTTCTACAACTCCCAGTCTAAGCACCTACATCTACAATGACTAATGTAGTACATCATGCATGTTTAATCATAAATACAACGATATACATTACGCATGATTCGCACATGCATTGGCTTGGTAACACATCTAATTATTTGATCAAAACTATTGTATGGGATTATTACAGTAACCAAGTTCGTATATGAATCTTTGTTGTACATGAATAACTTTTCATGGTTAAATGAACTCTGTCATATTTGAAGATTTTTTCATCTTTTAATGTATGAATCTTATACATGAATTCAGTTTCTCTGTTCAGTGATAAACAAGTTAATTCGAAACAGAGTATAACCTATACGATTAAATGTTAAAATGAACTATGAAAAATTCAATATATAATAAAATTATGTCACAATAAACCGATCGCAAGAATAGTTGCCATTGTCTATTTCTTAACGTGGACATATTCCTGATAAACTTCGGTGTATTGCGAAACGACAAGGGATATATTGTTCATAAATTCCTTGGTTTGGGTGAAAATCCACAGCCAGATAATATGATGCAATCTGGTTTGTCACTGCAGGCAGTGTGCGGCTATAATACCTAGAGATAGAATAGATACATACGCAGTTAATGATGAAATTTATAATCAGAGAAAAATGAAAGAAAATAAACCGTGAGATGTTTATATCAGATGCATGGATAAGCTTTTACTATTGAACTAAAATCTAATCTCCTGTATAAATGCTGACCGTCGGGAGAAAATTTCCTATCATGCAACATATGAAGGATTTTGTTCCTTTTATATCGTTCAATTTGAGTCATCTGGTCAAATGGAATGTAGGCATTCTCTGAGTAATATTGCATGAATGTCATTTCACATTGTATCCTTCTTCCATGCGTAAAAAGTATTTTGATTGATTTTCATTTTGCCGGTGCAGTCAAGTTTCTATTCATTGGCGTTAATATTAAATCTTTGTACTCCTTTAGTACGGAAAGCTTGCACTATGAGTTGGTCTAAGCCCAATAAGTGCTATGTTATACCTCCTAGTTATACTAAAGACGACTACAATGTTAATGATCAAATTGTTGGTATGAGGTGTTTAGTTCTGATTGTATATGTATTCCTACTATGTGGCTCATGTCGTTCGTAATGGAGTGTATGCACTATATAACGTCAATGCAAATACAAATAATAACAGCAAATATAATACAAATACTAACAGCAAATATAATAGAAATGCTAACAGTAAATATAATACAAATACTAACAGCAAATATAATAGAAATGCTAACAGTAAATATAATACAAATACTAACAGCAAATATAATAGAAATGCTAACGGTAAATATAATACAAATACTAACAGCAAATATAATAGAAATGCTAACAGTAAATATAATACAAATACTAACAGCAAATATAATACAGATAGTAAGAGCAAATATAATATAAATACTTACCGCAAGTATAATATAAATATTATTTTAGTCGTCTTATTGCGAAACATCGGTATTTATTATCATGCGATGCATATAATATAAAGTGACACTCGGTCTCGTTTCAAATGAAATCAATGAACCTTTTTAATTGGTTTTATCCGATTGCGAGGCTTTTAGTGTTGAAGTCGTTTCATAAATTTTAGTTTAAAAAGCAGTCATTTAACATTCACCAATGTTGTCCAGATAACTTTATCTGCAATTTTAAGTTTAAAGAAAAAGAACTTTAATTACAAAAGACACATCTTCATTTTGCACTGTTTATGATTCGTGTACAAATTTAGCACTTGTTTGGCTAAGGATGTATGTAAAATTTCAATAGATATTTCAACTATTCAACATTAGTACTCCTTGTATAATGCAGACAGGTCTGCTAACTTCATCTCTATTTCACCTTTTAGAAACATTATATGAGGAATACTCTTCCATCTCTTATGTGCGTAAACAAGGGAACATTTTTCTATGCCGTCCTGAAGAGCATGATTTAGTTAGATAGGCCTGAAATCAGAGATGGTATATAATGTTGTGTTCAGCAAGAGGACAACAAATAATACCTTCTGTACAATGGGCACACTCTAACATTTACATTTCCAAACGAAAGTTCCTCTTTCATATGTTTATGAATAACTGAAAAGTTGTTTATTACTGTCATATACTATACGCATTTGTCATATCAAATCTTGCATTTGTTAACGTTTTTATATTTTATGCCTACTTTCCGGATTAAAATAAACATTATTTTAAGAAACTGTGAAAAGAACGAAACATACAAAATCGTATTTGCAAAACCCATTTCAAAAAGAGCCTAAGCGCCATTTTAAATGCAAATATACAATGTAATAATACTTTATACGTTATTGAGATAAGAGCAATTTAAATGTATAGTCTTTGTCGTTCCAGTGCAAATTTATCATGCAATGCAATCGTTAAAGTGTCAACAGCAGGGAGAAGTTATCGTAGAAAAAGTATCTATATTTAATTTCAGTACAATGACATGAATTTGAAAATTCAAATGTCAGATGACGTAAATAAAACTCCAGCACTGAGGACTAGATATCAACATTTATAAGCACGCCATGTTATATAAAGACCAATTTTGGAAAGTAATTTCTTTTTACCTATCCCCCATTTGATATCATGTTTTGGTGAAATTGTTTTTAATTTTAAAAAAATAATTAAACACTGCAAGGAATCGTTCTATTCACTGCCTGCAAAATCAGCAGGGATTAGCTCATTATGTTCTGTTGATTCACCTTCTGCAAGTTAGCATCGGTACAATCAATGTACTCTTTCAGCCGATTTTTTTTCCGGAATGACTATGGCATGTCTGATAGATAATAATACAGATCCTTCTCACTTTCATTTTTAGAGAGAAAGGTAATTAATTAAAATGAAAATTGTTATTTGCACAAATATACATTAATTATACAGGAAAACTGCACTTGTGAATGTATGCGAAGCTGTTCCGTTAGACATTATAGTAGGGGAAGTTTCCTAATTATTATCGATTCTTGAAACGAGATTGTAAACGAATGAGCAAAATAATCATTTTACATGTACATTTCAAAATGTGCTTTTGTATACAATCACAAATTATATAATTTTAACTGTTTTGATAAGTATCACTTTTATAATTAAATGAATGTATATAGTGGATTTTATGAGCGTCACTTGCTTTTTGGTCAGTATTCCAGTCTGAGGGATCAAATGCTGAAATTGAAATAGCCCAGGTTAACTTCAATACTTTGGCACTGGGTAAGGCACTTTACTCCAACGTATTCAGTACTAAAAGACTTGCTTTGTGTTGCTTTGCCGTTAAACATCAGATCAAACCTAACTGTGTCAAATGTTCATTCAGGATGATGATATATAATTATTTGACAATAACAGTGTACCCGCAGTAATTATATAAAGAGCGTGTCAGCTCCTGAAGTTATCAATGTCTTAGTATTGAGTCTTCTGAATGGTAATTGTGATATATAGAGTCTGTCGTTTTGCGTTTTTTGTTAACGCAGGCCGGAAATGTGTGTTATCCATTGCTGTGTAGTTTACAAGATTTGAAGCATAACCTAACGCCTATATTGTGCATGAGTATCTACAATGTACTATCCATATTTGATGATAGTTTTGAAAATTGAAAACGATATTTTAAAGACATTAAAGCATACAACAGTAAATCCACTGTCATATCTGGAAAAAGATACGGAGAAGTACAATTTTGCTTGCCACGTAGTTTAAAACATTTTCATTAGAAGAGGAACATCACGTACGTCAAATATAAATAAAATATGTCGACACAATTTATCGAATTCTTATTATCAGATAATACAATTATGAACATTTTTCTCTATCACCCAATTGCGAATTAGACGTTGAAAATATGAATTAACGAAGGCGTTCGCCATGTTTGTAGGACTATATGGCCCAAGCTAAGTAACATGAAGAAGCAAAACTATTTTTGTACAACGTAACAAATATATTAATTATTTAAATTAACAATAGAATGTTTGCAGACTTACAGTACAATGAATTGAATCCAAAATAATCATAACATATTCTCTTCTTGTCGAAAAGAATCGGTACCCTCACAGGACATATTGGGTTAAAGTGTTGTAATATGCATCTCAAGTCTGTTAACACATAGCCGATTTCAATTCCATTGACACATAAGCAAACTCGAGACTACATAAATATCAATAAGTTCAATATTTGAACTTACTTGTTCATTCTTCTCCTGTTTGTGCAGATGTGTACGTTCCTGGTCCAGGTTCTCTTATAAATTCGAATATGGAAGATTGTAGAAACCAATGTCACTACAGTCCGATTACATGTTGTTGTTTAAATTCTCACTTTGAGGGAAAAGTACAACTAAATTGACTGAATGATTAAGAGTGTTATCTCTATCAAAATACTTCTTCTAAATAGTTCAATGGCAGCGTTATGTATGGTTCCACCTCACAGGTAATATATGCTATAAGTCACTGCGTTTATTCTAACTTTATATGGATATTAACACTTAGTTTGTAAAGGAGTTTGATGTAAGAGCAAGAGAGATAGTACGTTCTAACCAGACTGAAAACATTTTATTTTGTATCTGTATCATACCATAACCTCATGTCTGACTGAGTGGCTTGAACATTAGATCTTGCTACATCAAAAACCTTTGTCATGTTATATTTGATATCAAAGACATAATCAAGAAGATTAATTTCCGAATCGTCGGTTGAAAGAAGTGTTTATTTTACATGATGTCCTATAACCAATTCAAAAGACCAAAGTCTAATGATTCCCGAACTTATTCCCTAACAGCAAATGAAGATAAATGAACACCGTTATCCCTATTTGTTCCTGTATCAAAGCATTATGGCCGAATCATATTATTTAAAGTCTAATGAAAATTTTCCAACGCGTCTTGACTTTCAGGGTGACAATGCTGAGGACGTAAATTGTTTGATACCTAATTCATACCTAATTTATTGCAAACACACTGACATACCATGTGAAGCTATATCAGATTAGACGAATTAGGTAAGATTAATAGTGTAAACAAATACTTAATCAAACTTGTTTACGGTCTTAATTTTAGTATTCCGTCGAGGAATTGATTCTGGAAATATTTTATAAGAACACATTATAGTCAGCAAGTAATGGTTGATGTAGGTGATCCTAAATAGGGAACCAACACGGTCTAACCTTATTCTTTTCAATGTTCATCACGAAAGAAAAAATAAGTTAACGATGAATATTGTGCATCTCCTGATCGTACTTTCATACTAATTGTCAAGAGTTGCCAGATATAGAGGTTTTTTGCCAAATAATTATCACCAAAGCTTTTGTGAGGTTTTGGGGCTAATCTAAGCATTTGCTGCCTTTAGGACATATAACCAACACTTTGATAGCTAACTGATAGCTGACTGATAACTCGTCACATGCGGGTACCTCATATGGTCTCCATTGTCTCACAAGGACCACGTACTTTACAAAATAGCGAGTAGTTACTTATGTGACATCTTTGTCTCTAAAAGCCCTTTGAAACAAGCAGGAGATCGCATTATCTTGTTTATATTTAACAATAAGTGACTGTGTTTCTCACAAAAGTTAGAATAATAAGAATTGGTATCAAATGGACGATCACGGGTGATCAATAACGTTAGATTGTGATCAATACGAGGAGCGAACATGACATCACCAAAGAATTGACCAATACATGAGTCAGCTTTGTCTCTAAAAGCCCTTTGAAACAAGCAGGAGATCGCATTATCTTGTTTATATTTAACAATAAGTGACTGTGTTTCTCACAAAAATTAGAATAATAAGAATTGGTATCAAATATACAATCACGGGTGATCAATAACGTTAGATTGATCAATACGAGGAGCGAACATGACATCACCAAAGAATTGACCAATACATGTGTCAGCTAATGAAACAATTAGCTGATCAACATGATTTGCACGAGATCTTTTGGCAATAGCTCTAGTAACGGCTTAAACAACAACATATAGATCAAGATTTCATTTCCAAAATATGATCGTGACCGGGACCTCTTAAAAATGTGTATCCTAATACTTCACGTCTTAACATAACCCACCAGGTTGAATCCTCGAAAAGGATATTAGCCACAATGTGTCCGATGGTTCATTATGATGATAAATTTTCAAACTTATAAGCAACCATTCACAGCTCAACTGCAATTTATAGTTCTTCGATATAAGTAGAATACATGATATAAATATACATAACAATACTATGTATTTAGTGGTGACTTCGTCTTTTTCAAGCACTTGTAGCTGAATAAATTGATGACAAACACACCATTTTATCTGTTGTAATTGTCAGAGTATATGTTGTATATCAATCAACTAAATACATGCTACTACACTACAGCCAAACATAGAGCCACAGGACTGAAGCCATGTGTAATTTCTCTGACGTTTTATAATTAAAGAGTGAATTATTATGACAAAACTGATGTTTGATAGTATCTGTACATATGCAAGGCCAGAGTACAGGCAACGCTTTTACTAATTTTTACGTAGTCTCATATTAATTTAATCCGGTCTTGTTTTCATAGAGGTAGTTCAATGCATATGTCTCCCAGCCCTAGCGCCAGGCATCTATACATCTGACCTGTGTCAGCTTTCATCCATCAAGCATGCATTAAATATCATTTTCCGGCTAAAAAATCTCTCACTGTCATTTCCAGTAACGCATCAAAAACTATTATAGTCATATGTACTTCAAAACTTTCAACATTGCTTTCACCATAGCCACCATCAGCCAATAATCACCAAATAAATCGTTCATATAAATATGAACCATGATGCGAGTCAGACATTTTGAGTACAGGAGGGACTACCTATTATGCAATGATGGCAGCATAATTGTTCTAAGTCCCATGTGCCAATCAAATTAAGTTTTACACCATTCATGTGAGGTCGAGGCATCTAGATGTGTAATTATTACTTACCTGAAGAAAAAATAACGAATGTCTTGATAGGTGTTAATAAACATTTGCCAGTTGTGTGAATTTTGCAGTGAAAAGCGTTTGCATGGTTAAACACCATTGATTAAAAACTAATTATTTGACATGAAAAATATAACATGCCCTTCCATATCAACGTGATCAGACGTTAAACTTGAATATATTATAAACTGAACACATTATAAATGGGCTAATATATAGGACACAAGTTCCAGTCATGGCTAATGCGAGACAGACATAGAAGCAAGAAAATAAATCCGTAGTAATCGATTTACATTCAGGACTGGAATATATAATATATTCTTCATATATCTGATTATGAGTTTGCTTTGTAATATTTCGGAGCATACATGTCCACGGCATTAACGCACAAGACGAAGATAGTAATTAATCCTGTTGATGAAACCCATGATAAAATGCAGCATTATACATTCTTGAGACTCACGTAGGTCTTGCTCTTCATTACTATACATATTCTTATAATACAATGAGTTAACACAACTCTCTCTCTCTCTCTCTCTCTCTCTCTCTCTCTCCATTCAATCAGATTTATGAAGATCGATTTTTTGTGTGCAATGTTTCTGTTTCTCCGACATACTGAAGGCTACAGATACTACATGTGATGATATAAAGTACATTCGATGTTTTTCACTTTTTTGGGACCATGTATTCTCACCTTTTGCTAATTGGTGTGCTAGAAAATTGGCTGGTCTCTATCATACGTTGACATGTTTCGCACATGTGATCGTAACAGGGGCCATATTTACTAGGGTGGTCTTGTTTAGTAACTGGCGTTACCTTCTTTCTGATTAAGATGTTTTTCAGGTATTTTGGTCTCCGCTAGGCTAATCCCGTTTTTTGGGACTGTACATACTTTGAAAACAGTGGCACATTGTCAAAGGAATCATGTTCCATCACTGAATCCTGCTTGAGGGTGCGTTATAATACAAATTGAAGATATATATGGAGAAAGAATATTATCATATAACGCATATAATTTTAATTCGTCATCGCCATTTATGCTGCACATTGCCTTGCCTGTAGAAACCATTCTCAGTATCCTCTCTATCAAGTGCACATCCGTTGAAAAGGATTTATCATATTTATCGATATATGCGCAATTGACACTCTCGCCTGGAGACGTAATAATTCGCGTAGATCTAAACACATTGATAATGGTTTCCCCTGACCTTTGGGTGTGTTTGTGTGATTTGGAATTTTAACGTAGCTTTATCAATGTTTGGTCCAGTGATATCACTACGATGTCTGCAGTGTGACACTTTATAGATAATTATCATTATGTCCCGCCCAGTCGAATTATCCAAAATACAAGCCGATAGGTTCTAACACTAAACCTCTTAAGGCTGAGCAACTATCGAGGCTGTTGCTAGTACCATTTTTTATAAGTCTTTGGTATGACATAGCCCGGATTCGAACCCGCGACATCCTGCATCTGAGGCGGACGCTCTAGAATTTTGGGTGGGGATACTGGTTGAGGATTCTAGCGGGGGTGAAGGGCGGCAAGGTCGGTGTAGGAATATGCAAACAAAACGCATTGGTTATTAGCAGAACATAGCAGAGGTCTCCACCCCACCCCACCCCGTAGAATTGGAGTAGGGTGGTATTATTTATTTGCAGTTACATGTTTTCGTAGTGGCTTAATTAGATAATAGTACAATATGATATTGTTTTAATTTTGGGATGATAATTCGATTGTATGAATGGAAGTGGGGACCACTGCCACCCTTGACTGTAGGAAGTGAAAGCATTTACCGCAAGCCAATCTCCTAGTGTGAATGGTGTTCTAATTCCCTCATCCAGGACGAAGCTCTCCTCACCCAGTCTATATATGTGGGATTTGTCATTTTGTGTGTTTTATACCGATTAATGTTCTGATTTGGAAATTTAGTTCTTTTGCAGATTTTGACATTATGTTAATATATATACCACTTATCTCAGAATATGTTCCGCGTTGCAGAAATTTGGAGTATGTTTACTTAACTTTGACAGTCTACATTGTTGATATAATCAATGATACAAAGTTGCATTAGACATTATTGCTTTTGGGCACCGGTAATGTAATGTACTTAATGGTTTGTTTTTCCTGTTGTTTCTTAAACCTATTATAATGTTCTAAAATCGAGTGCTATTAATTAAATATAAAATTTTCAGAAGTTTGCCCGTTTTCTCTATCTTTCTCTCTCTGTCTCTCTCTCTCACTGTCTCTCTCTCGACCATCGTATTAAGAAGAAGACAGGAAATGCTCATCAGATACTCAGATCGATTAGCCAACCATCCCAATACACCCCCCACTAAACTAGCCATAAGCAGATGCAATATTAATTTCAGACCAACACTAGTTCCTAATCGGCAAACTAGTCCTAGAGTTAAGGTAAAATATCCCAATCCTTGAGCAACAAGAAGAATACACCAAACCACCTGACCAAGCTCCTTCGTTGCAACCTAACTAAAGGACAAACACCGAGGCCACCGAATACGGAAACTAATTGGAGCAAAAAACGAACTAAAGCATTTATCAGAAATGACATTCATACCACCTACCCTGTAATCACTGAAGTCTGCACATACGGATCCAAATCAACTGAACCACCATGAACAGCAGCTGCAATTGTTATCCCTGAATATAACATCCAAATAGGGACCAGACTACAAGACCATTGCTCTATTTACACCACAGAGTTGTGGGCGAGTATTGAATCACTCAGATGGTCACTGACAATAACATCCCAAAAGCTATCATTATTAGAGACTCTCCAAGTGTAATAAACTCAATTAAAAATGGCAACATCAAGAGAGCTCTTTCTTGCCAGTGCCTACCATACGCTCAAAGAAATATCCACAAGGAACCAAATAGTAGAGTTTATATGGGTACCATCGCATATAGGAATCCATGGTAATGAACAAGCAGACAAATTCGCTAAAGTCAAGTTAGGAGACCCCAGTCCAGCCACACGTAGATATAGCTCTACAGAAGCACCTAACCCTAATTGTCTTCGTAAAAACTATTTTAAACACAAATGGAAGGAATACTGGATTTGCACCTTTACACGTAGGAAACATGACTTAATCCTATAAACATCAACCGTATTTTGATAGGGAAAACAAGATTAGCAGGCAGCTTGGTAAATACTTAAGCCCAAAACTAGCAAAGACAAACTGCTACAATTGTCACACTTTTAAAGACCCAGATCATGTATGCAATGTTTGAACTAAACTCCATATAGCAAGAAACAACTTTCAAAGAGCTTAACAAGAAATTGGATCCCCCTAAATATATCCAGACTTCGTATGCCCAACAAATCCTAACAAACAATTAACAAATATTAGCATATTTAAATGCCTTGAAACAACAGGGCTCACCAATAGGATTTAACAAACCCCAAATAACCAGTAAAGTATCCAGTTAAGACGGGAGACTTTGACCCATCTAAGTGAACTGAGTAATTCAGCAAAGAAACCCGTTTTACCCCAAAAATTGCTGTACCACCTCAATCACATACAAACAACCGTTAGGTAAAACAGTTAGGACGGGCGACTTTGTTCCCTCTAAACGAACTGAAAAATTCAGAAAAAAACAAAAAAAAAAAAAAAATAAATAAACAAAACGTCTTACCCAATTCCTGTACCCCCTTCAAATCCAAACAAAACAGTTAGGACGGGCGACTTTGATCCGTCTAAGTTACCTTAGTAATTCAGCAAAGAAATCCGCCTAACACAAACCAGTACCCCCCCCTCAGAATTAAACCCCCATTTAATCAGCAAATACCGCTTTAAATATTTTACAAAAATACCTCTAACCTACTCTGAACTAGCTGTTAAAAGACATCACATAATACTCAACGTTTCTCTTTTGGAAATATATGAGTAAATTAAAATTCAAAATTTCCTCCGGACACCAACCTGGATCCAGCGGACGCCTATTGCCTTCCCCCGCACCTTTCCTACCTTGCCTCGGCCAGACATCAATTCCAGCGCGGAATGCGCGCATAAAAATGTTCCAACATAACACACTTCATAAGATTGAGTTTAGGTACCATTCCCACTCATCCAATCAAGTAAAGCAGAAATATTATACATAATTGCCTGTTGGGGATATTCCCACTTGTGTCCGCCTTCCATTCAACTAGCAAGAAACATCATGGTTTGCTAGTTGACGGCTAAATTATCAACACTCTTTGAGGGCATAAAAGCCTGAGAGAAATGGAGAGCAAGAGAGAGAGAGAGAGAGAGAGAGAGAGAGAGAGAGAGAGGAAACAAAACAATTTTCTGGTCGGTAGTAATCTAAATAAAAGCTAAATAATGATTTAGGTCAACTGTAAATATATTCCAAATATATTCAAAAATTTTTATTACCTTTTGTTGCTTTGTTATTTCGCTTAATTTCTATTCCACACTAAATTCCATGCGTGTGTTCGTGAATGGCTGCCAGTTCAGTGTTTAAGAATATATGATGCTTTTCAAGTGCTCTGCTCTCTTCATTAAAACCATCTTTCATGTATAAATCAAATTATATTTTATATTGATTTAATCAACGTGAATAAAGATAGAAACCCCAACGAGAGAACTATCAACTTATCAAACACGGAAAGGTGATTGTGAATAGCCAAAACAGCTTTCAACTACATTTTGAAGCGGGCACACTCGGCAAGGGTGTGAGTTCATTCACAGGGTCAATAAACATTTACCGGTAGTAAGTCTTACTTCCGTTCACAAATGCAAATCTGTGTATCTGCATGTGGTATAAATAAGAAAACTAGTAAAAATGTTTGATTGAAAGGAAACTCGGCAACCCTCGTTTCCTTTCAATGAAAATGTATGCTTCTCGAGGTATATCATTGATACAGCGTACATTTTATATATATATATATATATATATATATATATATATATATATATATATATATATATATATATATATATATATATATATATATAAGTATATATATATATATACATACATATATATATCTGTGTGTGTGTGTGTGTGTGTTGTTTGAAAGTGAAAAAGATGGTAATCAGTAATTTTTTGAAATAATTGAAACAACAAGAATATTTCTGATTTTTTGGGGGGGATAGCAAATTAGATATTCACCTCAACGAATTAATATTAAGGGCACAATATAAAACTCATGAATAAGATAAGGCATATTCATACTTTATTATTAAATAGATGTATTTTTGTAACGAATAGAACAAATAATTTGAAAGTACAATGACTGTATTAAATAACACAGTTTTGTCTCGAGTTTTAAATTTCTATGAATTACAACTTTGTTAATCTTTATTAGCAGTAACTTTATACTTCTTGTGGTATATCATTAATACAGCCTACATTATATAATCTTTATTAGCAAGAACTGGATAAGATAATCTGATTATTTCAAGTTATAACTAGCATGTCCTCATGAAACATATCATATATTACTGTTCAAAACAACGATAGGCTGCCTCAGTGAACATTTTATATGCGTCTATACAATATACATGGCGACATTACATTAAGCGAAGGTCATGTCAATAGTCCTTTGTTTGCTACTGTTCTATAGTTAAACACGTCAAAAGTAATAGAGCCACACGTAGCATGTATAATAGCAATATAAATAATCGCAATATATCAAATAACAATAGTAATAGTAGTAGTAGGATTCCCTCTTTTTTCTGTCCAGTGATTTCTCGTCGATGCAGTCTGAAAAAGAGACAATTTTGCAACCTGAACATTCCAAGCTTTTCCCGAATGCCTTCTGTTTTTAGAAAGCAACACAAAACAAAAGAAGAAACACAGATGATACTGAACTGTGATTTGTGTGATTTTGACTTTTATCGTACCTTTAACAATTTGTCAGCCATATCGATACGATGTCTGTAGTGTGGCACTATATAGGGATGCTTAGCACTGGGGCATCATGTTGCAGACATATAGCATTATGTCCACCCCCCGGTCACATTATAATAACACCATGCCATCCAGACCTAACACTAACTAATTAATTCTGAAAGCCAGTGGAGGCATATGTAAGTACCGTGTTTGTATGTCTTTGGTATGACTGGGCCGAACACACGAACCCCTGCATTCGAGACAAACCCTCTAACCATTAAGCCACCGAAGCGGTCCAAAGTTTGAAATTATATATATATATATATATATATATATATATATATATATATATATATATATATATATATATATATATATATATATATATATATATCTATATATATATCCGTTTAGGAAGTGGATAAAAGTGGCGGTTGTCTATGTCATAATAACGCCAGGTTAGAAGGCTTTCCTTTATAAGCATAATGACAACAAAGTGAAAACGGATACGGATTGAAAACTAATAACTTGGATAACCGCCTGTTAATTCGAACTCGGATGATTACAGTGCTTTAATTGGCTTAAACTGATGCATTTATATTAAAGATGTAGTTGATGTATAGAATCCAAGTATATATATATATATATATATATATATATATATATATATATATATATATATATATATATATATATATATATATATATGTATATATATATATATATAAGAAAATGAATTTTAATTAGATTAGGATCGAAGATGGAAAAGTTCAATGTATTCATTCTCGATTCTGAATATTGGTACATAGCAAAGGTTTGATATGTCCTTCGTTTATTTCCAAAGAAACTGGCTGCTTAAGAAAAGTTAAAAAATGCGATAACTCTTGCCATCATTACAGGAAACGATTCCATTGCTTTGTTAAGCATTCAAATTGCCATATATCTGACACAAAAACACAATTAGCCCACAACAGTAAAAGAACATTTATCACAAAAGTATGTATGTATATATGTATGTATGTATGTATGTATGTATGTATGTATGTATGCATGCATGGATGCATGTATGTATGTTATCACCTGATTTGGGCACCATCCAAATGACTTCAGTGTCCTTGCATAGCTCTTTTGACATAGGAGAGAGAAAGTCTTTATTCGGTACGACAACACCTGAACTCATGTACTCGGCATGATCTGATGAATTCGAGGGCAAGTCGGATACCTAAGATAACAATATAAACATACATCGGCAAGTAGTATGGTAGGTAAGCAACTTGATAGATAGATAGATAGATAGATTGATAGATAGATCATAATACCTATATATAATCAGGTGAGAAACAATATATAAATATTAAGTTGTCTCTATCATGTAGCCATTTCATATGTAATTAGTTTGGAAACACTGAACCAGACTGATGGTTGATGTCTTAGTTCATGACTTCATGGGAAGGGTAAATACACGAAGACACGGTATGCAAATAGGGAATACAATAGAACACCTTATGAAGATGACAACGTTGAGCATCATTCACTTGGATCGGTTTCTGCAGTGATTATGATCGAATGGAGAGAATGAAACTCACCGTTTTGTCACCAAGGAAACTTTTCATTTTCTCTGGGGAAAGTAAAGTAGACGTGTTGACAGCAGTCAAGAAGCAGGCTGGTTTTGACATTTTGTCAGGTTTGTATGCAAGCAGACTCTGAAAATTGTAATGACGTATTAAAATATATTCTTTGTGGTACGATGTGAACAAGACGACGCCACCTACAATGGTAATAATGAGGTTGTTAAATGAAATTAACACAGCACAAAATAATGCTTTTAAACACAAATTAAAATTGCAATAGTTTAAACTAAATTAATGGTCTGTACAACGGTTTTATTATTTTAAGATGTGCATGTGTATGTCTTTTAAATGATTGATGTATAGATAGATAGATAAATAGATAGATAGATATATAACGTTTGCCAGGTTGATAATATTTGTCTGTCCCACAAAATGTAATCAAACTTGACAGATACATAGAAACAACAAAGTACTTGAATTTAAAATATATTTCAATTTAATTGATCATAACATGTTTTCGTAAGGGCTCGCAACCAACATATTTAGGGCATTATCGACAAAGACGAATATATTTGGTCTTTTGCACGACACCCTCCATTAAATGTATCATTAAAAATTTTTGAAATTCACTTCGGCCTTGCTATTCGATATATTGTATATCGAAAAATAATGAGTTACCACAACTCAATGTCACTCGATCGTCTCTAGTCTGGAACGTAGCATAATATATTTTGTCTGCAATATTGAACGCAAGTATCTAAAATGTTTTGCATGAGAAATCGTTGTATCTTTCCCATCCATTCTTCTATATGGACAGATAAAAAGCGAAAATGTACAATGAGAAATGTTAAGGTTTTGGATGTTTTATTTCAGTGGTGCCGACGAACATTACGTCGGTACATTCGTCTTTGTTCAAGATGCACGCAATTTTATATTTATGCGAGGCTGCAGGCAGTTAACAAAGCTGATACAATAATCAGGAGATGGCTATGTTTAACTGAATACGACATTGTTAATTGATACGGGAATGTGAAGAAAATATAGAATACATGTAAAACTAGCGATTGCCCGGATGTAACATCTGAATGGTCAATTTCGTCGATGTTCGATTTTCAAATACTTCTTTACATGAGGTACTGCTTAAAAGGTCACAGTATTATACACACCTTATCAAAATCGAATACGGCTGTGCCAGTTCCTGCAATTTCGAACTTCTCCTCTCTAGATGTGACAGTAACCTTCTGTGAACTTGACTTTCCGGATTCGTCTTTGTAGGGAAGCCAAGCAGTCTACGTGCAAACAATCCAACCAATAGCAAATTAAAATTTGTCACCGAATTGCAGAAGATACTAGTGTAATTTCACCAAGAGTTTTATTAACAACTTTTATGTATAGAAAAAAGTGGTTTGAATTGTACTGGTGTTAAAACCAACGGTTATACTTATGGTTAGTTTGTGTTATCTGTGAAGAGCAGTTCTTCGTTAAAGAAACTTTAGTTATCGTAAACGTGCAGGTAAGGCTACTTACATAGAAACAGCTTAACCAATTGGAATATCACGAATTATGTGTTGGATAGGAATTTTTGTTAACATACATTTTTAATATTAACTGTACAGAAAAAACACAATCGCAGAAAATCAGTTACGGATGCAAATCAGTGGAGAGGAAAAATGTTTGACTGAGGATTGTAATTGTCGTATGATGAATTAATTGCAACAATGTTTGATGCTTTATCAATACTATCGGAGGAAAAACACGTTTAATACTAACAGTGATTCAAATAAAATATAAGTAATGAAAAACTATATGAAAGATACAATAAGTTGGAACAAATGGTAAATAAAGAACCAAAATACAAAAACTGTAATGTTTTTTAGAGAATAATGCCAGTATACCTTGATAGTGTCCTCTGCCTGCTTTCCTACAACATACACAACAGAGATGATCGCAGCAGTCACGACGACAACAAGGACAACAACAGATATGACTATTATTTTAAGCCTCTTTCTCTTTTCTTTTGCCTCTTCCGGTCTCTGCAGATTTGGAACATGTTGATATAAAGTATATACAATTGCAACAAAAACCAACATCAATAATAGCACATCAGAAGAAATCCTAACCAAAGATAAACAATAATATAAGGTTTGAGAAGACAGATGCTTCTTGGTGCTTGTCTCAACTGTAAGAAGATAGAGTTTTCTTTTTTTTGTGCATCAAAACATGTTCTGGATAACTTCCGCTGTCAGGATGCAGAAACGGACCCGTTATGTCATATTTCCAAGTTTGTTCACCATCCTTGCAGACACCGGATTGCCTCACTTCACACGGAACAAATGTTGGTACCACTAATGTGGCTGCAGGTTCAGCACATAGAACTGCATTTTAAGTTTTCATGAATAAAGTGTGAAACATTAGCAAAAAACAAAAAAAACAAAAACAAAAAATAATGGTCGAAAGGATACAATTATGCCCGCAATAAAAGCAATGCGTGCATATATGAGCTAATTGAAGTTACGAATCCAATGAGTGACACCAGAGGGCGTTAAAGTTCATTAAATCAACCAAGTACAATCTTCTACAATGTTTTCAAAATAGTAAATAATTGCCAGCTAAAACATTTGTCTAATTTGACAAATTTTAACTTAATTCACCCACGCGTATATTCTTAAGAGTCCAGTACTGTCAAGCGAACACGAGTTTTAAAGCAAATGTAACAGTAAATCTTACCTTTGGTTCGGAAGCTGCTTGCACAACAAATGTGCTTAGGTTTGGTTTGGTGTCAGTTGCCATCGAATTCATGATGCGAAAGTCAGGAACATTATATGCCTCTAGACAGCAGGATGATCTTGGGTAAATGTGACAGAAAAGACCAGTATTTATACCTAGAAATAAGGGCGTAGCATGCAACATAATTCAATGGAGGTAAAGTTTAATTGGACTCCTCAACTAGGATGTCCTAACTGCTAACTGATTGGATAATTTTGCAAAAGTGGAAAAAAGTAAGTTTAAAGAAGTGTGAGTGTGTGCAATCTAACATTTTATACAAGGTGTAATATAATATTATGTCGCCAGACTTATTTATGTGCACTTTACAGATGATTTTTGTTCTTCTTAGCTAAATGTAAAGCGTATAATTTAGTACAGTTCATACACATGTGCTTCACAATGCACCTGGGCCTCATATTCTTCTTTCTGTTTCTCGTAATCTACATTGACTGCTACTACTTCTTCAATCATTATCATTCTGCAATGAAATGTTCATAATATCTATCACGATTGTAAGCCTACAACATGATACATTTACCTTTTGAATACAAATAAACCGTCAGTGGATAGTTTCTGCAATGAAGAACACGCTATTTCAGGTGTGTAATTTTAAACACTTCTTAAAGTGATGGTGATATTTTTGCATTCCTGAATGGTCCACAAGAAACCAATGTAATCAGAACTATAATAGTGACAGTGACAGTGACATGTGTTTGCAAGTACATACCAATAATGAGCAACGCACTTTAATATACTTATTTCCAGCTAGTCTATTCATATTAGGCACATTTCAAAACTATCTTAATGAAAGGAATCATTTAATATAAACATGCGACTACATATAACATAAGTTAAAATAGGAGAGGAATAGTGTCAATATATATGAATACGTCTTTAAAGTGTTTTTCAAACTTAAAAATATTTCTTTTCGATATATCTTTCCTAAAATTTTTTAGCGATAATGTAGCAGTTGCAAATGATTTTATGATATAAAGACGTTGAGATATTATGCAGTCTTCGTATTTTTATTATTTATTCAAGCTGAATTTAAAATACATGGGAATCGATTTTGGCTCACATCTTTATGCTTGCAATGCGCTAATTCAGACTTTTGCGGCATTTAATGCACATTAAGAAAATAAAGATTAGTTGTGCCCTATAGCAGGTACCGAATGGTTTTGGGTGGATGTAAGATTCCCAAATATAATTTAGCAAACATCCAACTAATTCATATGCCTACCTACGTAACAAAATGAAACGCAGTGAAAGCAACAACGAATATTGCATTGTTTCAGAAAATACGTTTGGGATCATTTAATTTGAAGAATGCTACATTAACTTTTAAAGAATGTAAAACGCGTTATACTTTCAAAACGAATGAAATAAGTGTTTATTTCGCAATACGTTGGAAAGAATAAAACTAAAATGTTCGAAATCTACCTCTCCTAATAATTTTGTAATTAATGTATTCGTTATTTTGGTATGTCACACTATCGGTTGACATGATCCCTATGACTTTTCAATTCCCCATCCAGGACGATATGATTAGCTTATCTGGAAAGCATCGTGCATGAATAAATTTGAAATAATGAAGGAGAACGTTACATGTATCTGGTCCGCATCAAAGGCATGACTGTGTTTCCTTTGAATGCATATTCCTTAATAACGTTAAAAAATACAAAATGATATTAGTCACTCGTATTCATTAACAATACTATCTGATCAATACTGGCATGGTTTCTTTTTATTTAATTACGTTGGTCTACTATATTTTTATACGACGTCTGCTTCATTGATAAAATGTTATATTTACTATTTATTTTTATGTGCTGAACTCAAATATGACAATTAAAACATCTGCTTGGCTATTGTTTCCAAGATATTTCAGTTTTTACATTTTACGTTTATATTTATTGCAAAAATAGTTTTAATCATAAATTGTAAACCTGGGTCATTGTGTCGTTGCTTTACATGATAATAGTTCACCTCTCTGGTTTATGTAACACATTAAAAACAACAAAATGGTTACATAAATAAGATTTATTATAAAAAAAGAAAATTCAAAAATCTATTATGTATATATAAGTGCATAGTGTAATCCTTACTGAGTTGCGACTCGGCGCATCTTGGATTGTAGAGGAATGTTCTTCATTCTCTGCAATATATGCGATATGTAAGATTTACGTCCCGTTTACGTCCTGTTAAATAATTTGCCATAATACCATATCCTGTGTCGAATGTGTGTGCTGCCTGGAAGCAATTCCCGTGATAACTGATTATAACATTTCTCTTCTTTTTAGTATTGATCATCATCATCAGTACACCAGTGTCGCTTGTATTATCACACATCTTATGTAAGGGATTTCTTTCTTGGAGTGGGAAAATGTCCGGTATGAAACATTTTATATTATGTGCTTTCATACTACTGATTTATTTACTTCCAGCTGTTCAAAGATGTAATCGAACTAGCATGCAGCCAACCAGAGCACCACTGATATATAGAGAGAGATTGAGACAAAATCTGTAGAAGGAGACAGAAATACATACACAGATAAGGTATCTGCATTGCATGGCATTCTGTATCTCGTAGTGCTTGCGCATTTGATGTTTGTTCTTTCTTTACATAATTATTTGATCGTTTAATGTATGATTTTTGTGATGACCTTGCATCTTTATAATCACGATTATAGTGCACAATTTTGTAATGCAATTAGCATACCGACACATCACATTCTATATCAGTTAGTCAAACAGGATTGGTGTACTTTCTCCCAATATAGCCATATCTCTCGTATCATATCTTTACGGATATATCAAATTTCCTTTTAACTTGATGCTAGTATTATCGATTTGGACTAAGGATCGTCTATATCAATGACAACAGCCATCTAAACTCGATAATTGGTATGTATGTATTCTTCATGAACTAGTGTCCTAACATAAGTGTGGAGCATTTTACAACCGCTAATTTTTATGTTTTGGATGTTGGTTATTGTCTTGTTTTGAAACTCATTGAAGCATATATATATATATATATATATATATATATATATATATATATATATATATATATATATATATATATATATATATATATATATGAGCTCTCTGTCCAGTTAATATAAATGATTGTGCATTGTTAAAAAGTGAATCCTGTCTATAAGTCCAATTATTAAGTTTTGTTATTTTTATCAATATTTGGTATGTAGCATTTCAATACATTTCGATTGACGTTACGAGCTTCATATATATTCCAGATGTGCATGTCTTTCTCTTACTAAAGAATATATATACATCAAGCTAGTTACAAAACCTGGCTGTCATTGTAACGTTCTATAATAAAATGTAATTGACTTTTCCGAACGCAAAATACGTTTCAATATGATTAAATAATTCCCTAAATGTTTATTGTCGTCAACGTAAATTATTCACTGAAATAAACATTCGCTTGCGATAGATTTCTCAAAAATCAGCAACAACATTGCATACAGCTCTTTAGTTTTTATAAAAAATAACACCATAGTAATTTGTAAAATATGTGTCAATGAAAGGACGCATAACTTATATAAGCAGCAGGTATCGGATCGGATCCAATCGGCTTCTAAACCGTAAAGAATCGCGCGGTAGCCACCACTACTGCTCCCATTACCAAGTGTCTTTTTATGTCTTGGAAATAGAAACGGTGCCCTCTCCATTTGAAATATATTCGTTTTATTTTGTGGCGGAGTTCGCACTGACATCTCTCTGAATATCATTTTTTCCGATTCAAATCTATTCAATCAGTGAATAACATCGGGTGAAAATTGCAATATTTTGATGCTGATTTTGTTCCAACATCTTTCGAATCCCGCGTTGACCTTCGTTAGCGATTATACAATCCATCTCTCTACAAAATTACACCCTACCATCGCGATAACTACTGTTAGAAGCTGACATATAGGCTGATAGATGAGAATGGAGTGCATTTTTAAGTCTCAAACTTAAAGTTGTACCAATCTTTGGCATTTGTTTCAACTAGTCTTTATTCTCTTCAATCACTATTATATTGTGCAAACAGTTGTTTACAAAACAGTGAAGTTGTGATCGTTCATGAAACAAACATTAATTTGACAAAATATTGCTCAACCAACTCTCGTTTAGTCTTTGCTTTTGACAGAGAGAGGCTTTTCGGGAACATCCATCTTTTCAATAATTAACTAACTATATTATCATGTTTTCTTTGATGAGGATAATGTTAAATGTGTTGCTCAATTCCCCAACAGTTTTTGTTTATGTTGAATCAACAATATAGATCATATATATTTTATGAGGAAACAAAGAAAGTATAATCCTCCTAAAAAGACAATTGTTCCTCGATGTGAATACATTTTTGATTAAATCGTTTTTTCCTTAACTGTATGGTCAAATTGTATTAATTACGTGAAGATGTGAAATAACGTCCATTCTTCTTGGGCAACGATCTTATTTCAGCGTGTATTTGTTTGTTTAAAAAAATCCTGCTTCAAAACAAATCCTGTAAAGCTTTTCAAATTTATTTAACAAAACATGAGCTCAAAATGTACCATCTTCCAGAGACTATATGGTTGCTGGGGTGAATTAATTGTACAGTTAGCTGTTTTCAGAAAATGTTCAAACGTATCTTGCTGACTAAAAGAATCACTGTGAAAAACTATTTGAGTATTTTAGTGAGATAACAATCAGTTTCCTAGTTTGTCCTCACAAAACAAACACCACAAAATGTGAACACATGTGATAGGCATGAGAAATAGTGCAAAACATTTGTTTCTGGTTAGTAAGGTGCATTTACGTAGTATTCTGATTTTGTATGCTTGAGAAGTTAGTTCCTGTCTTAGTGTACAAATGTGGACTCAGTTTAATTATATTACATTGTAAAATACGTTCAATTCTTTATTTACACAAAGTTTGGTTGCATGACCAGCTACTAGGAACTATCATTATGGTGTACATTTTCATGACCAATCTATGTGTTCATATTCACACGGATTTGTCATTTTCATGACCAAGGTATGTTCATATTCACACGGATTAGCTGCAGATACGAGCATGCTTGCTGGGAGAAAATGTTTAGGTATCATACTTTAGGTATGATACCACGCATTTATATTAGTTGCGTTTGCAATTATTAAATCTAAAAGAAGCCAAAGAAAAGTAGGTTGATTGGCACGATCGCATTGTGTGTAATTTGCCTTGCCAGCTAAACTAATGGTTACTGGATCCCCACGATAGCTTAAATCTCTTGACACTGTTGATGTATATAGCTAAATTTCTCAATGATATGAGTTTGAATTGCTTCTGGGCAATTACGCCTATTGCCGCGTAATGGCATAATCTTTAGTGGGTTGATGTCGTTATAGATCGGCCAACCCAACAACCAATTAATGATTTCAGAAATAATTATGTTTTTTTTTTGAATATATTTTATTTGGGATTGTGCATACGTAATTCACAACAAAAAGAGAGATAACCGTGTTCGAGGAACGAATGATTTTTCGTGCAAGAATTAAAGGACAAAATTAAATTTTTTGAAACAGTTTCAACGAAACAGTCCAAAGAATAGTGATGTGAGCAACTTATATTGTGGACACTGCCGTAGCTTTTCCGTATAATAATAAGTTCAAGCTGTCAACTTAAAGATTATTTCATCATACAAAAAATCTACTTTCTAATTTTGATATTAAATTATTCATATTCTCTGATCTGAGTACATTCATTTTCGTTATATTGTAATTAAATCAGCACTTCCTGGTATTTTGCTTGTGATTGAATACGAAATCCTTGTGCATGTTATATTTGAAATGTTTTGACAAGGGAGTGTAACTCCCTCAATCTCTTACCTATGCTCCTGAAGTAACACGATTATTTTTGCAGGCAAAATAAGTTTCTTTGAGAATACTTACCCAATCATAATACACATACACCCTCCCTGCCTTGCCACAGTTAATCCATAGAGA
Source organism: Sinohyriopsis cumingii (assembly GCA_028554795.2). Taxonomy (NCBI): domain Eukaryota; kingdom Metazoa; phylum Mollusca; class Bivalvia; order Unionida; family Unionidae; genus Sinohyriopsis; species Sinohyriopsis cumingii. The sequence goes on from JAPYKE020000092.1 coordinate 130,394, forward strand.
GCGTGCCTTCCGCTCCAGTAGTAACTGAAGCGATTCAAAGTCTTATACCTAAATGGAGATCACAATGCCTGACCGCCACACAGGTCGGCAGACAATCTTTAGCTCTCTTTAACTAAAGCTGCATCTGCAAGGGTTCTTCCAAGGTATTATGATTGGGTAAGTATTTGTTCAGAAACAGATATTACTAGTTTCGATCTTTTTCCCCTTTTTAACTCGTGTGGAAATTCAAAGAAAATACAACTACGTAATATCACTCGTACTTTTTATGTTGTCTTTCTTTGAACTTTTCGACACAAGTAGGAAAAAGATTAAAATGTTTTGATTATAAGAATTATTTTACATTCGTCTAAATTCCTTTAGAGAAGGAATTTGACTTTATGGAGCATTGGTAGGAAAGATCTAAGGATAAATCATACGATATTCCATTTGTTCGACTGCTTGAAAAGAATTCTTTGAAGCAAGGTCAGATGTATGAATCTAGCCTTCGTTTAGTATGTACAATCGCAAGCATCAGCTACATGGCAATGACAAAAATGCCGTTAAACCGTTTCACTTTGCAAGATACAAGAAGCGTAACAATTGCAAAGATGTGAATATGATATTGTTCAGGAAATTATATGGATAGATGGCACTAAAATCAATCGTTGATTGGCTATCATGTACCAGCAATCAGTTTTTAAATTTCAACCGATTTCAAACGCTACTTTCGTACACACCGTGTCGTTCAGACTGGTTTTTGCGGCTTTCATAACCGGATAAGCAGGAAATATCGTCGATTTTATGACGACTTGCCAATGACCAAAAACAAAGAAACTTATATGGTCATAAAGTCTGGAATGCTCTAAAGAAATACCGATGCTAATATACTGCTTAGTTCCAACCTTCATTCGGGACTCTAAACAAATTATTTGGTATTTAAGTACGTAACCCAATCATTATAACCTAGAATAACTACTACTACATTGTAGTATCAGTTGTCCTAAAATGCTGTAATTGTGTGAGTATTCTCGAAGAAACATATTTTACCTGGAAAGAGTGGTTTCATTTTTACTCGTTCATCTTCTGTGAGCAAGTGTTTAGATGTGTATGTCCGTTTGAGCTTATTTGTAAACCTTTACTATTCCGCACTGATGATGACGAGACCCATGAACTCGGTCGTCTGAAAAAAGATATATTAGTTTGCGCGCTTACAAAGCGCTGTAGCGATATAATTGTAAGTTTTAGAAACCATTCTGCATACCCTATTATACAGAATGTGATGGCTCGGATTGACACCGTTATATATAACTCAAGAAAACGCTCATTTTAGTGGCGATGATTGCCAAAAGAACTTATAACTTTGTTTGATTCCATTTTTTTCTATCCAAGATAGTTTCAGGCTTGTGGAGTACGAACGCAGTGTGCTAGATGAAGGTTATGAGTGAAATTAACTTCATTCAATAATCCAATGTTTGTACATTCCAGACGATGTGGGCTATGTGGGCATGGACTATTCGTTGTTGACACATTGAAATAACGTTTTAAGCACAAGGGACATCAGGATGAGTCTTTACTAAGATAACTTGGACGGTATATTCAGCACATTAAATGTGATTCTGACTTGTTTTGTTAGATTAGCTAAATCCTTGTTCGATTGCATACATCTTTTTATACTCGTCTTGCGTGACGATAATTACATTTTTTAAACCATTTAATTAGTGCTGAATGATAAGGGGCCATGTGGTCTTAGGATCCGGGTGTGCGAGTGACCGTACGTGTTCATTTATACTTATCACTGACATGTCACATCTATCCTGGTCGTTTCAAGTCTCGGCCAAAGTGATTATCTGAGAATGCTGGTCAGCAGCATCGCGTGGGTCGTTGTTTCTTCACAGGGATGTGCAGAGTTCGTCTTCCACCATGTATACTTGCCGCAATGGATGCGCTGACAAAGTGGTTTGTGACCCATAAGGGTAACCCAAACACGATCATCATATCTCTACAGCTCAAATAGTGAAATATTAACATTTCGTTCTAGCAGATGCCTCCTGTAACATTAAAAAATAGAACTTGTTGTTGAATTATTTGTATTATATTCTCTGCAGAGCGAGTATACTTGCGTATTGGCTATTCTTGAGGTATTGAAAATAAAGTTGGTCATAGGTACAGACTATTAAAGACTATCTTCCTTTAATACACATTACAATACAGGGGAGATAACATATGTTGAAAAGTGAACGATAACAGTTAGAAATCTGCAAGAGAATAATTACCTTGCCTGAAAGTTAATGATTCTTCTTTGAATTTATCCAGCTCGAGAAATGCTAGTTTTTCTGGATGAAAAAAAAATTATTCAAGCCTAGCCTAACATAACTGGAAAACGTATATTGTCATATACGAAAATATAAAATTATGTGATTCAGATGTGAAAATATAGGAATAAAACAAATATTTGTGAAAATGTTATGTATCGTTCACACTTACGTATTTACAAATTGTATTTTTATATAATAATGATATGCTAAAAGGAAATTGAATATTTTATTCAGAATGACTTTATTGATCCAAGCAAAGTAACTGGATTTTGCCATGTATTCTAGTGCCATAACCAGATAATGCTCTACCTATGTGCACTGACTACAGTACATTGTACAGTGTCACCAACACAGATTCATTAGCAATACAAACAAGCGATGACCGCATTGACAAAATTGGGAACGGAGAATATGTCACCAAGATCTACGTGTAGAGAGAATTTTGACAAATTCCACTTAAGGAAGGAAGAGCAAACTAAATGTCGGCATTTGCATTTCCGGGTGGACTTTACCAATATAAAATGATGCCTTTCGGTTTAAAAACCTTTCTCTCAACATTCTAGCGTCTACTGATCATGGTCTATCTCATGCAGATAGCTTTGATGAACACATCGATCACACCATTATATACTGTGACGCCTTTAAAAACCACCTGGAATCTATCCTGAAAATCTTTCTTAGGTTGCATGAGAAAAACCTGACAATTAATTCGAATGAACATGAGTTTTTGTGGAGCTTATGTTAAAAGTTTAGGAACCAATGTGGAATATAATCAATGTCAACCTGTTAAAGTTAAGATTTGAACTTGCATGAATAGTACTTCGGAGTTAGGCAAACCATGGGAAAATCAGAATCTGATTGCATATGCATTTTCACCTAGTTTTGAATAACAGCGCTTCGGTCTATATTTTCTTTGTGACATTCATTATGAGGCGACGTGTTACACACACAAACACACACACACACATATGTATACAAATGTGCTAACCTGCCGTCGAATATGGCTGCTAATACTAAAAGTAGAGAACATTTAAATGTCATAAAGGATCATTCGATCTTAATTTGTCCTGCGAACAAATACGGTATTTAGCTTTTTGATGTAGTTTTTCAGTCAAACAAGACCTCTCAGCTCACTTTGGACTTTTGCTAAATACCTGAATAATTTATTTAGAGGCTTCCAAAATTCAATACCTTAAAATAATACCCTCAAAACTAAAATTGGATAAACATGTGATCAACACATTTTCTGTTGTAAAACGTGCCTAAAGTGATAATTTGCAGAACGAAATAGACATGTCAGCTAATACTTGAGATATTTCGGCAACATGATTGAGGTTCATTTTACTAAATAAACCCACACACGCCAGGTAAATGTTTGCTGTGCTTTCATTTATTGTACTGTAAATTGGAATGTGCTTCATTTATATGTTGTCTAAACTTTGCTTCTACTCTATAAAATGAGTAAGTTTGTTCACATATTAGTTTTGCTTGTATATTACGTCGAAACAGATCATTACCGTAGAACCCCTCTTAAACAACCACCTCTGGCAAGTGACACAAATAACCATTTTAATTACAATCGTTTCGTGTACGGTAATTGTCACTTTTTATGTTTCGTTTTATTGTCAAATATGCAGAGAATACAATGCTTGGTACATATACTTCCAGACCTAATTTAATGCTCCATCTTACGATTCCTTATACAGCACCAGATACCGGTATTGCATTCAGGTCATGCAAGAAATCTACTTGATCACGTTGCCGTGAACAAATATTATTTGATGTCTTATAAACAAGGTCATGTCGGCAAGATTCATGTCAAAACGATTGTATGATGCCTTACGAGGCTTTGGTTGGTTGTTAGAGTCGAGTCATATATCCAGACGTGTACCAGACCCACGGTAGTTGTATCTAGGAATGTGATTTTCCCGGGGTACTTACTTTACGGTGTTCTTGGCAACTTTGTTCATGCTACTTTTAAAACCAGACCTTTTAGATAGAAGGTTTTTCCCGATAGTCATGATAGGTCTAATAAAAGTAAACTTCACTGATCCACTTCGCGCACAAGTTGCAGCCATCACTGTTCGTTCCTGGCGTGTTTGCTCTCGAGCTGGATTTTCAATACGTGCTGTTGTTCGCCACCGTACACAATATGAAGACACGATTGTGTTATATACTGTATTGACCTATGACGTCACGATAATAGGAAATTCATAGATGCTTTCAACGATTTTTACGCCATTGACGTCTCTGTACAAGGAGCACACAAACCATATAAGAACTGTGATTGAGCTCGAAAATATGTATTTCCTAACTCATTTCGTGCAACCAATGATGGACCCTGGTGGATCAGGTAAATAATAACAGTATTTATTCACTGGTGTAATCATTATTACATTTACTAAAAGAGTGATTGATGAAAGGAATGAACACGATATTATATTTTACGATACAAAAAGGAAACATCCTACAAAAACAGAATTACATGTATTGACGTTACGAGTATTGTGCGGGACTAGAAACCAAAAGGAGCCAAATGTGTCCAGGCTAAGATAGGTGTGCCGTCATGGTGCTCTTTGGTGCGTCCGTGCGTGCATGCGTGTATACATACATACATACATACAGACATACATACATACATGCATTTGCTTTATACGGCTTTGCAATTGTTAAGTTCAGTCAATCTCTGCCTAAATACTCTTAATGGTCATGTATAAACATCAAGTTAATTGACAAAAAATTTTCTTTGTAATTTTGATCCAAATTTTTGTTCCATGCATATACAGCATAATATTATTATAACAGGCTTATTGCAAACTAGCTCATACAATCACATCTCAAGAGATGTAACATTTACGTATTATAGTATGATTCATTTCAGATTTAATAAATTGTTTTTCAAATTATAGCCATGATTTAGATTCCGTTGCCAGGACAAGGCTAACCGAGGAAGCTGTAGCAGAACTCGATGAAAGAAATACTAGTACAAATCCTCCAAATATTGATATGTGCCAAATTTACTTCAGATCCAATATATCAGCTAAATATTCATTTTCTGCTCAATTCATACGAATTTCGCTATGAAGAAGCTCCATATAACAAAGACAATAATAGGTAAATGCCCATTATTTCAAGTGGGTAGACTAACTGACATCCAGTTGTGCTGTTGTTTTAAAGAAGTTTGTTGCACCTTTATTTCTGTCTACGAACTTGGTATAAAACATTGCTGAATTTCACGTTTGTAAATGTGCTGCTGTAGCTTACTCCTATTAATTCTAAATTTTAAAGACTTGTCTTTAACCTTGCACATAAAATAACATTTTCCCGCTAATATCAAGCAGAAAAACTATTCAGTTAAAGCTTTAACTATTTCTTCTAGCTTAAGGAACTTTCAGAATGAAGTTGTGTTTGTATGCATTCGCCCTTTTTCAGTTTTGTACCTTGCTAAATTAAAGTCAACAGTTCTGTGCTCAAAACAATTTAACTATGATTACAGGCGTGAGTGCAGGATGAATTATATTTTGCCATGATAAAGTGCCATCAATCTTTTATCAGAGCAGTAACTAAACGCCAAGAAAAATCGAAAGTGAAAACGCCTTGCCTTTAAATAACCATCGGCAGTTTCTAATTTATAATATATTAATTAACAACACTTCTTTATAAGAAGAGCGAAACTGAGTAAGAAAATATTTCCGTGTGATATTAACGGATATCAGTGAAAGATTTATTCGTCAAGTCCAACGTACGACAGGTAGTATAGCTGAGGCCTCATTTTACCATTAGTAACTGTAGATATAGCAGACTGATATAAATTATGTTTTGGTTTTTCTAACGTTACGTACATATAAAATTTCAAAGACAGAAAACAGATTTAAAAATAATCGGTTAAGCATTTGGATGAAGATGAGAACACCTGCAAAAATAATAGATTGTCATGAGAAAACCAATTCATGCTTTTTCCCAAATCACAATTATGACCTTCTTCATTTGTACTAAGCCATCATCTCAAACAATTTCTCATCTAGCTATTGCTTTCATAAAAGTGAATTTAAGTGTGTATATATTGGGTAACACGTCATGAACTGAATGTTACCGGTCCTGATTTAAATTCCAGTCGACGGGGCATCCAGTATAAACAGATGCTTTATGTTATGAACTTACCAGACATTTTCATACTTTTACTCACTGAACTTGACTTAATTTTTTTATCAAAATATATTTATAAGAACACGGATTATGGAATGAATCTATTATTATTTAGAAAAGACTTCTTGCTTCACTGTAAAATACGTAACTATGAAAAAGCATTGCAACAAAATTTTTGTATCAGCTTCATAAATAAGTAATACCACTCGATCTGAACAGATTTATCAATATTAGAGTTATCCGACTTCTTTGTTAAAAAATATAGTTTTGCTGCACACACCTTTGGATCAGATTTTGCGTTCATCATTAAAATATTATGTAATTTGCTCATATTTATACATTAAAAGAAAAGAGTCATGCTATGAAACATTATTAAACTTGGTAGCACAGCGCTCCATGGAATTATATATATATATATATATATATATATATATATATATATATATATATATATATATATATATATATATATATATATATATATAATTTAAGTGACGTTCCAACCTTTTTTGTTTGATGCAATGCATGCAACGCATGCAGTATCGCCGGTTTACATTAAGTTCTCCTCAGGTTTCCTTCAGTTGAATGAAGTTTGTAATATATGTATACACATATATTTATATTTATATAAACACGCACTCACACAGATACACAGACCCAGAGAGAGAGAGAGAGAGAGAGAGAGGGAGAGAGCTAATCGACCAGACTGTGATATATGAGAGAAACCTGACTCCATTTTTAAAGGTAAAGCCTTGTTACTGGTATCCAGGGATCATACCCCGCATGCACGATTGACGTTACATGCACAGGAATACGATGTAGTAATAAGACATAGTTATTTTGTTGAGCAAGAGTGGATCTACAGCTTGTATTGCAAGATGAAAAATATCAAGTAGTATGGTGTTTCCTAACCGTGTCGTCAAATGTCTCATGTGTTATAGTTGTACTACTTGAACTTGATTGTAATGCTTAAAAAATGTATTTATACCAGCATTCATAATCGTATGAAGATTTTAATATATATTCCCATTACTTTTTGCTTCTGTATAAAACGGAACAATTATTAAGCGTGTGTTAACAAAGACTGTAGTATATGTTTTAAATACACTAATCGAATCAAACAGGTTTTGGCATATCCAAGATATTTATTTCTTGCTCTTAAAGATACGTTTGGTTTTGCGCATCATGGGATAAAGTATTGCATCCTCATTGAAATGTTATATAATTTTTTATATATTAAACCTTAAGACTTGCTGACGAAATTTTACTGTAATCTTTAAAATATATAGTTATAGAAATATAAAATACATGTACAACCAATGCTCAAGTAAGCGCATCGCGTATTTAGCGAATGAAAAATGGCAAATACAACTACATACAACTACTCTTATAAATGTTGAGCGTAACCAGGGTTTTGAACATTTTGAGCACCTTGTGAACAAAATACAAGTCCCCTAACTATCAAACACACATATAGTTATGTCTAGGTTATAACAGTTTGACACTGCATATAAGGAGCAAATGTTTGCAAATAAATGTTGAAAACAAATATATAAACTTGTATTGTGATGAATAGAAAGTATAATAAGATACGTCAACCAAAGGTGGTACAAATGAGTGAAACCTAGATGGCGATGTAAACAATACGTGTTTTGCATCAAAATAAAAAGTGATACAAACTTTGTTGTGTCTTAGTTGGAGATATGTTATTTTGACATATATATATATATATATATATATATATATATATATATATATATATATATATATATATATAAAACTTATATAACAATGGCCGGGGAAGTTATCGCAGTAAATGATATGTATAACATATTTTGCATTCAAATTTATAAAAGATCAACAAAGCGTCACTCCATAACATGAATTTAAATATGCGAGCTTTATAGCCTTTTTCCGACATTAATTGGTCACATCTTGGAGTTTTACGAAAAAAAGAAACGTTTGACATCACAAGGAGTAATGACAAATATAATTTAAATATTTTCGTTGTCTCATTTATTTACAATCCTTTTTAGAATATGTAGATTTATCACATGACTATATTTACATTGCTTTGGCTTCGTTCGATATTTCACTGCATAGGAAGGCATGTAGGTTATTTACAATCGAGGGATTTGAAGTAATTTGTCTTGGGGATACATGATTCAATTACTTGAACTGCTACATTTCATCGATTCCGAGACTCTAACAACAGGGCAGGACGGATGCAATGTAGACTCGTCTACCAATAACACATTTGCCGGTATTATTCACTTTTAATGACACCTAGAGACATATCCAATGACGGTATATATATATATATATATATATATAATCTGACATTCGGTTTCGTCTCCAATTAAATAAATTCAATATTCTAATGTTTTTTCCGATTGCTAGTCTTTTAAACTCTCACATTTACATTTCCGTACTAAAGCTTCTCTTTCTCTTGTACGTGAGTAACTGGAAATTCACTACCACACACACACACACACAAACACATATATATATATATCTATATATATCTATATATATATCTATATCTATATATATATATATATATATATATATATATATATATATATATATATATATATCAGAGCATGTCTTTTGGTTTTAACCTATTTTATATTTTATGCTTTCTTTCTAGATTAAAATACAAATTATGTAAATGTGAAACTAAAGTAATATACAAGACATTATATTTGTAAAAAAATTTTTACAAGCAACCAAAACTGCATTTTACATGCAAATATATCATTGAATAATACTTTATACATTGGTAAGATAAGATAAATTTAAATTTCTAGTCTGTACCGTTCCGGTGCAAATTCACAGGTAAATACAGTCGTTGAAGTAACAACAGAAGGGACAATTTAACGCAGATATAAGATGTATTTATAGCGAAATTCAGTTGAATGGCACGAAGTTGTAGATTTAAGTGTCAGATATCGTTAAAAAAAGCTAGCTGCAGCACTCAGGAGTAAATATCTCGATTTCTAAGTACGTCATAATAAATAAGAACCGAATTTTGAAAGCAGTTTTTTTTAATACCTATCCCCCATTTGATATCATGCTTTGGTGAAATACCTTCTAGTTACAAATTACGTAAAACACTGCATTTGATCGTTCTATGCATGGTCTGCACTATCAATATGAATGAGCCTATTATGTCGATTCGATATCTGCCAATCAGCATTTGCACAATCAATGTACTCTATCACTCGGTTTTTTTCTGGTAATCAGCATTAGACTGTCATAATCTCTGAGAAAAATTAATTCAGATCCATTTAATTTTCTTTTGCGAGAAAATGTAACTGACAAAATGCAAATTGTTATCTGCAAAAGTATGGACATAAGTATACAGTATAACTATATTTGTTGTGAATGTATGCAAAAGTTTAACGGTAAGAACTAACAGATGGGGCAGCTTCCTAATTTTCAGTCCACGAAGCAATGTTGTGAACCAAGTAGTTGAAATATAATAGAAAGACGCTCACCGAGTGCAACAAATGTTAAAAAGAAATGATGTTAAAAATGAAACTAATCAGATCATATAACTTCAATGAATAATCAACGAAGATTAACATTTGGAACTTACCAACAGACATAATCGATATATGAATCCATTACCATGTATGACTAATATACAGATTGTATACACAAATATGATCGATATATTGGATGGTCAGTGTATAGAATGTAAAAACAAATCTGATCGGTATATGAATCTATTACCATGGCTTTATGTATACACACTGTATACACATATATGATCGATATATCGATATATTACCATAGATGATCATTGTAAATAATTTATAATCAAATATGATCATATATCGATATATTGCCATCGATGATCAGTATATGCAATGTATACACAAATATGATTGATGCATGATTATTTCACTAGGATGATCAAAGTCTTTGATTTGTACATCGATACGAATTAGTCTATAACCATGGCTGATCATTGCATTGAATATAAATAAAACTAATGACCAATGCTTATTTCATCCAAAAGTAAAACTTGTGTATTATTAATTTTCTATCAGATAGTGATATTTTTTTTCTTCTCCCTAATATAGTGATAATGAACAATAATGATTCGAAGATGGAGCATATGCATCTCGTATCGTACTTCCGGTTCCTAAGCTCTTGCCGAATAGTCAAGCAGTCACAACGTATGGTCCAACACCCCCAGTTTGCCAAAAGATTCCTCTATAGAGGCCGTATTCCCTGAAGACTCGTTGTTCCTGAAGCTTTGGTCTCTCACTGCGCGTAAACCAATACCGTCCTCTAAGCCGACTTCACCATCAACACAAACTGGTTACACGATACTACATAGATTTTCTACACCTCCCAGTTTAAGCACCTACCTCAACAATGACTAATGTAGTAGATCATGCACGGTAAAGCATAAATACAGCGATATACATTATTTGATTAAAACTATTGTATGGGATTATTACAGTTACCACGTTCGTATATGAATCTGTGTTCGAAATGAACAATAACATATTTAAATATTTAGTTATATTTTAATGTATGCATCTTATACGTGAATTCATTTTTTCCGTTCAGTGATAAAAAGTTAATTCGAAATAAGTTATAACCTACCTGATAGCATGACATTATGCGACATACTTCTCACTCCGATTAAATGATAAAACGAATTATGAAACATTCAATATAAAATAATTATATCACGCTAAACCGATTGAAAGAATAGTTGAAATTGTCTATTTCTTAAAGTGGACATATTCCTGACAAAAACCGTTGTTCATATATTCCTTGGTTTTGGTGAAAATCCACAGCCAGATAATATGGTCCTATCTGGTTTGTCACCGCAGGCAGTTTGCGGTTATAATACCCCGAGATAAAAAAGATACATAAGCAGTTATGGATAAGATTTATAATCAGAGAAAAATAAAAAATAAAAACTATGGGAAGTTTATATCAGATGCATGAAGAAGCTTTTCATATTGAACTAGCATTTAATTTATAACAATAACTGCTATATTGGACCTCCTAGTTATACTAAGATGTATACAACGTTAATGATCAAATTATTGGTATGATGTGTTTATTTCTGATTGTGTATGTATTCATACTATGTGGCTCATGTCGTTAGTAATGGATTGTATGCACTATATGACGTCAATCAACTATAATACAAATACTAACAGCAAATATAATACAAATACTAGCAGCAAATATAATACAAATGCACACAGCAAATATAATATCATTACTAACAGCACATATAATACAAACACTAACAGCACATATAATACAAATAATATTTTAGTCGTCTTATTGAGGAACATCGATATTTATTATCATGTGATGCATATAATATAACCTGACATTCGATCTCGTTTCAAATGAAATCAATGAACTATTTTAATTGTTTTTATCCGATTGCGAGTCATTTACTATTGAAGTCGTTTCATACATGTCAGTTTAAAAGCAGTCATTTAACATCCACCAATGTTTTCCAGGTAACTGTATCTCTTTCACTTGTTTATGAATAATTTGAAACGTGTGTATTAATACAACATAATATATATACATTTATCAGATCAAATCTTGCATTGCTTAACGTTTTCATAGTTTATGCCTACTTTCAAGATTAAAGTAAAAATTACGTAAAGGAACTGTGAAAATAACGAAACATAAAAATCGTATTTGTAAAACCCTTTCCAAAAAGATCTTAAACGGCATTTTACATGCAAATATACAATTTAATATTACTTTATACGTTAGTGAGATAAGATCAATTAAAATATATAGTCTTTCTCGTTCCAGCACAAATGTTTCATGCAATACAATCGTTGAAGTGTCAACAGCAGGGAAAGGTTAACGTAGAAAAAAGTATTTAAAGGTCATTTCAGTACAATGGCATGTAGTTGAAGAGTCAAATGTCAGATGACGTAAATAAAACTCCAGCACTGAGGAGTAGATATCACAATTTGTAAGCACGCAATGTTATATAAAGACCAATTTTGGAAAGAAATTTCTTTTTTCCTATCACCCAGTTGGTATCAAATTTTGGTGAAATTGCCTCTAATTAAAAAAATCATTAGTATCGAGTCTTCCGAATGGTATTTTGATGCACATAGTCTGTCGTTTTGCATTTTTTTTAACGCAGGCCGGAAATGTGTGTTATCCATTGCAGGGTGGTTTACAAGATTGGAAGCATAACCTAACGCCTATACTGTGTATTTACAACGTACTATCCATATTTGATGTAGGTTTTGAAAATTGAAAAAGATGTTTAAAAAAATTAAAGCATACAACAGTAAATCCACTGTCATATATGAAAAAGATACGGAAAAGTACAATTTTGCTTGACCCGTATTATAACAAATTTTCATTAGAAGAGGAACATTACGGAACATCACGTAAGTGAAATATGAATAAAATCTGTCGACATAATTTATCGAATTCTTATTATCAGATAATACAAATATATGAACGATTAAGAGGATTATCTCTATCAAAATACTTCTTCTAAATAGTTCAATGACACCGTTATTTAGGGTACCACCAGGTAATCGATGTTATTAGTCATTGCCTTTCATTATAATTTTATACGGACATTAACTCTTAGTTTGTAAAGGAGTTTGATGTAAGAGCAAAAGAGCTAGTACTTTCTAACCAGACTGAAAACACCCTTATTTTGTATATGTACCATATCATAACCTCATGTCTGACTTAGTCGCTTGAAGATTAGATCTTGCTATATCTAAAACCTTTGTCATGTTATATTTGACGTCAATGACAATCAAGAAGATCTCTGAATCCTCGGTTGAAAGAAGTGTTTCTTTCACAACCTGCAATGGTCAGCGGACAGGATGTCCAATTATTAGTAAAAAAACGAAGAAAGCCGAATGATTCGCGAACGTATACCCTAACAGCAAATAAACATAAACGAACACCGATATCCCTATGTTTTCCTGTATCAAAGCAATATGGCCGAATCATACTATTGAAGGTCTGATGAAAACTTCCCAAAGCTTCTTGACTTTCAGGGTGACAATGCATACCTAATTTATTGCAAACACACTGACATACAATGTGAAGCTAGATCAGATTGGATGAATTAGGTAAGGTTAATAGTGCAAACAAATACTTAATCAATCTTTTTCTAAGGTCTTAATTGTAGTATTCCGTCGAGGAATTGATTCTGGAAATATTGTATAAGAACACATTATGGTCAGCATGTACTAGTTGTCTTAGGTAATCCTAAATAAGGAAGCAACACGGTCTATCCTTATTCTATGGAATGTTCATCACGAAAGAAATAATAAGTTAACGATGAATGTTATGCATCTCCTGATCATACTTTCATACTATTTGTTGCAAGATATAGAGCATTTTTGCCAAATAAATATGACCAAAGATTTTGTGAGCTTTTGGGGCTAATCTAAGCATTTGCTGTCTTTAGGACATATAACCAACACTTTGATAACTAACTGATAGCTAACTGATCGCTCGTCACATGCGGGTACCTCAGATGGTGTCCATTGTCTCACGAGGACCACGTACTTTACAAAATAGCGAGTAGATACTTATGCGACTTCTTTGTCTCTAAAAGCCCTTTGAAACAAGCAGGAGATCTCATTATCTTGTTTATATTTAACAATAAGTACTGTGTTTCTCACAAAAATTAGAATAATAAGAATTGGTATCAAATAGACGATCACTGGTGATCAATAACGTTAGACTGATCAATACGAGGGGGCAAACATGACATCACCAAAGAATTGACCAATACATGTGTCAGCTAATGAAACAAGTAGCTGATCAATATCATTTGCACGAGCTCTTTTGGCAACAGCTCAAGTAACTGCAGAAACAAAAGGATATAAATCAAGATTTCATTTCCAAAACATGATCGTGACCGGGACCTCTTAAAAATATGTATCCCAATACTTCACGTCTTTAACATAACCCACCTGGTTGAATTCTCGAAACGAATATTAGCCACATTGTGTCCGATGGTTCATTATTATGATTGATTTTCAAACTTATAAGCAACCATTCACAGCTCAATTGCAATTTATATTAATTCTTCAATATAAGTAGAATACATAATATAGATATACATAACAATGCTATATATTTAGTGGTGTATTTTGTATATCAATCATCTAAATACAGCTTACTACACTGAAACCTAACCGAGAGCCACAGGACTGAAACCATGTGTAATTTCTCGGACGTTTCGTAATTAAAGAGTGAATTCTAATGGCAAAACTGATGTTTGATAGTATCTGTACATATGCAAGGCCAGATTACAGGCAATGATTTTACTAATTTTTACGTAGTCTCATATTAATTTAATCCGGTCTTGTTTTCATAGAGGTAGTTCAATGCATATGTTTCCCAACCCTAGCGCCAGGCATCTATACATCTGATCTGTGTCAGCTTTCATCCATCAAGCATGCATTAAATATCATTTTCCGGCTAAATAATCGCTCACTCTCATTTCCAGTAACGCATCCAAAACTATTATAGTCATATATACTTCAAAACTTTCAACATTACTTTCACCATAGTCACCATCAGCCAATATTCACCAAATAAATCGTTCATATAAATATGAACCATGATGCGAGTCAGACATTTTGAGTACAGGAGGGACTACCTATTATGCAATGATGACAGCATAATTGTTCCAAGTCCCATGTGCCAATCAAATTAAGTTTTACACCATTCATGTGAGGTCGAGGCATCTAGATGTGTAATTATTACTTACCTGAAGAAAAAATGACGTATGTCTTGATAAGTGCTAATAAACATTTACCAGTTAAGTGAATTTTGCAGTGACAAGCGTTTGAATGGTTAAACACCATTGATTCAAAACAAATTATTTGACATGAAAGATGTAACATGTCCTTCCATATCAACGTGATCAGACGTTAAACTTGAATATATTATAAACTGAACACATTGTAAGTGGGCTAATATATAGGACACAAATTCCAGTTATGGCTAAAGCTAGACAGACATAGAAGTAAGAAAATAAATCACAAGTAATCGATATACATTCAGGACTGGAATTTATAATAAATTCTTCATGACTTGGTTTTGTAATATTTCGGAGCATAAATGGCTCAAGACGAAGATAGTATTTAATCCTGTTGATGAAACCCATGATAGAATGCAGCATTATACATTTTTGAGACTCATGTAGATCTTACTCTTCTTTACTATACATATTCTTATAATACAATGAGTTAACACAACTCTCTCTCTCTATTTCTCTCTCTCTCTCTCTCTCTCTCTCTCTCTCTCTCTCTCTCCATTCAATCAGATTTATGAAGATCGATTTTTTGTTGGTAATGTTTCTGTTTCTCCGTCATTCGGAAGGCAGCATATATTACATGTGATGAGATTACGTACATTCGATGTTTTTCACTTTTTTGGGACCATGTATTCTCACCTTTTTGCTAGTTGGTGTGCTAGAAAATTGGCTGGTCTCTATCATATGTTGACATGTTTCGCACAAGTGATCGTCACAGGGGCCAGATTTGCTAGGGTGGTTTTGTTTAGTAACTGGCGTTAGCTTCTTTCTGACTAAGTTGTTTTAGAGGTATTTTGATCTCCGCTAGGCTAAAACCGTTTTTTGGTTTTTGCGAAGATTAACTTAAGTGTTTCCAAATGATTTTACTTACTTTGTGGTTGTCTGTTCTCGAGCACTAACTTTAGTGTGTCACCCGATTCCAAGATTGGCCAGTGTTGCCGGATGACTGTACCTACTTCGAAAACAGTGGCACAGAGTCAGTGGAATCATGTTCCATCACTTAAGCCTGCTTGAGGGTCCGTTATAACACAAATTTAAGATATATATGGAGAAAGAATATTATCGTAAAACGCATATAATTTTGATTCGTCCTCGCGACTTCTGCTGCACATTGCCTTGCCTATAGAAACCATTCCCAATATCCTCTCGATCAAGTGCACATCCGTTAGAAAGGATGGATCATATTTATCGATATCGCTATATATGCGCAATTGACACTCTCCTGTGGAGACGTAATAATTAGCTTCGATCTAGATACATTCATTCCGGTTTCACCTGACCTTTGGCTGTGTTTGTGTGATTTGGAATTTTTACGTAGCTTTAACAATGTTTGATCCAGTCATATCACTACGATGTCTGCACTGTGGCAGTTTATAGACAAGTGCCATTATGTCCCGCCCAGTCGAATTATCCTAAATACAGGCCGAGAGGTCCTAACACTAAACATCTTAAGGCTGAGGGTCTATCGAGGCAGCTGCTAGTACCATCTTTTATAAGTCATTGGTATGACATAGCCCGGGTTCGAACCCGCGACCTCCTGCATCTGAGGCGGACGCTCTAACCACTAGAGGAGTTATAATTTTGGGGGAGAATACTGGCTGAAGGTTCTAGTGGGGGTGAGGGGCGGCAAGGTCGGTGTAGGAATATGCAAACAAAACGCATTGGTTATTAGCAGAACATAGCAGAGGTCTCCACCCCACCACCCCGTAGCATTGGGGTGGGGTGGTGTTACTTATTTGTGGTTACATATTTTCGTAGTGGCTTAATTAGATAATAGTACAATATGATATTGTTTTAAATTTGGGATGACAATCCGATTGTATGAATGGAAGTGGGGACCACTGCCACCCTTGACGGTAGGAAGTGAAAGCCTTTACCGCAAGCCAATCTCCTAGTGTGAATGGTGTTCTAATTCCCTCACCCAGGACGAAGCTCTCCTCACCAAGTCTAGATATGTGGGATTTGTCATTTTGTGTGTTTTATCCCGGTTAATGTTCTGATAGGAGATTTAGTTCTTTTGCAGATTTTGACGTTATGTTCTTATGTATCACTTATCTCAGAATATGTTCCTCGTTGCAGAAATTTTGAGTATGTTTACTTTACTTGGACAGTCTACAGTGTTGATATAATCAATGATACAAAGTTGCGTTAGACAGTATTGTTTTTGGGCACCCGTAATGTAATGTATTTAATGGTTTGTTTTTGTTCTTGTTTCTTAAACCTATTATAATGTTCTAAAATCGAGTATTATTAATTAAATATAAAATTTTCAAAAGGTTGCGTGTTCTCTCTCTCTCTCTTTCTCTCTTTCTCTGTCTCTACCCTCGTAGCAGGAAGAAGACAGGAAATGTTCCTCAGATACTCAGTTCGATTAGCCAACCATCCAAATACACACCCCACTAAAATATCCAGAAGCAGATGCAATATTACTTTCAGACAAATATACCATGCGCCAAACTAGTCCTAGAGCTAAGGGAAAATATCCCAATCCTTGAGCAACAGGAAGAATACATCAAACCATCTGACCAAGCTCCTTGGTTGCAAACTAACCCAAGGACAAACACCGAGGCCACCGAACACGGAAACAAACTAAAACACTTATCACAAATGACATTCATACCACCTACCCTGTATTCACAACACTGCACAGACGGTTCCAAAACAAATGAACCACCAAGAACAGAAGCTGCAATTGTTATCCCTAAATATAACATCCAAATAGGGACCAGACTACCAGACCATTGCTCTATTTACACCACAGAGTTCTGGGCAATTATTGAATCATTCAGATGGATCACTGACAAAAACATCCCAAAAGCGGTCATTATTACAGACTCTCTAAGTGTAATAAACTCAACTAAAATGGCAACATTAGATCAAGAGGGCTCTTTCATGCCAGGGCCTACCATATGTTCAAAGAATTATCCACAAGGAACCAGATGGTGGAGTTTATGTGGGTACCATCGCATATAGGAATCCCTGGTAATGAACAAGCAGACAAATTCGATAAAGTCACATTAGGAGACCCCAATCCAGCTACACTTACATATAGCTCTACAGATGCACAATGCTTCGTAAAAACCTATATCAACCAAAAATGGCAGTAACACTGGAATTCCACCCATAAAGGTAGGAGACAGCACTCAATCCTAAAAACAGTAGATCGATCCATCAAATCACCCAAGGATTAAAGTGTACACCAAAACAACATCAACCGCAAAACTATCAAGCATAAACTGCTACAATTGTCACACTGTAGAAGACCTATATGACGTATGCAATGTTTGCAATAAACTCCAGACAGCAAGAAACAACTTTCAAAGAGCTTAAAAAGAACTTGGATACCCTTAAACATATCCTGACTTCCTATAACCAACAAATCATAACAAACAATTAACAAATTTTAACATATTAACATGCCTTGAAACAACAGGGCTCACAAATAAGATTCAACAAACCCCAAATAAACTAGTCAAGTAACCAGCTAGGACGGGCTACTTTGAACCGTCTAAGTGAACTGAGTAATTCCGCAAAGAAACCCGTCTGACTCCCAAAAATAGCTATAACCTCCCCCCCCCGCTTAATCAAATCCCCAAAAAACCCTTAGGTAAAACAGTTAGGACGGACGACTTTGAACCGTCTAAGTTACTTAATAATTCAGCAAAGAAATCCGCCTAACACAAAGCAGTACCCACAACAAACACACACACAATTACACCCACGTTTAATCACCAAATATCCCTTTAAATATTTAAAACAGATACCTCTTACCTACTCTAAACTAACCATTAAAAGACATCACAGAATACTCTACTTTTCTCTTTTGGCAATATATGAGTAAATCAAAATTCAAAATTTCCTCCGGACACCAACCTGGATCCAGCGGACGCCTATTGCGGATAGAAAACAGCCTTCTCCGCACTTTTCCTCAATTGCTTCGGCCAGACACCAATTCCAGCGTGCAATGCGCACATACAAATGTTCCACATAAAACATTTGATAAGATTGAGTGTAGGTACCATTCCCACTCATCCAACCAAGTGAAGCAGAATATCATATATAATTGCGTGTTCGGTCTATTCCCACCTGTGTCAGCCATCCATTCAGCTAGCAAGAAACATCCGGTTTTGCTTGCTTAAGACTAAATTATCAGCACTGTTTGAAGGCATAAATACCTGAGAGAGAGAGAGAGAGAGAGAGAGAGAGAGAGATAAAACCAAACATTTTTATGGCCGGTAGTAATGTAAATAAAAGCAAAATAATGATTTAGGTCAACTATAAATATATTGCAAATAAATTAAAATAATTACTTTCTGTTGGTTTGTCTATTCGCCTAATTTCTATTCCACACTAAATTCCATGCGTGTGTTCGTGAATGGCTGACAGTTCAGTGTTTAAGAATATATGATGCTTTTCTAGTGCTCTGCTTTATTCATTAAAACCAATTTTCATGCATAAATCAGAATGTATCTTATATTGATTTAATCAGTGTGAATAAAAATAGAAACCCCAACGAACTATCAAACATGACAAGGTGATTGGCAAAAGCTATAAAAGCTTAGAACTAAATTTTGAAGCAAGCATACTAGGCAAAGGTGTGAGTTCATTCACTCGGTCAATAAACAGTTGCCCGTGGTAAGTCTGAACTCTGTTCACAAATGCTAATATGTGTATATGCATGCGATATAAATAAAAAACTAGTACACATTTTTGATTGAAAAGAAACTTGGCAAGTCTTGTTTCCTTTCAATGAAAAATGTATGCTTCTCGTGGTATATAATTGATAGAGCATACATTATATATATATATATATATATATATATATATATATATATATATATATATATATATATATATATATATGTGTGTGTGTGTGTGTGTGTGTGTGTGTGTGTGTTTGCTTCAAAGTGAAAAAGATGGCAATCATAAATTGTTGAAAGAATTAAAACAACAAGAATATTTCTAATTTTTCTGGGGGATCACAAAGTATATGTTCGCCTCAACGTATTAGTATTAAGGACTCAATATAAACTCAGAAACAACGTAATGCGACTTCATACTTTTTTATTAGATAGGATGCATTTATTTTACGAATAGAAAAAGTAATTTGAAAGTACATTGTCTAATATAAATCGAGTTCTAAATTTCTAAGAATTACAACTAATTTGAATCTTAATTTGCAAGAACTTCATTTGATAAATTGGTTATTTCAAACATGTCATGAAAATCATCATATAGGTGTTATTACTATTCGAGACAACGACAGGCTGACTCGGCAAACATTTTATATGCGTCAATACAATATACATAGCGACGTTACATTAAGCAAAGGCTATGCCAATTGTCCTTTTTTTGCTACTGTTCTCTAGTTAAACACGTCAAAAGTAATATAGCCACCAGTAGCATGCATAATAGCAGTATAAACTATCGCAATATAATAAATAACAATAGTAGTAGTAGATGTAGGATCCCCTCTTTTTTCTGGCCAGTGATTTCTCGTCGACGCACTCTGGAAAAGAAGTAATTTTGGACCCTGAACATTAAAAGCTTTTCCCAAATACCTTCTTGTAGTAGGTATATAAGAACAAAACAAAACAAAGCAATAAACACAGATGATACTGACATGTGATATATGTGATTTGGATTTTTAACAGATCTTTAACAATTAGTTCAGTCATATCAGAACAATGTCTGCACTGTGGCGGTTGTCGATGCCATGATAAAGCAACTTCAGAAGGCTTTACTTTATCAGCAAACTAACAACAAAGTGAAAACAAAAAAGAGTGAAAGCTAATAACTTGGATAACCGCCTGTTAATTAGAACTCATATGATTACACTGTTTTGATTGGCTTAAACTGATGCATTTATATTAACGCTGTAGTTGATGTATAATATATATATAGGTGTGTGTGTGTGTGTGTGTGTGTGTGTGTAAATGAATTTCGGTGAGATTAGGAGCCAAGTGTTTATTATTATCTCTTCCTAATCGTCCAAAGATGGAAACTTTCAATATATTTGTCATCGATTATAAATATTGGTACTTAGAAAAGGCATTAAGTCAGACAGATTGATTATAGTTATAGCAACGTTTATTTTCTAATGTCTCTGAATTTAAAGTTATTTCTTGCTATGTAGAATACGGTTTCTTTAAATGGAAGAAAGAATGGGTGCCATGACATTAGACGCAACTGAAAACTAACATAGATTGTTACCAAAGACCATTTTATGACTCTCCATCAAAGCCTCAATGCATTTTGATTGCATATATCTCCACCAATCTTGCCACCCCCACGCACACCAGAACCTTGACGCAGTATTTTCACAAAAATTCTGACACATATAGTACGCAACAAACGAATTCTCTGACAGGTTAGATATGTACCTCGTTGATTTCAATAGAAAACTGAGTGCTTAAAAAGTTAAAAAACGCAATAACTCTTCTCACCATTACGGGAAACGATTCCATCGCTTTTTTAAGCATTCAAATAGTCAGGTGTTTGACACAAAAACTCAGACAATTAGCCCACATCAGTAAGATGAAATTGCCACAAAAGTATGTATGTATGTATGTATGTATGTATGTATGTATGTATGTATGTATGTTGTATGTATGTATGTATGTATGTATGTATGTGTGTGTTTGTGTGTGTGTGTGTGTGTGTGTATGTATGTATGTATGTATGTATGTATGTATGTATGTATGTTATCACCTGACTTGGGCACCATCCAAATGACTTCAGTGTCCTTGCATAGCTCTTTTGACATAGGAGAGAGAAAGTCCTTATTCGGTACGGCAACGCCTGAACTCATGTACTCGGAATGATCTGATGAATTCGCTGGCAAGTCGGATACCTAAGATAACGAATACACATACTTCGGCAAGTAGTAAGATAGGTAAGCAACTTGATAGATAGATAGATACAGAGATAGATAGATAGATAGATGGATATATAAATCTTAATACCTATATATAATCAGGTGAGAAACAATATATAAATAGTTTTATCTCTATCCTGTAGCCATTACATATGTACCTAGTTTGGAAACAATCTTAAATGTGCAGTATGCTAGCTTAAATGATTTCTAACTATCATCGAAAATGGTAGCCACTTAGTGTAATCTATTTAGCACAAAAACATGAGAAACCACCTGACACGGCGATTAACAGGTGAATACTGAAACACAATTCCATGCAGAAGGAGATTAATTGTCCTGGTATACAGCATCGATATTATATTGAGCAATAGGTGGACCTTATTTACATTTTTTTGATACGGTCAACTCAGTTGATTTTTTCTACGTGGCCAATCATAACTAAAAAAAAGCATATAAGATAAGATAAGATAACAATTCTTTATTTCAGACTACAAAGTAAATACATCTATAATTAAAACATAGATATAAATTAAAAACATTGTAAAAGTAAAAGAACATATGTATCTTGCGTACAATAATATATATACATCTACACAATGAACTGCACCCAGCATTGTTAAGAATCAAATTAAGTGACACATTTAAATAGTAATGTGTTCCATATGCAAATAAAATGCGAATTTTATGAATGTCATAGCTCCATAGAGATTTCAGTATACCTGTTGTACTACTAGATATTCGTGTTATCATTGAGAAATATACTTTCTTATTACTTTATCAAAATTGAATACATTATAACTTACAAACATTTTGGAGGCTCTGTTCCATCTAAGAATACCTAATAGAAAACTACGACTATTATTATAAGAAATAACTAGTTTTCATTTCGTACATTCAATACAGTTTGTCCACAGAGGAGCACAATTAGATTCAGCAATTAAATTTGAATAATCTAATTTTGATATTCAATTAACAATTCTTTAATTGTATAGTGTAATACCCTACTAGTAATCAATCTCTTTCAAATATTGGCCACTGATTAAGTTAATGCTGCCTCACCTGGTTAAGATTCGTACTCTAATATGTTACCATAAGATTAATTTATCTCATTTGCCATATCGAATAAATTATTAATTGGATAACATGATAAACATATCTTCATAATATAAAGTTGTCATTGTATTGAAGGGAATTATAATAATTAGTTGTTATTACATAACTTAAAGTTTTAATGCACCAAAATATTTGTTTCTATTTATACTTCCAAAATAATGAAGCGTTATAAGCAGTATAGAGAATTCGACGCATTAGTGTCTAGTACTTATTGTTTAATATCCTAGAAATAGTTTATTTTCTCTCTGTGCGGACACTGATGGAGACTGATGGTTACTGTAGTAGTACATGACTTCGATGGAAGGGTAAATACACGACGAAACGGTATGCAGATAGGGAATAAAATAGAACAGCTAATAAAGATGACAACGTTGAGCATCATTCAGAGACTTGGATCGATGGCTGCAGTGATTATGTGAAAATGTATAGAAAGAAACCCACCGTTTTGTCACCAAGGAAACTTTTCATTTTCTCTGGGGAAAGTAAAGTAGACGTGTTGACAGCAGTCAAGAAGCAGGTTGGTTTTGACATTTTATCAGGTTTGTATGCAAGAAGACTCTGAAAATTGTAATAACGTATTAAAAAATATACTTCATAGTACGAAGTGAACATGAAGATGCCACAAAAAACGTTAATAATGAGGTTGTGATATGAAATAAAGACAAAACGAAAGAATGCTTTTAAACACAAAATAAAAATTGTCACAGTTTACACTAAATTGATTTTCTGTACAAAGGTTTATTAATTCAATATTTGCATTTGTATGTCTTTTAAATGACAGACAGATAGATAGATAGATAGATAGGTAGATAGATAGCACTTTTGCCAGGTTGATAATATTTGCCTGTCCCACAAAATGTAATCTAACATGACAGATGCATATAAACAAGGAATTACTTGAATTTAAACTATATTTCAATTTAATTGATCATAACTTGTTTTGGTATGGTCTCGCAACCTAACTGTTTAAGGCATTATCGAAATAGTCGAATATATTTGGTCTTTTGCATTAAACCCTCCACGAAATGCAGCATTACAAATTTTGGAGATACTTTGTATCTCGTAAAATAATGAGTTGCCACAACTCTCAATGTCTTTCTATCGTCTTTAGTCTGGAACGTAGCTTACTATCTTTTGTCTGCAATAGTTAACGCAAGTATCTCAAACGTTTTGCATCAGAAATCGTTGTACCTTTCCCATCCATTCATCTATATGGACATATAATAAACAGAAATGTACAATGAGAAATGTTAAGGTTTTGGATATTTTATTTCAGTGGTGTTGACGAAAATTATATCGGTACATTCGAGCCTGGAGACCTTGCATTGATTTTTAATTATTATATTTTAGAATGTATGTAAACTATATCCGTTTAAAACAACATTCTTCCTTTTATTTCTTTTATTTGTCTTTGTTCAAGTTGCGCGCAATTTTATATTTACTCGAGGCTGCTTTCAGTTAACAAAGCTGATACAATGATCGGGAAATGGCTATGTTTAATTGAATACGAACGGGCTAATTGATACCGGAAAGTGAATCAAATATAGAATGCATGTAACACAAGTGCTTGTCGTGATGTAACATCTGAATGAGCAATTTCGCTGATGTTTGAATTTCAAATACTTCTTTAAATGCCGTACTGCTGAAAAAGGTCACAGTATTATACACACCTTATCAAAGTCGAATACGGCTGTGCCAGTTCCTGCAATTTCGAATTTCTCCTCTCTTGAGGTGACAGTAACCTTCTGTGAACTTGACTTTCCGGATTCATCCTTGTAAGGAAGCCAAGCAGTCTACATGCAAATAATCCAACCAATAGTAAATTAAAATGTGTCAATGAATTGCAGAAGACATTATTGTAATATCACAAAGAGTTTTATTAACAGCGTTTATGTATTGAAAATGTGGTTTGAATTGTAATGGTGTTAAAACTAACAGTTCTGCTTGTGGTTAGTTACAGATGCAATTCAGCGGAGAGGCAAAATGTTTGACTGAGGATTGTAACTGTTGCATGATGAATTATTTGCACCAATGTTTGATACTTCACCAACACTAGCTGAGACCAAAAACACGTTTAATACTAATAATAATTTAAATAAAATATAAGTAACAAAAAACTATATGAAAGATACAATAAGTGAGAACAAATGGTAAATAAGGAATAAAATAACAAAAACTGTAATGTTTTTAGAGAATAATGCCAGTATACCTTGATAGTGTCCTCTGCCTGTTTTCCTACTACATACACAACAGTGATGATCGCAGCAGTCACGACGACAACAAGGACAACAACAGATATGACTATTATTTTAAGCCTCTTCCTCTTTTCTTTTGCCTCTTCCGGTCTCTGTAGAAATGGAAAATGTTGATATAAAGTATATACAATTGCAACAAAAACCAACACCAATCATAGCATATCAGAATTAATCATAATAAAAGATACAAGATAATATAAGGTTTGAGAAGACAGCGGTTTCTTTGTGCTTTTCTCAATTGTAAGAAGATGGAGATTTTTTGTGCTTCAAAACATGTTGTGGATAACGTCCGCTGCGAGGACGTAGATATGGACCCATTATGTCGTATTTCCAAGTTTGTCCTTCAGCCTTACTGACACCGGGTTACCTCACGTCACACAAAGCACATGTTGGTACCATTAATGTGGCTGCAGGTGCAGCACATATAACGGCATTTGAAGTTTTCATGAATAAAATATGAAGAGATAGAGCAGCAAAAAAAAAACCCAACTAATGGTCGAAAGGATACAATTATGTCCACAATGAAAACAATGCGTGCATATATAAGCTAGTTGAAGTTACGAATCCAATGACTGACACCGGAGGGCGTTAACGTTCATTAAATCAATCCAATAAAATCTTCTTCAATGTTTTGAAACCAATAAATAATTGCCAGCTAATAAATTTGTCTAAGTTGACAAATTTTAACTTCTTTCACCCACGTGTTTAGTCTTAAGTGTCCAATGCTATCAAGCAAACAGGAATTGTAAAGCAAATTTACAAATAAATCTTACCTGTGGTTCGGAAGCTGTTTGCACAACAACTGTGCTTAGGTCTGGTTTGGTGTCAGGTGCCATTAGTTTCATGATGCGAAAGTCAGAAACATCAGATGCCTTTAGACAGCAAGATACTCTTGGGTAAATTTGACAAGAGAAGACCCGTATTTATACCTAGAAATAAGGGCGTAGCATGATACATAATTCAATGAAGGTAAAATATGATTGGTCTCCTCAACTAGGATGCCCTAACTGCTAACTTATTGGATAATTTTGCAAAAGTGGAAAACAACAGTTTAACGAAGTGTAGGTGCGTGCAATATGACAATTTATAAAAGGTATAATATAATATGCTGTCGCCAGATATACTTATGTGCACTTCACAGATGTCTTTTGTTTCTTGTCGGCTAAATGTAAAATGTATAATTTAGTAAAGTCCATAAACTTGTCTAAAAAAATGCATCATGGCCACAATTTCTTCTTTATGTTCCTTGTAATCTACATTGACTGCTGCTACTTCTTCAATCATTATAATCCTGCAATTGAAATGTTCATAATATATATCATGATTGTAAGCCTACTGCATGATACATTTACACTTTGAATACAAACAAACCGTCAGTGTCATTACGCGAGGGTGGATAGTTTCTGCAATGAAGAACACGCTATTTCATGTGTGTAATTTTAAACACTTCTTAAAGTGATGGTGATATTTTTGCATTCCTGAATGGTTTCCAAAGAGCCAAAGTAATCAACTATAACGATGAAATTGACAGTAATACGTGTTTGCAAGTACGTACCAATAATGAGCAATGCACTTTAATATACTTGTTTCGTGCTTGTCTTTTCATATTAGGAACAAGTCACAACTACCTTAACGAAAGGAATCATTTAATATAAACATGTGACTACGTATAACATGAGTTAAAGTAGGAAAAGAATACTGTCGAGATATTTGAATACTTCTTTAAAGTGTTTTGCAAACGTAAATATATATCTTTTATGTATATCTTTTCTAATTTTTTTAACGATTATATATCAGTTGCAAATGGTTTTATAACAGAAAGACGTTGAGATTTAATGCAGTCTTCGTATTTTTGTTATTTATTCAAGGTGAAATTTCAAATACATGGGAATCGATTTTGGCTCACACCTTTATGTTTGCAATGCACAAAATCAGACTTTTGCGGCATTTAATGCACATTAAGAAAAGAAGGATTAGTTGTGCCCTATATCAGGTACGAAATGGTTTTTGGTGGATGTAAGCCTCCCAAAAATAATTTAGCAAACATCCAACTAATTCATATGCCTACCAACGTAACAAAATGAAACGCATTGAATATAACACCGAATGTTGCATTGTTTCAAAAAGACGTTTGGGATTATTTAATCTGAAAAATGCTACATTAACTTTTAAAGAATGCAAAACGCGTTATACTTTCAAAACAAAATAAATAAGTGTTTATTTCGCATAACGTTGGAAAGAGCAAAACTAAAATTTTCAAAATGTACCTCTCCTAATAATTTTGTAATCATTGTATTCGTTATTTAGTATGTCACAATATCGGTTCACAAGATCCCTATGAACTTATGTCTTTTCAATTTCCCAACCAGGACAATATGATTAGTTTATCTGGAAAGCAGCGTGCATGAATAAATTTGAAATAATGAAGGAGAACGTTACATGTATTTGATCCGCTTCAAATGCATGACGTTGTTTCCTTTAAATGTTTATTCTTGAATAACTTTGAAAAAAACAAAGTTATTTAAGTCACTCAAATTCCTCAGCAATATTATTTGATCAATACTGGCGTGGTTTCTTCCTATTTAATTACACTGGTCTACTCTTATTTTTAGAAGACGTCTGCTTCATAGATAAAATGTTCTATTTGTTATTGATTGTGATGTGCTGAACTCAAATATGTCACATAAAACAACTGATTGGCTGCTGTTTCCAAGATATTTAAGTTTTACATTTTACGTATATTTGTATTGCGTACATAGTAGAGTTTTAATCATAAATTGTAAACCTGGATCTATGGAATTTCTTTCTTGGAGTGGGAACATATCAGTTATCAAATATTGAATAGCCATAAAAGCTCAGATTAACTTTTCTATTATGAGATTGCATACTACTGATTTATTTACTGCCAACAAACAAATTGTTCAACGATGTAATCGAACTTGCATGCAGGCATTGAATTTTAACTTAAAAACAACTTCCCTTAGGAAGCCAAAATAGACTGATTGCGAGTGGAAGAAGTGGATGCGTTTATGAGAAAAGTTATCAATACTAACTTGTTTATATCCCCGTTTACAGTTGAAATGCACTATTAAAGACAAAACCAAGATCAAGCCATGACTTGCAAATTGCAATTACCCATGAAGTAAATGCTATATGAATTGCTACTCTCATTTCCTCTGATTGTTTTCGTAAGTTTTGGTCACAAGTATTTATTGGATAAAGCAAACTGTAACGATAAGCTGTGAGGTTAAAACTGAAGCCGAGAAATAAAGCCACGTTGAATAAATTGTGCCTCTGGGCAGCTTATACATTTTATTGTTGAAACAGAGCCATCCCTGTGTCCACTTACGCAGAACCCATCATCTATGGATGTACTATCATTACAACATGGTCTTGAGAGTTCATAAGTGTTGTTCTAAAATTTAGTTCTAATATATATATATATATATATATATATATATATATATATATATATATATATATATATATATATATATATATATATATATATATAATGCTCATCTCGAAACTTAAAAACTAAAATTAAAAACGTGTACATTATTGGTTGCTATGGACGTTTTCAATAGTTACCGGTTACTAAACCGGGTCAATAAGAGAAAATGTAGGGTCTATCATAATGAAAAAGGAGGAGTAGTGAAGCTCTCGAGGGGACAGTTTTAGGTGAAGATTCAACCAATCATATCATATCACTTTACCATTGATAGTGCCGAATACATCCCTCAGGGTGTACACATAATGACCATCCATGGAATATGGATATAAGAGGAATGAATAAAGTCCATAATCGTCATTTAAAATATACGTGTCATCGCATTCTAGAACATTCCACCCATTTCCTGAAATACTGTACTATACGCCTACAAGAACTGTCTAGTTTGTTCATTAATTGGATACTATAAATCCGACATAGGTGGAATGAACTTAAATTCACTTATAATACACAAATTTAAAAAAAAATAGTATGAATTGACCGCTGACAAGTTACATTAAACCCATATTACTGTTGTATAAATATTCGACCGACCTAGTGATGGAAAGAATATATAATGATGCGACTGGTGCATTCCGACTTTGTTGTTGCTGTTGTGTTTAACGCCATTTTTCAGCACACGATAGGCTATACATGGCGGCCAGTATTAATGTTGGAGGAAGAACCCCGGAAAACCCCGGAAAGAACCACCGACCCACGTGATCCGACTTTGTTCTGGGCCTGGTACTTTATTAGACATATTCTACTATGGGCCGAACCTGTTTTGGAATCGAGCAAAGGATGCATTTTGTAGATTTTTAGCTAACAAGCTAACAAAATATAAGTAATTAAATAAATAAATGAACAAAATATGACATGTTGCTCATTGATTGTTTATCTTTTTTTAGCAATATGACTTATCTCATGGTTGACTCAATGTTAACTTGGTAACGAAATAATTTGGCATGGACTATTATATTATCAAGAAATAACTAGCATTGTAGTCCATATTGTATTATTCTGGTATCATATTGGAAAGACAGGTCACACCAAAAAGAAATCTAAAAAAACAAAAACAATTGGGTTTATCCAAAACTGTACGCTGACATCGCGCACTAAATACTTGAAGAAGAATAAAGCCAAAAAAACCTGAATTAAATATCAAGAGGTTGATATAATATTTAATGAGGCTGAATCAATCTAGTTCAGTTTAATACTTACTAATATAAGAATGATTTTAAATGGACCAAAACCTAAACAATGATAGTGCAGCGAAATTCCACATCACAAGAATTTTATAAGGTATTAATTTCAACATATTTCACAAAACTGTTCAACATTAAAAATGAGAGTGCAATCGTTAATAATGCCTACATAGTTGCAAAAAATCACAAAAAGCGGTTCACGATAATAAATCCCAACATATGTTAAGTAATGAATGGAACGAGATCAATGCCAAATCATGTTTGCAGCTGACGGCTAAATTATCAGCACTCCTTGAGAGCATAAAAGCCTGAAGATGATGCACTGTTTCCTTCCCCCAGGAACAATTACCATCCTGAAGTGCAGGAATAAAACAGAGGCACGTGCACCTTGTGCGCAAGCCTCTATAATGCAATTAACTAACTAACTAATTAATACCAAACATCACGGAGTTGCAGATTATACAGTAGAGTGCGTGCAGTACGTGAAGTTTATATTCGGTAGATTGTGTTAAGTGCGTGGAGTTCATACATCACATTTGGTTAAGTACTGGAGTTCAGGCATTACAGTGGCTTACATAGTCACATACTAAGGCAAGTCAATAGCTTGGTAATACTGCATGAACGATTCTGTATAACTAATTTCCGATGAAGCGTACAAAGTTACCAAGAGTATATTTTTGCTTCGTAATACCTCGACTAATAGTACCTGAGTATTAAGTTTATCTTGTTGTAAGTCGCTCACAGAGAAATGCTCATATTTCATGATGTGCACGGGTAACTTACCGTTGGCTCATGCACGTTGTTTATGTTATTATAGCTTGTTGTTTTAGTAGGGTTTAACGCCATTTTTCAGCACACGATAGGCTATACATGGCGGCCAGTATTAATGGCGGAGAAAGAACCATGGAAAAACCGAGGAAAGAACCACCGACCCACGAGAAACTACTGGCAAGCTTTTTCACATACCTTCATTGGCCAAATCTGAGACTCGAACCCACGCAGACAGTAGTGAGATGGCAGTGATCCGTAAAAGAGAGCGCTTTAGACCACTCGGCCACTCGGGGCCCATGTTCTTATAGGAAGGATGATGCTAATGCAGAGTGGTAAAGTACGTGAGATTTTTAAGTACAGTGGGTTACCTATGTGAAGTCTATCATGTAAAATGGATTACGTAGTTTTTGCTTCTTTTCTTATAATAACACGAAACACATTTGTATACAGTCGCATGTCAATAATCTGCACATCATTAACGTAGTGATCTGCACATCACTAACGCCTGTAATGCGCTCTGTGACAGTGGTTATTCTAATTGACGTAGAATATCTTTGAAGCTGCGTCATCTACCTACTACTGTACTACTGAGATTACAAATAACCGTCTTTCCTTTTAGTATATATGATACTGTTTTTAGGAAAGCATGACACACACTAATGTTATAAGCCGATCCAACACTACTGTCATAGTGATACCCACATGTCATATGAACAATTTATATAACTTATTTCAAGGAAGATGACTGGATAAATCTCGACTTTTGTTGACTTACAACGTCCACGAGTAAAGTGAGAAAGGCTTTACAGTACAAGTCATCAACTCATGAACAAGCAGACATTTGTCAACTAATATACATTACTATCTGTTTATAATATTTTAATTAAATTCTTAAAAGAAATATTACATGAACTTCATATGATGTTTATTTATTAGGAACACAACTTATCAGGTCATTTATTTATATTAAATTCTCTTATATATTGGATGCGTTGATGGTGGCTACATTTCATTGTGGGGTTGCAAGCTTTGTTTAGGTTATTCAGTAGAGGTTTACGCCTCATAACTAAACATAATTTTACACCAAGCAAATCAAGAAACTGCTTTTTCAATCAGCTCGTTTCAATGCTGTTTACAGAGAAAGATGAGAAGATATCAAGACACTGAAACAATGGATGAAAAGCATTTATTTAATGTTACTTCTTCCTATGAATTCAACTCCTTTGATCTGAAATCTTATATCGTATAATGCAAGCGTAATTATGTGCTGTTACTACTATGGATTAGGATTAAATAAGTTTTGTAATTTGCAACATGCAGTTTGGTCAGGAAACACACTATCTGCTTTGAGAGATCGTTCGTACAAGAAACAAAACAAAATAGTACTTTTCAAAGGACAGAAAGAAAGAAAGATTTTTTTCTTCTGTTTTTATAACGAGCATGCACCAGCTAGGATAAGGCCGCAATGCACACACACACACACACACACACCCTGCTGCCATTGACAGAGATTTGAAAAGCATTCAGGATAGGACACATTCTGTAAAAGGTGGTAAAATTATGTTAAGCAATTATTTAGAAATTATTAAATTTTATTGTTTTTTAACAGCGGCCACATTTGATGTCATACTGGCATGATTTGTATAAACTTCGAAACCCTTATTTACATGAATACTTTATTTAACGATCGGTCAAATTATGCTGAGTGATGATTACAACTGCGTTATGGGATGCCATTTCTAATAGGAAGCCGTGTAAACGGCAGTCTATGTTTTAGTAAAAGTGTCCGTATTTTCTAGGGGATTGATGCCATTTGTAAACAGCTGAATGTGTGTTATGCTAGCAATGCTTCTGGTGTACGATGAAAGTATGTTAGAGAGATTTAGAAAGGCCGTGTAATATTTTTTCCCTCTCAATTTTTAGCAATAAGAACTTTACTTGACTCTGGATGGTCATCATTTGTTCAACTTGGAAGGACTTTATGCCTCGATATTTATGTAAAGGACTTTATGGCTGGGCACCTTTACTTGAAGTACAGGAAAGATTACATAGCGATTGGATATCGCTCCACCCGTTCGTGTTGAGCTCTGTTGTCCTGAATCTGCCTGAAAAATTGACATCTTAAGCTCAGTAACCAAACAATGGCATTCTGGATGAAGTTACTGTTTTTGGCTCTATTGTATGTCATAATTCTGATACAATTTACATCCTACCCCAGATGAATGTATGCATCTACTCATCCTAAAAGGAGATATTTATGTTTACAACTTACCTTGTCCCCCAACTGCATCTCTATGAACACCGACTTAGTTCATTGATCATAATTTGGAAATATAGAAACAATAGCCATAAATTCATTTACTGGGCATGAAAACATGCATAAATTGCTCTGCGAAATGCGCCGGTAGTTTTATTTCATCGCATTCTGGCTTAAAATAATGGATTTCTTACTACCCATATGTTTATATGGTATATAAGTTGTGGCTGTATACTGTAACTTACATATTACAGAGAAGTTAATTCTAGATAGGAGTCCATAAAATACATTGCTGACTCTTACGATCTTTGTTTGTTGTTTAGTTGTCTGGTTGGTTAGTTGCTCGTGTGTTTGCCTTGGTTTTCGACTTCTAGTATACTTGCTTAGTCAAATGACTCGCTTGTTTGAACCAAATGAATCAGCATTATCAAAGATTTCATTTCATATCTCTGCCGCAATCTGGCTGATCATACTTAGCGAGACTCTCTATCCATTTTGCTCTGTTCTCCACTGCTCTTAGGGACTTTGCTATGTCCATGCTTGTCCACTCTTCGATGTTATCCGTCCCAAGTTTTCTTATGTCTATCATTTTTCTCTTAACTCTTGCTGTGTCTTGTATGATTGTCTTTGACAGACCAGATGAGCGTTAGACACCAAAATATCATCTTAGTTTGCGTCACGATATAATGATGAGCAGATCTTCAAATTATCAAATTGTACATTGGATTCTAATGCGTACCTCCTCATTTTAAGGACCAGGTCTAAGCATGAGAGCTTCAGGATCCGTCAATAACATATCATATCTAAGGCATGTATTACTTTCTCTAGTTCTGCTGTAAGGGTCCATTTATCACATGCATACATGAATATGGAAATGACGAGGGAGAGTATACGCTTGATATTTGATAAAATGTAGTGGCACTGTCCTTCCAAATAGGCTTCACCCTAGCCAGTGCAGATGTTGTCTGCGCAATTATGAAAAGTACTTCAGGTTTTGAACGTTCAAAGGAGTTTGCTTGACCTAGATAATTGATGCTTGTCACGGTGTACAGCTTCTGTCTATTCAGTCTAATTTCCTTTTGGATGCCACTCGGGCTGTTTGTTATTAGATTGGTATTTTCAGCACTAACCTGCATCCCTTAACTTGGTGATGTTTGTTTGAGACGGTTTACTAAGGTATTTAGTTACGCGATCAATATCATCAGCGAAGAGCAGGTAGAAAATTGTTCTGCCTCTACCTTTTACACTGCACTCGTGGGTTTCCAAGGCATAGGGCATGATCCTTTCCAGGTAGATGTTAATCAAGGCACACCTGTATGACTCCAACTGGGATTCTGAACCAATCTCATATTTTACCATTGACATGAACTGCGCTCTATTGCAGTGACTAATCCTATATTACGTTCCAAACAATACAATTAAAGTTTAATTGCTAGAACGAATTAACTGATGAACTAAGCACACTTGATACCTATGTCATTGTTTCCATGAAGCACACAAACCTAATAATGGACTTTCTATAATGCGTTTTTTGGATTCGTCAGATTGAAATTGCTCACAAATGATTTACTGTTAACAGGTTGCACAAGTGTTCTCCGCACACTACAAAGAATTCACTTATATCAGCTTATTTTTGCTTGATTGCGAATTCTATGCATCTAGATTTTAGAAAAAGATTACATTTTTCAGAAGAGGTTAATTTAATAAATATAATCATATTGCCCTGAATTTCAGATTGCCAATAAATACGTGACAGTGAATATTTGTTGCCTTTTCAAAAGAGATTATACTCCAATCTCGTTAGATATTATATGCTATTCAGATATTATATCTTAACTATCTGGACAGCTCTCTGGCAACTATTGACATTTTACTTATGCAAAGACAAACGCATATCTGAATAAAATCGGGCCTACGCAGAGTTCCGAAAACATTCTTCTTCTTATTATTATTATAATTATCATTATTATTATCATTATTATTATTATTATTATTTTTGAGTTCCGAAAAAAATAGTATTATTTGTGAAGACAAGGTGCTCAATGAATGGTTATGTATTGGAAACAGTTTTTAAGCGAAACTTGGCAATCTAAGTTCGAACCTTTCGCGCAAGTTTTAATATATATATATATATATATATATATATATATATATATATATATATATATATATATATATATATATTGATCGCATGAATGATTAAATACTATTTTTGTACATTGTATTCAACCTTTAGAAGTACACACATTTGCAATATTGGTGAATTCCAGTTATCTCCCGTATGCCCTTTAGATAACCTAATTCATATTCCTATTAGTTCGCCTAACTTCGTGTCAACTATCCAAGAGATACCTCTGCGTATTGCATTATTCAATGCCCAATCAGTAGGACCAACGGAAAAGCGCACGATATAGTTAATTTTATCAACGACCAGAATATTGACGTACTTTTCCTGAAAGAATCATGGCCAAAAACATCAGGCAACGATCCCAAGTGTGTGGATCTAACAACCACTGGTTACTCCATCAAGTCGTTGCCCCGTAACTCTAGCGGAGGTGGAACTGTTGTCATCACAAAGAACTCCATGATCAAAAGTTTTAACAATACCACAACATTCAATTTCGATCACACATCATATGAACTAGTCCAAACCACACTGACACTGTAGCAAAGGTTAGTCCATTTTTTCTGCCTATACCGCCCTCCTCTTAATAGACAAAAAACAAGCCGACTGAATTTCTCTTTTTGGAGCAGTTTCAAAATCTCCTGGAGTATGGAACTTCGATAGGTGGCAACCTGATTATTCTTGGAGATTTCAACTTTCATTTTGATCGTCCCGGAAACCCAAACACATCAAAACTCATAGATTCCATTAATGTTTTCACCCTCAAATAGTCGGTTAACCAACTTTCACTTTGATTGTCCCGGATTCACAAACACATCAAAACTCATAGATTACATTATTGTTTTCACCCTTAAAGAGTCAGTTAACCAACCCACCAATAAACTTAGTCACATTTTAGACAGGATTTTTCATATACCTGATGACAACATTCTACGGTTCTCCCTGGTATCCCAAGAACTTTAATCAGGTCACTTCTGCATTATATTCTTGACGTATCAGTCCCTAATCCTCCACCTTTATATGCTACTAAGAGAAACCTCAGTATGATAAATAGAACCAAACTAATGCATGACATCCAAGAAAACCTAACAACTTGCTTACCTCCTACAGCAGAACAACTCGATAACTGCATGCGTTTTTTGCTCGACAAACATGCCCCAGCTACCAAGTGCAGAATTTCAATTAAAAAGTGTTCTCCATGGTATAGCAGTGTTAGGGACCAACTTCGCACTGCTAAAAGAGACCGCCGTAAAGCTTAGAGGCTTTTTATTTCCACCAGACTCACTATTCATAAGCAAACCTATGAAGCCGCTAAGAGGAATGTCACAAATATAGTCCATTCAGCGAAATCAGCCCACTACACTACTAAGATCATGGAAAGTTCCAGCTGCAAAGAGCTCTTCGAGGTTACTAACAAACTAATGTCAAGGAACAAATCTACACCAATACGAATTGCCTTCTCTCCAGTCGACCTTCAGGACATGTTTGCAAATTTTTTCCGTGACAAAGTACAAACCATTAGAGATAAGCTTGACACAACAATTTCAACTGACTCGTCGTCACCATACAGTTGGGATACAGAATTTGAGCTGTATCCATTAGCAGCTTTTGAACCTGTCTCTGAGGATTTCGTACGTACAATACTGATTAAGAACGCATGAAAGTCGTGTAAACTTGATCCAATTCCAACATCACTGCTGCTTGAGTGCTTAGATCTAGTTTTGCCTTCACTAACTGATGTTATTTATACATCTATCTCATCAGGGGAATTCCCTTCATTTTTCAAAACTGTCATTGTAAAGTCTCTGCTGATGAAACCAACACTAGACCACAACAATTTAAAGATCAACCGCCCAGTTTATAATCTCCCATTCATACAAAAAAAAATCTTAGGAAAGGTTGTTTTATCCCAGCTTGTATCTCATCTGAATTCAAACAGTCTTTTTAGCAATGTACAATCTGCATATCGCCATTGCCACAGCACTGAAACTACTCTTCTAAAAGTAGTTAATGATATTCTCTCTGCGTTGGATAGCGGAAATAGTGTAGTCCTCACCCTCCTTGATTTGTCTACAGCATTTGACACAATAGACCATGATATATTACTTCACGGTCTTTAACATATATTTGGCATTCATGATACAGCTTACTGTGGTTCAAGTCCTACTTGGTCAACAGGACACAAATTGCATCTGCAAATGGAATACACTCCAGCCCAGTTGATCTATGTTGTGATGTTCCACAGACGTCTGTTATTGGACCTGTTCTCTTCATTCTATACTCTCAGCCGCTCTCAAGTTTCATAGATCATCATCCAGTGTTTCACCAATTGTACACTCAAATATACTAATCTAGCCACCCAAATGAAGCTGATGCTACCATCCAAGGTGTAGAGAGGTGCATTTCTAAGGTGAAATCATGGATGCCATGTAACAAGCTGCAGATGAATGATGTTAAACTGAGGCCATTCTGATCAAACCACAAAGACGTTCTCATTAACATCCTTTACCTCAAACAATACATATCAGCAACACCAACATTAAATTCACACAATCAGTACGAAACCTAGATGTTACTCTAGACAGTACTCTCACATTGCACTAACATGTCATGAACATATGCAAGACTGCATATCTTGAGCTGAGACGCATCAGCTCCGTTCGCAAATATATTTTAGCTGATTGCACTAAAATACTTGTGTGTTCATTAGTACTTTCAAAACTGGACTACTGTAACTCAATTATGTCTGGTTCATCTCAATATTCACTCCAAAAACTTCAAAAAATTCAAAACACAGCTGCTCGAATCATACTTAGAGTACCACAATCAGAGCATACCTCCCCGCTACTCTGTAACCCACACTGGCTATCCATTCGATCCAGAATCAAACACAAAATGTTTTCTCTGTGCTACGTTACACTGACGGAGTAGAGACCAACATACCTATCCGACCTCACCCATGTGTACACACCAGCAAGATACTTAAGCTCCTCTTCTGACAATCGTATACTCATTATTCCCACTATGAAAACAAAGTCATATGGACTGAGTTCTTTTGCATACCAGGACCTCGCAACGTGGAATGAATTGCCCACTGAACCTAGACAAAAAGACAGTGATCCCATTCAATAGTGCTCTCAAAACTCACTTATTTCAACTGCAAGAAGAAACTTAAAGACCTAATAAAGTTTCTTACCTTGAATGTTCTCAGCATGTTGTTTTCTTCTATGATTTCTAATTTCATTGTGTTTGTGTTTGTAATCATATCATTATATATGTTTTTTATCTTATAGGTGTTGTCTAATGTTGCAAAGCGCTTAGAGCTTCTAAAGATTAGGCGTTATACAAAGTCCTCATTATTATTATTATTATTATTATTATTATTATCATTTGTATAGGTCTTTGTTATGATTCGACCCGTCTTCGAAATGGCGACCTACCTCATCCTAGCCGGACGCTCTAACATCTTATGCTATAAGAGTGTTCTAAACTTTTCTTATCAAATGGTCGTTTTATATGTTGTGGTCAAAAATACGATTAGTTTATGCGGAAAAACATTTAATGATATCTGGTAAGACTAAACCTGAAGCCGACCAATGAACGCCTGCGTGAAAGAATTGCATCTTTTCGCAGCGGATACATTCCATTTTTGTAGTTCATATTAATGTGGGCATCCGTAGATGTTTGTGTGTTTCTGTGTATGTTTGTGCATGCATGTACTGTATTCATTTGTAATTTGCTAAAATGACTTCTATATAGCTCCATAAACTGATTTTTATTCGAGAATTCAGGAAGGAATTTGAGCTAAGCTTCTGGGTACTTATAGGGTCGCGCAACGAGTGTATATGATATGCACGAATACCCATACGAGAGGTAATTAACAAAGGTGTGAATATTAGTATTGTTTGCAACAAAAGTACAATATTAATAAACAGTACATGAAAGAATCCCCTCACTTGACCTCCAATGCGCTTCGACACCTTTTCTCATTCTGATTATCGAAGTGTTAAATGCAGTTTGTAATTCAATTTTTGAGTGTTGTTGCACACTGTTAAATTACACGTCCATCCTATGGCGGCTACGAAATTGTCTGCCCATCAGCATTTATATTAGAACAGGGACTTAGCCAAAAGTCACTAGAAAGTGTGTGTGTGTGTGTGTGTGTGAATAGGATTTGTAATGTAGCTTTAACAATTTTTCAGTCATATATATACGACGTGTGCCGTGTGGCAGTTTATAGTGATGTCTAGCATTGGGGTATAATGCTGCAGACACGTACAATGATGTCCCGCCCAGTCACATTATTCTGGGACCAGGCCGACCAGTCCTACCACGAACCTCTTAATGTTGAGCGTCTAGTGAGGCAGCTATTAGCACCATTTTTGTAAGTCTTTTGTATGACTCGGCCGGGGTTCGGAGCCACGAGCTCTCGCTTCAGAGGCGGATGCTCTAATCACCTGGCCACCAGAGCGGTCTACACTAGGAGGTAATCAGGGCTGTATAGACGACATGGCAAAGCCTGGATGCTATTACCTTTCAGGAAGACTGTCATAATGGCTGATGATTGCACCAGTACATTATCTTGGGGTAGATGCATGCCTAGGTATGGTGCGCATACGATTGACTCTCGTGTGTCTTAAGTTTTGGGGATCTGTTCGGTGGCATCCAAATGTCTAGTGACACTGAGTCTGGCACAGGTACCTTAAAAACCAAAGCTTTTCGTCGAAGAAAGTACAAAGTTAACTTGAGAAGTCCAAACACGCAGACAGATTTTCGGTCTCAGCTCGTTTTCTAGGCTTTAATTTTTTCTTCTTCTCAGAAATCGGGTTAAAAAAAATAACAAGTCCATGTTTCATCACATTTGACAATCGCTTTTAAATGTCTCTGGTCACTTGTTTCATGTGTGGGATCTGGTTGTTTGGCAGTCTGTGCCACAGTCTGTTTCTGATCATCTGTCAACAAATGCTTGACCCATCAAATACAAACTCCAACTGATACTTCTACAGATTCCTTTTTTCGAAATAATTGAATCTAAGATGAAATCGCAGTCTCAGTACACAATGCAAAAGTAAGACACCGGTTATATAACCTATATGTATGTGCCTTCCATCTGACATTTGCGGCGCAACAAAACTTCATCAGATTTTTCTTAATAAATTATGGTTGTTAATAGCAGAATGTAACGTAGAAATGGTGCTATTAGGATAGACATTTTTAGTAAAAGTAATAAAAATGAAATTTCTTTAAATTGTATTTAAAGTAATTGTTTTCATTAAATTATATTGAAAGTTATTTTCTCTTAAAATAGATGGAGATAAGATACATTTTTTTCGGTATTACAATTACAAACTATTTAATAAAGATTGCGCCCTTATGAGCAAAATGCTAAAATGTCCATTCGTCGGAATCCCAAAGAGGCTTGTGTCGTTACAGGTAAGAATATCGTTTATGTACATTATTTTCTTCATATAGTATAAGGATGTTTAGTGTTAAAATGTTCATCTAAAAAATCAGTATGTTGCAACATTGGATCATTTTAATATTTCTTTACTGTTCTTTAAAATAATATTATTGGAAAGTTTAATTGTTTCAAGAACTTATATTTACTTGTAGTTATATTATTGATTTTAGTAAAAAAACAACTTTCGCTACCAACTTCATACTCAGTAATAGTTAATTTAGAGAAACCAATACTCTTGAAATAATGGAGTTTATATCTTGACATTTTAGATTAAATTCAGTAAAATATATTTATATTAAATGATTGCGGCATTATTCTGATATATTGAATTTTAGATTGCTTTGCTATCGTATATTTATTAGATATTTAATTGTCTGTATTATACACTAAAAGGTAGAAATTATACAAATGTATGCTGTTGGTAAGTGAAGGAATATCGTAGTTTTGTATGTATCTCTGTTATTTTTAATTTAATTTATGAAGATTGATATTGGAATGTTGATATTGGAAAGTAATTGTATCTGTTAGGTATTTCAATAAATGAGTCCATTCGTCGGAATCTCAAAGAGGCGTGTGTCCTTACAACATCCTGTACCTCCGCTTTGCCATATTCTCCAGATGTACTATAACTACGCAGTAAAAATGACACCTCTTTCAAGAGAGCTTGAACTTCTTCCTCTCTCTCTCTCTCTCTCTCTCTCTCTCTCTCTCTGTATCTCTCTCTCTCTCTCTCTCTCTCTCTCTCTCTCTCTCTCTCTCGGGTCATGGTAAACATCATTAATAAGCGTTTATGAGACGAACAGTCTCGTCTAAATGCTATACGAATAATTCACAGAGTATCTTCAATCGGATTTCATCTAAATAAAATAATGTATTACCTTGACCTTTGACCATTGGATCTTCAAATCATTAAAGGAGACTTTACTTAAGAGTGGTTGTCCAGTGAATATATAATCCGTGGTTACCAAACTATTTCTGGCTACCTCTCTCTTGGCTATTCCCAGAGCCACCTACGGAATGCCATCACAGACATTATTCAGCATTAGCGCTCCCTCGGTAATCCCACCACCTTCAAGGGGGCAGTACCGTCCACTTTGGTAACCACTGATCTAGATGATAAGTTTATAATTTATATTGTAGATATTAAAATCTCAGTTGAAGGTCAAATGACCTTGACCCACAAATTTCTGATCACATATACAATGACACTAATGAAGAAAGTCTTATCAATGCAGAATACATGTATGGACTTGTTACTGGAAAGCACTGGCTAATCATACAACTGATGAAATTTTTATCATTGTCGGATACATTTATAGCGTTTTTATCCAAAAACAAAATCTTGCTGGTATTGGTTTTAGAGGAACGTCAATAATAAATGAGAAATTGTATGAAAATTACCCTGCCTATGTAACAAGTAGTTGCGAGAAAGTCCTTACACAAGTTATTCCAAATCATTTTAGAAAGTAAGCATCTGATGAATACGTTATACCTTTTCTCACGTACGTTTGGATTCTTGAAATAGCTTTAACAGTTTGAGTCATACCGTACGATGTATTTAGTGTTCTAGTTCATAGTGATGTCTAAAACTGGGGCATCATGTTTACATATATGCTTGTATTTATCGACGTAGCTAAATAGGTAGGCATATAGTTATAGATACAGTTTTGGATTACTTGACCTTATTAGCCACATTCTCAGACATATTCTCGAATTCATTTTAGAGATCGCAAAGGTACATGAAAAGTAGTGTATTCCATGGGTAATCTGGCACCGTCTCTCTCTCTCTCTCTCTCTCTCTCTCTCTCTCTCTCTCTCTCTCTATATATATATATATATATATATATATATATATATATATATTTATTTATTTATTTATTTATTTATATAACATTGTGCTTTATACGGTCATATGATATGACTGGATTGTTTTTATGTTTATATATTTGTATAGTATATACAGGTTTCCATTTTTGGTTTTCTTTAAACACGGCTTAAATTGTTTGTTTATTTGTGTTTAATATTTTGTTTTTATTCCATGCTGAGGATTGCCAGTCATAATTTAACTCTATCTTAAAAATGTTTGATTGATTGATTCAATAACGGCGTTTGAACACATTAAAGGTGATATTGCACCAAGGGTAGTGTGGTAAATGACTTGCACAGAGGTACACCTATAGAAGACGATCAGACCGGATCTGACAAGATTTGTTTCGGATCCTGTTCTTCCGTCAGGCACTGAGATATTGAAGTCCCACATCAAGATACATAATGTACATAAGTATCCACAGCGTATTATTATTTGATGGTAGTTTGAAGATTAATTAAAGCACACAAACTTACATCCGCTGCCATATCTGAATTAAATACTTGTTTATAAATAACTGAAACGTTGGGAATTACTACCACATAAAATTTACATTTATCAGATCAAATCTTTTATTTTTAACCTTTTTTATATTTTATGCTTACTTTCCGGATTAAAATAAAAGTTGTGCTAAAAACTGTGAAAAGAAAGAAACATAAAGGAAATCGAATTTGTAAAGTCCATTCCGAAACAGGTCCAAACTGCATTTCATATGCAATGTAAAATTTAATAATACTTTATGCGTTAGTAAGATGTATGGCATATCTCGTTCCAGTCACAAAATACAGTCGCTGAAATGTCAACAACAGGAAGAAGTTCACGCAGTAAAAAGTATTTGTATTTAATTTCAGTTCAATGGCATGAAGTTGAAAATTCAAATGTCAGATGACGTAAATAAAACTAACTCAAGCACTGAGGACTAGATATCACAATTTATAAGCAGGCGATGGTATATAAGAACCGTATTTAGAAAGTAGTTTTTTTTATACCTATCCCCCATTTGATATCATGTTTTGGTGAAATAGCTTCTAGTTAAAGAATAACTAAAATACTGCAAGGAACCATTACATGCACAGCCTGCAACATCAGTATAAATGTTCTCATTATAATCTGTTGCTTCACTTTCTGCCAATCAGAATTGGTAAAATCAATGAACTCTTTCAGTCGATTTTCTGCGTAATGAATGTTAGACTTTGTCATAAACTCTGAGAAATCTTAATACAGCTCCTTTTCATTTTTTTAAAGAGAGAAATTAAACTAATTAAAATGAACCTTGTTATCTACACAAATATACATATAATTATATGCATTTGTGAATTTATGCGAAGCTGTTCCTTAAGAACTGAGAGTAGGGAAGTTTCCAAATTATCGATCATTGAAACGATCTTGTGAACGAAGGAGTTAAAATGTCATTTTACATGAACTCTTCAAAATAGAATTTTGTATAATGTCACAAGTGATACAAAATTATCGTTGTTGATAATTGTCACTTTTTGTAAATAAATGGTGGATTTTAATAGCGTTAATGTCTCATTGGTTAGTAGTAGAGACTGAGCGTTCGCATCCTGCCATTGTAATAGCCCAGGCTAACTCCACACATTTGTCACTGGGTAAGGCCCTTTACTCTAATTGCTTCAGTACTAAATAGCCTGCTTTGTGTTGCTTACCCGGTAAAGATCAGATCCTACCCCGCTGTGTCAGACTTCGTTTAGAATGACGATATAGTTAGTTTATAATAGCAATGTATCCGCAGTGAATATAAAGAGCGTATCAACTCCCAAAGTTATTTATGTCTTAGTAGTGATTTTCCTGAATGTTAAATGTGATTTATACAGTTGTTCGTTTTGCATTTTTTATACGCAGGCTGGAAATGTGTGTTATCCATTCCTGTGCAATTTTGCAAGTTTTGATGCATAACCTAACGCCTATGCCATG
Organism: Sinohyriopsis cumingii; assembly: GCA_028554795.2. Classification (NCBI taxonomy): domain Eukaryota; kingdom Metazoa; phylum Mollusca; class Bivalvia; order Unionida; family Unionidae; genus Sinohyriopsis; species Sinohyriopsis cumingii. The sequence continues at coordinate 175,008 of JAPYKE020000092.1, forward strand.
CGTAATTGTCTGCAAAGTGCTATCCATATTTGCTGATAGTTTTGAGAATTGAAGAAGGTTTTACAAATAAATTAAAGCATACAAAATTAAATACACTGCCATAAACGAAAAAGATACGGAAACGTACAATTTTGTATGATACGTACCATAACATATTTTAATTAGAAGATAAACATCACGTACGTTAAATATGACAAATATACCGAATTATGATTATCAGATAATATAATTATGAACATTCTTCTACCTCTCCTCCCCATTTGCCAATTAAACGACGAAAGTATGAGATATCGATTGCATTCACCACTTTTTGTCCGACTAAATGGCCCAAACAATGTAACCGAAAAAAAGCGAAACTAACTGATTTTGTAAAACGTAACAAATATATGAATTATCTGGGATACAAAATAAAAAGCTTAAAGGGCTTACAGTACTATGAATTAAATCCAAAATAATCCTGAACAGGTCAAATCTTGTCCAAAAGAATCAAGTGTCCAGAATGAATTCCAGGATGTCGAATGTGCAGTTGGGCGAATTGATTTAAAGTGCTAAAGTGCCGAGAGTCTTGATATATCATAATGGCAGAATCCAACTTCCTTTAAATTACTTCAAACTAATACTCAAGTAATAATTTAGTCACCAGCCAATGAGTTGTTTGATATTCCCATGAATAATCCAAAAACAATTTTCCTCTCAAATACTAGTAGAACATTTAAACATATCTGCAGACTAATATTAAACCTATAACACAGAAAATATATACTGATTAATAATATATATACCCTTTGTGCAGAACTCGGCTATCTGATTCGGCTAATGGGCTATCACTCTAAACTTGTACAAGATTGCTTTACAAACTTGTAGACATCTATTTATCACTCGCATGCATTGTACAGACCATGACTAAAAGTCAAAGATCATATATATATATATATATATATATATATATATATATATATATATATATATATATATAACCTCCCCTCATTAAGAAAATAAAATCTTTATGCAATAAAGCTTTCTTTTAAATTTTAGTCAAACATACATACGATAATAAGATAATATATTAAACAGGAAGCAGAATAAAACAATACTGCATTTCTACTACGTGAAAATGCATTTACGATTAAGTTGTCTTGTCCCTTTGTTATGCATATTTGCATTGTATATTTTGTTTTCTCCATATATATATATGTTATGCACATATGTTTTAGTTAATTGACCTTAGTCCACACGAAGGCAATGGTATACTTTACTAGTGACATTTGTTCTGTGAACAACCTAATAGTTGTCTCTCATTGTTGGTTATGTATTATGATTATTACTAATCGATAGATACAGTGTAAATTCTTTCTTTCGGACGTTCTATAAATCAATGTTCCGATAACTTGACAAACTATTTCAAGAAAATGATAATTCTGATCTAGATCAAGTGGATGGGTATATAAACTTGTTTAATTCAGTATTACGTTTCGTACCTTAACATCCGAACTTAAATCAGCGTTACTTTGTGTTCACTGTTTAGTGTGGGTGCATTCAATTATTGAATGCATTTACTAGAATTATAATGTGCCTGCTAATACATCGTGGTGAAAATTATTGATTGAAAATGATATTGAATTCCGTCATAGGACATTTTGGATTAAAGTGTTGGTATGTATCTAAAGACAGTTAACACATATAACTATTCAAAGCCAGTGGCATATTAGCACATTCGAGACTACCTACACATCAGCACATTCAATATTGGAACTTTCATTGTCCAGATTCTCTAATAGTTCAGAGTTCTTAGGCCAAAGTCACTACATTGCGATTGCATGCCGTCGTTTAAATCCTCACCTTGAAGAATAAGTAAAACTAAATTGACTGAATGATTACGGGGGCTATCTCTATCAAAATACCGTTTCTGAATATTTCAATGACAGCGTTTTTTATGGTACCACCTCACAGGGAATAGATGATACAATTTAAGTCACTCACCTTCATTCTAACTTTATAAGGACCATAACACTTAGTTTGTAAAGGATTTTGATGTACGAGCAAGAAGGTCAGTAATATATAACCAGGCTGAAAACGCCTTTATATTCTATATGTATCATACCGTAACCTCGTTTTTGATTGAGTCGCTTGGAGATTAGCTCTTGCTACTTCAAATACTTTTGTCATGTTATATTTGATATCAAAGACATAATCAAGAAGATTCATCAATGAATCTTTGCTTGAAAGAAGTATTTCTTTTGCAAACTTCAATGGTCTATGGACATGATGTCCAGTAATCATTTCAAAAGGACCAAACCCAATTATTCTCGAACAGATTCCCTAGTAGCAAATAAAAGTAAATGAACACCATTATCCTTATTTTTTCCTGTATCAAAGCATTATGACCGAATCAAAGTATCTAAAGTCTGACGAAAAGTTTCCAACGCGTCTTGACTTTCAGGATGAAAGGCAGAAGACTTAAGTTGTTTGATACCTAATTCATACCTAATTTATTGGAAACACACATACGTACTACGTGAAGCTAGATCAGACTGGACGAATTTAGGAAGGTTGAAAGTGTAAACAAATGATTATTCAAAGCTTTTCGAAGGCCTTAAGAGTAATATTCCACAAAGGCATTGCCTCTTGAAATGTTGTAGAAGCACATGGTAGGCTCAGCGTGTATTAGTTGCTTTAGGTGATCCTATATTGGGTGCCGACACAGTCTATCCTTGTTCTTTTAAATGGTTCTTAAACGTAAGACGGAGTAAGATGACAATGGATAGTATGCATGTTCTGATAGTATTTTCATACTATGTGACAAGGGTGGCAATATATAGAGTATTTTGGCCCAAATAAGATGATCGAAGAGTTTTAAAGTTTTTGGGGATAATCTAAGCAGTTTTTGTCTATATGACAGAGAACCAACAGTTTGATAGCTAATTTATCACTCTCTATATGACAGAGAACCAACAGTTTGATGGCTAATGTATTACTCCCCACATATCAGGTGATATCCGTGTCCTCGCAAGGATCACATTCGTAGCAAAAGAAAAAGCAGGTACTATGTGACTTAAGTGTCGCTAATAGCCCTCTGAAACAAGCATTATATCACAATATCTAGTTCATATTTGACTACGAGTGATTGTGTTTGTCACAAAAATTAGAATAATAGGAACTGGTAGTAAAATGACCATTGCGGGTGATCAATACCATTAGATTGATCGATACGGGGAGGGAACATTACCTCACTAAAGCATTGACCAATACATGTGTCAGCTAAAGGAATAATTAGCTAATCAGCATCATTGTCAAGGGCTCTTTATGTCACAGCTTTAGTAGCTGCAGAAACAACATGTTGTAAATCAGGATTTCATTTTCAAAATATGACCGTGATGTTCTTATTTATTGACCGCCCCTTTGGGCAGATCAGGTGTGACCCGTACTACCTCGCGTTAGCCGTGTTGCATTGGTATCATACCGTCATGCGCTCCTTACGCGTTTCGGTCAGTACTATGTCCCAAATATGTTTGTTGTACCTGTCAGAGTTAAGATTAAATGGTTCTACCAGATAGTAATATTCATAGTAATTTATCTTATCTTAAAGTATGGCATACATCCTTAATAGATGAGAGTGAGAGAAAAAGAATTAAAATTATGAAAATTTGAATAATAAAAGGTATTGTATCGCAACATTCTTAGTTTTGCAAGAGTAAGAATGGGATGAGTGGCTATGAGTGGGCATGAGAGAGTGGATCTGATCCTCTTACAGAATCTGTCTCTAATGGAAGATATACCAGTTCCGTCCCCCACCAGTCCTTGCCTAACATCTCATATTATATCAACAAATCTGAAGTGGCAGCCATATTACATTTGGAATTAACTGCCTTCTACGTTATGTGATGAATATTATCTTAATTTGCACATATTGTTTAAATTTTAGGAATTTTACATTCAAATTGTTTAATATAATCATTGTACGAAGATGATGATGGTGTAATGAAGGAATGGGGAGCCTAACCGGCCTTACGCACTGGCTGGTGCTCGTGCCACCCCTTAATGGGATGACAAACCAGAGTACATCCCCCACCCGTCTCCTCGCACCTTCATACCTTTTTCTGTCAAGGGTTATATCTTTAAAACATTTATCTTTTTGGACTTTATAATATTAATAATATAGTCCTTTAAATCTTTATACAAATCATCACAAATTTCCTTCATGCCAAGGAAAAGAATACATACTCCTTGTTCACGTTTTAATGAAACGGGTACTAAGCAATTTGTGATTTTCCTGTTAGCAAATGTTGAAGATCTAAAAAAGGAATTTGGCAGCTTGAACTTCTTGTCCTTGCACTTCTAGTGGTCACGGATGGAAGGAGTGCGTTTCTTGACATTTTAGTATCATTGGTCAAGAGGTACCAGGCTGCTTTACCCCTTCTGTCTTGCTGCTCCATCAACTAGAGCAGGCTACTCAAGATACAATATTGTTGTACATTGTGTAGTAACTTAGGTGCTCTTATAAATCGTGGATTATAGAGTTTAAGGAACTATTTTCAGGTGCTGTAAATATTAGAAAAATCCGTCTGTTACACATAGAAGCAAATCAAAGTTCAAGATATTTAGGATCAAGTAGAACATTTGATATCCGTTTTATTGTCTTGCTGCTTGGTGACATATCTTTATACGCTTTTTGCTATCTTAAATCGCGAAAACTATAAGTACTTAGTGACACTGTTATCTCTAGTTTGCTATTGGATTAATGTGCATATAGCACACATGTACTTTATCATACACCATGTTTGGTTTCTAGATGAGACATTTCACAAGATTCAAAGAGAACAAATTTTGTTTATATAGTGATTTGTTTACAAATCGAGACACCTTTGCCGTTTCATGTAATTAACTGCAGTAACAAAGCCATGATAACACATTCAGATTAACGTTGGTTGTTTTATGCCAACTTAATGTCAATATAGCACGACACTTATGCTTGCTTTAAGTTCAGATTTCGGTTGCGTGTCTGAAATATTTTTTTTATTATATTAACGAATGTTCTGGTGAAAAATATGTTAAGATTCTTGTAGTTAATACTGTAATGTCAATAATTAAATTTAGACCTTAAATTCATATATTATAACATTATTCATTTGTATATTTCATCTAGGATTCGTGTTCATCAATATAAAATATTTATATATTCAATATTTAGTTCCTTATTTCTGACAAAGTTTGTTTGCAACACATATATTTATAAATGTCAAGGAGTTCGCCCTAAACTAGGGAGACATTGGAGTTAAACAAAATCGCTTGAATGATTATTCGGGACGTTTCGCCATTTTCTTTTGAATTAATGTGTAATCATTGAATGAGTCTATAGTATACAAAGTTTGTACATGTACAACATGTATGATCATATACTCATTATTCTCACTACGAAAACGAAGTCATATGTACAACGCTCTTTTCCATGCCAGGGCCTAGCAAAGTTGAATGAATTGCCCACTGAACATAGACACCAAGCCACAGTGATCCCATTCAAGAGTGCTCTTAAAACTCACTTATTTCGACTGCAAAAATAAACTTAAAGACCTGATAATGTTTACTACCTTAAATATTCTCAGCATGTTTTTCAATGTTTTCTAATTTCATGATGTTTGTTTTTGTAATCATATCATTATATATGTTTTTTATCTTATAAGTGTTGTCTAATGCTGTAAAGCGTTTAGAGTTTCTAAAGATTATGCGCTTTACAAAGTCCTCATTATTATTATTATTATTATTATTAAAAAATTTTAATAGGAAACATTTGCTTGCATTATTCATAGGAATAACAAACAGCTAATTTGCTGTTGAGTAAAACATTATTTGAGGATTAGTTTGAAGTAAATCAAAGGAAGTTGGACAATGCCACTGTGGTACATTAGGACTGTCGGCACATTAACACCTTAAATCAATTGGCTTATCTGCACATTCGACGGCCTGGAATTCATTCCGAACACACAATTCGTTCAGACAAGAGTATAACTTTTTAGGACTATTTTGAATTCAATTCATAGTACCGTAAGTCCTTCAAACCTTTTTATTTTTTAACTTAGATAATTATTAGAATTGTTACGTTTCATAAAATCAGTTAGTTTTGCTTCTTCCTGTTACATAGATCGGGCCATACAGTCGTACAAATATGGTGAATGGCTTCGTTATCTCATAGTTTCAACATGTAATTTGAAAATGAGGGAAAGAGAAGAACGTTCATAGTTCTATTAGCTGATAGGAATTCGATTTATTATTGTGATAGTTTTTAGTCATATTTAACGTATGTGATGTCACCCTTTTAATCAAAATGTGTTATACTACCTGTCAAGCGAAATTATACCTTTCCGTATCTTTCTTTTCAGTTATAGCACTGGATTTAATTTATCTTGCTTTAATTTATTTTTGAAAACGTTTTCCATTATCAAAAATATCATCAAATATGCTTAGTACGTTGGAGATACTCATGCTTGAAATGTTGTAAATTACACAGCAATGGATAACCACACATTTTCCGACTTGCGTAAAACGATCCAAAACGATCGAATGTATAAATCACAATTACCATTCAGAAAACTCAATGCTAAGACATTCATAATTTCAGGAGTTGATACGCTCTTTATATTCACTGCGGGGATAAGCTTAATATAAACTACCTTTATATCAGCATTCTGAATAAAAATCCGATTCAGTGGTGTTTGATCTGACGTTTACCAGCTAGGCAACAAAAAGCAGGTGCTGAACATTTTGGAGTAAAGTGGTTTACCCACTGACATAATGGTGTAGTTAACCTGGAATATTTCAACGGAGGTAGTCGAACCCTCAGACTGGAATCCAAACTAATGAGCCCATGCCGCTCATAAAATCCACCATAGACATCAACAAAGTTAAAATTGTATCACTTATGATAGTATACAAAAGCCCATTTTGAAGAATGCATATAAATTTATATTTTAACTCCCTACAATTCCGTTTCAATGATCGATAATTAGGAAACTTCCCATACTACCAGTTATTACGGAACAGTTTCGCATTCATTCATAATTGTAGTTGTATAAGTATATGTTTAGTTGTGCAGATATCAATTTTCATTTTAATTAGTTTCCTTTCTCTCTTTAAATAAACGACAAGAATCTGTATTAATATTTCTCAGAGATTATGACAAAGTTTAACACTGATTGCGGGAAAGAAATTCACTTGAAAGAGTACATGACTTGTAACAATGCTGATTGGCAGAAGTGAATCAACAGAACATAATCAGCTCATTCATACTAATAGTGCAGGCCCGCATAGAAAGATTCTTTGCAGTGTTTTTTTTTGTTGTTGTTGTAATTAGAAGCTATTTCACCAAAACACGATATCAAATGGGTATAGGTATAAAGAAACTTCTTTCCATAATAGATCTTTATATAACATGGCGTGCGTGCCAATAAATCGTGATATTTACTCCCCTGTTCTAGAGTTAGTTTTATTTACGTCATCTGACATTTATATCTCCAAATTCATGCCATTTAACTGAAATTAACTATAAATACTTTTTTCTTGTTTTACTTTTTCGCTGTTGTTAACACTTCAACAAGTGTATTTCGTGACCAATTTGCAGTGGAAAGGGAAAGACTGTAAATTGAATTTTATCTTATCTCACTAACGTATAAAGTGTTATTAAATTGTATATTTGCATGTAAAATGCCGTTTAGGCTCTTTTCAAAAGGCTTTTACAAATACGAATTCTTTTATGTTTCGTTATTTTCATAGTTTCTCAAAATAATGTTTATTTTAATCTGGAAAGTAAGCATAATATGTACAAAATGTTAAAAATGCAAGATTTGAGCTGATAAATGTATACATTATACGGTAGTAATTCGTAACTTTTTAGTTATTCATAAAGTAGTAAAAGAGGACCTTTTGTTTGGAAATGTAAATGTACGAGTGTGTCCATTGTATAGAAGTTATTATATTTTGTCCTCTTGCTGAACACAACTTTATATACCATCTCTTATTTCAGGTCTAATCTAACATATCCATGCTGGTCATGACGGCATTGAATTAAAGTTCCCATATTTACGCACTAAAGAGATGGAAGAGTATTCCTCATATAATGTTTCTAAAAGGTGAAATAGAGATCATATTAGCAGACCTGTCTGCGTTTTACAAGAAGTACTAGTGTTGAATGGTTGAAATATCTATTAAATATTTGTATAAAGCCTTCGCCAAACAAGTTTTAAATTGGTACACGAATCATTAGATAGTGCAAAATGAAACTGTGTCTTTTGTAACCAAAGTGCATTTTAAAACAAGAGTAAAACGGCAGGTAAAGGTATATGACAACATTGGTGGATGTTAAATAACTGCTTCTTTTAATTGAAATCTACGAAACAGCTTCAAAAATAAAAGTCTCGCAATCGGATAAAACCAATTAAAATAGTTCATTGATTTCATTTGAAACGAACTCAAATGTCAGAATATATTATATGTATCACAAGACAACAAATGCCGACGTTCCTCAGTAAGAAGACAAAAAATAGTGTTAAGAATAGATTTTAAATTACATTTCTATGCCTTGGTCATTACACCTTAATGGTCGTTATCCAGTCGTTCGATGTGTCACTGGGTATAATTAAAAGCGTGCTGTATCGGCAATTATTATATTGGTATATAAACCTAAATAGGATCCATCCTGACTCAATTGTTAGCTTCTCAGAATCGATATCGAAAGAGTAGTAGTTCGAGTCATTTATCGGATAACTGAAGCCAATTTACTCCAATTCCATCGACACTAAATACCGTAAACGCGTACGTATACCGTAAAATATCAAACTTAGCCAAAGTAATGTAAGTATAGTCACGTGATAAATTTTTTTATCCTAAAGAATATTATGAATAAATGAGACAACGAAAGTACTGATAAACTTCGTCATTGCTTATTTATACGTCAAAGGTTTTGTTGCGTAAAAGTCCAAGATGTTACCGCGTTATGTCACGAAAGACGATAAAGTTCACAAGTTGAAGCTCACGTCATGGAATGACCCATACTTGATCTTGTATCATTTTAAATACATTTATGATATAAATGTCAATTATAACGAAAACATTCTCCCCATCTTTATAACAGTTATTTATGTAAAAATATCTTATGTTTCTAAATTAAGGCGCACCTAAGCTTGTATCACTTTCTATTTCATACAAAACATGTATTGCTTACATCGCCATCCAGATAGCGCATCAGATAGACTGCCTATGATTGATAAATCATATTCTACTTTCTATTCGTCACAATTTCAGCCTCGTTAAATAATAATAAAATTAATAATAATAATAATAATAATAATAATAATAATAAATTAGATCTTCTATCAATCAGCTAATCGTCTGACATCTCGCAGAATTGATCGGAACGTTGTCTTAAGATAGGCTAATAAAAAAAGCCTTCTTGTAGATTCAGATAAGGACTGATTTATCAGCAGACAATGCATAGTCTCAACGGCAATTATTAAATATTGGTCTGCCCAAAACGATTAAAAAAATGCCTTGTAACCATGTATAATTTAAAACGATCATTACCCTTCCGAAATTGTATCTCATTATATCGATAGCTTGACCAAGAATACATTCACTGACATGTATATGTAATCTTTCGTAATAGTGATCTTTCTCTGTAATTATTTAATGTCAACCTTTAGGCAAAATACAAGTTGATCAAAGAACATTGTCTCCCTCTATTCCCGACGATTATGAATCAAATTTAGCTCCCATGGCCCCTGTCCGACTGTTGGCTAACTTATAAATTCAGAATATCCACGAATTCGATTTCATAATTCTTTGTATGAATCTAGTACTGGCTGTCAGTGTTTAAATGTTTAGAGTGCTGACATCAAGTGGACGTTACTAACTATTTTTTGCAATTCCTCCATTGCCGTATTTAAATAGATTCATGAGTTGGTTTCCGTCAACAAAAATATTAAACATTTCTCATAAAGTTGCAAAGTCTACCATACTGCAGGTGGCGACTGACTGCATTACTTCGGAAATGTAACAGTGTTTGATTCGTAAGATGAAAAACGACCTAAAGGAACATTTGCAATTTTGATTTATGTAGGTTTAGAAGAATAAAATGTAATGTTACTTCAACATCTCTTATTGTTGGAATCTTTCTTCAGTGTGTGAATTCGTATATATGCATGTGATTGTGATAAGGTGCTGTTGTACTGGGTCTGTCTGTATATTCGCCGTTTGTAGCCAGGAAGGAATGCATGTAAACTTGTACCACACGAATGACAGTCAGTTCAGTACGGGTTTTCGGGGGTAATGGAAACACTTAGGAACTGCTCGTGGCCTTTGTAGGACCATCTTGTGGCTTTGTATTTAAATAATAAATAACGAACAGCCTGTGTTTCATGCACTAATACTTTAAGTGTGTATGTGTTTTTGTGTGTTTGTGTGTGTGACTATGATCGTTTACGTAGCTTTAACAATTTGTCAAGTCATATCGTCCCAATGTCTGCTGTGTGACAGTTTATAGTAATGTCTAGCAGTGGGGCATCATACAGCGGATACGTAGCGTCATGTACCACCAAGTAACTTTATCCTAACACCAGTCCGACTAGTCTTTAATGCTGGCAGCTGCTAGTAACATGTTTATAAGTCTATGGTATGACTTGGGCGAGCTTCGAACACGAAACCTCTCTCATCCGAGGCAAGCGCTATATCCAATAGGCCATCGGCGAGAGAGAGAGAGAGAGAGAGAGATAACTGTGCCATTATATTGTTCGGCATGACTAACTCGCGGAAAACATGGGAAGCTTTTGAAATGCAATTAAATAACGCTGCCTACTCTTCGATGATTTCGAAGTTCTCTCGTGTTTAGGTAAGTCACGAATGCTTCTAATGATTAGCGAGATAAAATGATGTTGCTCTTTGCAATATACGTAATTTTAATATAGAGCATTCCTTTGTGTGGTATTAAAGTAGAGGAACCATACTGATTTAATTAACGTTAAAGAGCCCCGAGTGGTCCAAAGCATTCACAGTTACGGGTCACAGCCGTCTCAACAGTGTCAGCCTATGTTCGAATCCTGGACTTGACCAATGAGGGTATGCATGTAAGCTTGCCAGTAGCATTATGTGGGTCGTTTGTTCTTCCTCGAGTTGTCTGGGTTCTAGCTTCACCAGTTTTATAGCAACATTTATAACCTGATGAGTGCTGAATATGCGTTGAACCCAACAGCAACAAAACAGTCTTTGTTGACACACACTTAATAACTGTTACTTTTTATATGCATGTTTGTTTAAATACAGTTTGCTAAGAAGTCAAGTTCAATCAGTACAGTTATGGCACATTAGGCATTTGACGATACAGTTCTAGAAAACCAGGCCACTTGACATTTTCCAGCTTGCAATACAAGCCGTAGATCCACTCGTGCTAAATAAAATGTTAAAGTGTCTATTAGTAAATCGTCTTTCGCTTTATGTTTAATCTTAGGAACATCACATAACGTCACAAAAGCAAGCAATGTATGATTCTTGGATATGGGTCACAAAACTTGATTTTTAAAAATGAAGTAAGATTTCTCAAATATATAACAATCTGGTCCACTCTCTATGCGTATTTTTAAAAACTGATTTGTTAAAATGTGGGTTTATTTCAGTTATTAAATCTGCAAAAATTAAACTACACTTGACACGCTTATTAATTCTTGACATTGTAATGACTGCATTAAAAGCCGTAGATTCCGTTTTCTGCCATTTAACATTTGAACCTTTAGCTGTCAGAGACCTGCACAAGTGATTATAGCTTTTTGTTGGACACGTGTACTACGAACCGAAGGAAAACCGTCGGTACTCCATGTCTTCAAAGAAGTGTCAACCAAAAAGGATCTAATCGTCAATGAAATTTGCTAATATAGATGGATTTTTGGATTATATTTTTTAACGTATCTTTAACAATTGTTCAGTCATAGTGCTACGATGTCTGCATTGTCGCAGTTTATCCTGATGTCTAACACTGGGGCATCATGCCGCAGACATGTATCATGATGTCCCACTCAGTCACATTATCCTGACACCAGGCCGACAGGTCCTAACACTAACCTATTAATGCTGAGCCAAGCGAGGCTGCTGTTAGTACCATTTGTATGCATGTTCAACCTGATAAATGATCTTAAAATGACAATGAACATGTCTAAGGTGTCACTTTATATTTATGTTCAATGTTATTCGGTAATGTAGGTACAGCGACACTGACGTAGTCGCTATTAAGCATCTTCCTAGCCAAACGCCCAATGTTTAGGCTGTTTAACGCAGAATGAACGGACCTTCACTTTCGTCAGACGAATAGCTAAGTAAAACAATTACATATTAATAAGCTGGTAAATATGTGCGTATATATACATTATTTTACACACACACACACACACACACACACACACGATATTGCATAATTCCATGATAATATCAAGTGATAGTTTGGAGAAAGTATTACCAAAGAGTTTAGAGGCCTCTAAATAAAACTTATTTTATTCGAATCCGGGTTAGCAAGGTACGGGATCATTAGTTCTCACTGCAAACACTAATCACAGACCCTTTATACTAAACCCACGTCAGCCACAAATGGAATAATACAGAATCATGAGAAGCAAATCCAATTCCATGGAACGATATGCTACCAAGCATAGTAAGGTTCCATTTGCAGGACTGTTTATTATGTATAAATATAAGCAAATCACATAATCTTTCAATGTTGGATGCAACATCTGTTCCAAGGGTGTGTGCACGAAAATTGTATTTTCAACATAGAAGTCAGGTATATCTGGTATGGCAAAACCTGTTCAGATCGAGTGACATTATCAGTGTTAGAGTCTTTGTTGGCGAATGTTGTACATTGTTGCATGTTTTGTAGTGACGCACAAAGTAGTTTATAAATAATAGAAACCTCATTCTATCACCCGTGTTCTTATAAATATTATTTGTTAAATCTTAAGTCGAGTTCAGTGAGTAAAAGTATGACTTTTTGTCTGGTAAGTTCACAATGTAAAGCATATGGTTATATTGGATCTCCTGTCGACTGGATTTTATTTCAGGACCGATATTATTCAGGCTGATGACGTGATACCCATTACACTCGCACGCAAAGTCACTTTCATGAAACCGATAGCTAGTTGAGCAATTGTTTGATATCATAGTTTAATACCGTTAAAGAAAAGTCGTATATGTGACATGGGAAAAGAAGACAGAATTTATTATTGTAAGAAAGTCTTCGCACGAAAACTATAAGCAAGAATATTCTTTTTGCAGATGTCATCAACTTCACCGACACCCAGCTGTTTAACCGAAATATAAGAAAATCTAATACTATTATGTGTACATACTGTTAGAAAAACAAAAATATAATTTATATCAGTCTGCTATATGGACAGTTAATTTAGGTATAATGTGGCCGTAGCTATACTACCAGTCGTAGGTCTGATTTGATGAATAAATCTTTCAATGATCGGCTGTAATATCTGAAGGAAATATTTTCTTATTCAATTTATTATACAGAAAAGTTCTTAATTATTTAACTCCTGATTATGAATTGTAAATATTTATTTAAAAGAGAAGCAGTTTCTATTATGTTTGTCCTGGACGTTGTTTACAAGACTTATGGTACTGTATCATGGCGATATATTTTTCATCTTGCATGCATGACTTTCAATCATCGTTGGTAAAATGTTGTGAATTACAGAACAGTTGACTTTGTAATTTAGCAAGGTATACAACAGACCCAAATGACCAATACATACAAGAACAACTTAATTCCAAAAGCTCCTTAGGCCAGCAGAAATATTTAAAGCTTTGAATTAATTGTGTTTGTATATAGTATTAGAATTTCACATTGAAAAAGGACGCAATCGACCATAATACTACATACTTCTAACAAATAACCGTTAAGGTTGTTGTTCATTTGAATAAGAGAAGAACTTGTTGTCAAAGACAATACTCGCTTGCAACAGTGGGATTTTATATCATTTAGCTTTGTTATGTGTAATTTATATATGCGAAGCTTCTTCATGCTTCTGATATTATTTCTTATAACTGATTTTTTTCCATTTTCTCTAATTAGAAAGAATAGTTTTTCGAAGTTCGGATATAACAGATGTTATACAATTGTATATATGTTTATATATATATATATATATATATATATATATATATATATATATATATATACATATATATATGTATATATATATGGGGTGTTTATACGTGTGTGCACGTTGTATTCCTCTATGGCACCACAGCACCAAATTTGTTTTGATTGTAGCAGAACTGAATTACGTTAATTTTTAAATAATTTTTGGCAGTAATTAGTTGTATTGCGTCGTCTCCAAGTGTTGTTTACTGAGCGAAATGTTGTAATTATGTGCTTGTGTAATCAGTTAGAAATGGTTTTTTTATATATTACTTGAACAGTACTTGCATTTATAACCAGCTACAGTTTGCAGTAATAATGTCATAGAGTAAAACTCATTGATGATACGATCGTCAGTTCATTAGAAGTAGCCAAGTAAAGATTTCCATCAATGTCGAGGAGATGGCTCTATTAACGGCTACTTGAAAGTCATTTTGCAACATAATTAAGAACTTATTGCATGCCAAAATGGCGTTGAAGTTTGTTTAAGATAAATAGCTGTTCAGGGAAAATTAAAATTAAGGGACTTGGTCTAAGTGCAATTTGAAAGTCAACAATTAAATTCATAAACAAGGTTTAGTCACATCAGCATTTTATTTTTGTCATAGAATTTCTAGAATTTGTTTTGTTACCAGTTATTAGATTTATATCCCCTATTCATTCCATAGCGGTAAATACGGGTGGTTAGGATGGTAAACCCAAAACAGTATGTACGAATTGCAATAAATGCACAATTGTTTTGCACAATAACAATTCAACTTATTTGACCAAGTACTGTCATTTTAGCTGACACACACACACACACACACACACACACACACACACATATATATATATATATATATATATATATATATATATATATATATATATATATATATATTACAATTTACTTAACGCCTATTCTCCAGATTTAATCCTTTACACCTTGTACAAAGTTTGAACACTACGGTTAATTTAATGTTTGGACTATACTATCAACAATATTTGAGTGTAGATATTATCTTTGTTTAATTTTCCACACTCCAAACATTTAATATCAAATTTAATATCAATGTACATGAAAACGTAATTCTGAAAGCCTGTTACTACTACTCCAAGCTTTGCATCTTCCTTGATTATTCCCTCTTTTGACTTTCAAAAATTAAGATACACTTATGAACAATGAAAACCATGTGTTCAATTGTTCAATATGAAACGAAGATTTCTTCTGCACCTGTTGACTAATGAAATAATACTGACAGAATCTGCAACGCTGAGATTTAATGCGATATATACCACGGAATGCCTACATACCTGTATTACAATAATGAACTATAACAAACTGGCATTTTACCAGCGAAAATGTGATGACTTGGTTTGCATTCTATTAAAGTTACTCAAGCTAGCTGTTTTTTATTCATATCTTCCTCGTTCAGAAAATGCAACATTGTTTACTTTCGGTCAAAGCTATTCAAGAAACCTAACATCTTTAACATAAAAAAATCCTATTAGCCCGGTTGAGACAAGGTAATATTCATCTTCTATATTCACTGTGTTGTATACAATTACAGGTTGTCTCGTCAATCACCACTCCCCATTTGAGGAGACCAATGAAATTATCGTTATTGGTTTAGTATCATTAATAACACGTGCTATCTCTCGGTATAAATACGCGTTTGTGTCAAATTCACCAAGGACCACTCTGCTAACAAACACATCCTGAGTGTACCGATTCTCTCATCATGAAACTGATGGCGTCTGAAACCAAACCAGAGGTAACTACAATCAGTCTGCAGTCAACACCGGATCCTAAGGTATGTTTTGGAAATTTGTTTTATGCTCCTTAGTACTGTACAACGTTTGTGATTTAAGCAACTCAGCATGGATGAGTTAAGTTCAAGTCTTTCAATTTTAAAAATTAGTGTTTATATATTTTGGTTTCTTAGTTTCCTCGAAACTAACTGTATATTATCCTACATTTGCCACATATGCAGCTACGTTAACAGTACCAATGTTTCTTTCTGCGAAGTGTGAAAATTCGTAGACAATATGGCTTGAGGATAAACATTTGAAATGTGACATTATGAGTTCGTCATCATATCACTGCATTTTTTTTTTTCTTCGACCATTTTTGTTGTTGTATGGAAACTGAAACTACTGCTCTACGGTTATTTACAATAACTAGAACAATTTGGGGTTATTTCAAACATTTCTCCGATTATATTCAGAAATGTTTAATTTCGCTTTATATATTGCTTCTCATCATGTATCATTTCAAGAGACCAGAAGAGATGAAAGAAAAGAGGAAGAGGATTAGAATTATAGCAATATCTGTTTTAGTCCTCGTTGTCATCTTAGCAGCTGCGATCATCACAGCTGTATATGTAGTAGGAAAGCAGGCAGAGAACAACATCAAGGTATAACAAATATTATACTCGAAATTATGTTAGTAGTACTCCTCTTGGTATATATATATATATATATATATATATATATATATATATATATATATATATATATATATATACACAGACGGACAGACAGACTGACAGACAGAGACGGGGAGACAAACAGAAACAGACACATACAGACAGGAGAAAAACAGAGATATGGAGATATGTTCCTTAGTGGATATAGTAAAATATTTTCTCGAGTGAAGTTAAAGTTTTGAATTTTCATGAAGAAAAAAATCCATGACTGAGAGTAACAAATATTTCCACTTCACGAATTGAATAACTGCTTAAATATGTGGCCTAGTGGTTAGAGCGCCCGCCTTGGATGCGGAGGTCGTGGGTTCAATCCCCGGCCGAGTCATACAAAAGACCTATACAAACGGTACCAACAGCTGCCCCGCTTGGCGTTCAGCATTAATATGTTAGTGGTATCACTGGTCTGCCTGGCTTCAGGATAATGTAACTGGGTTGGATAATATGCCACACATCTGCCGTACGATGCCCCAGTGCTAGACATGACGATAAACTGCAACACTGCAGACATCTTACCGATATGACTGAAATGATTTTGCAAGTTGAAAATTCATATCGCGCACACAGACGTAGACTTTCTTTTTACTGTTTATTTGTATGTCCATATAATTCATTTGATTTCTTGTGCCAGTGCGATGAATGGCCGCATTACTGAATCTATTAAAATAAGCTCCCTAATTTTACGTCTTACAAACAACTTGTACATTTTTTATAATTCTTATGGTCTCTTTGTCTCTTTTGTCCAATTAATCATTTACTCACACAAAAATGTAAATAGATATTCTTTATGACGTTCTGTGCGCTGATTTGAACAGCGAACACTATTATGATTGGAGTATTATAAAAATATAAAAGATTTGTCATATGTATCCGACATCCGAACGTAAATAGTTGGAGGAGACGATGTTAGCGATTTTAAGTTTTTGTTGTAAAGATTTTGCTCCGTTGTTTGTTTAGTTTTGTATTCGAACTTGATTTTCGTTTGGTCTTGGCACGTTAGCAGACCAGTTAGTTAGCAGAGCCGTATTAACATTTTGATTGCTAATAATGTCAGTATGCACTCAACCTTCGTCAATGCGGGATTTTTAGAATTGATCTCAGACAGTGTTACTAATGTGACGATAGTTAAAATCTCTCTTAAAAATGATATTACTACACTTAATCAAGCTTTATTCTCATAAATGTATACTGTTCATCATATAATGTAACGTCACATACACCGAATATTGAATAGCAGCGGTTCAAATAGTTTCAGTCACTGACAATTTTCATGAGTGATGTAGAACAGTAATTATAATTCTCTAATTAGTGATGTATATAATTATAGCCGCGAACAATATTAAGTGTGTTTTAACTTTAACAACTATTTCTTGACTATGAATATTGATAAATAAATTATTGGAATATGTCACTGGACTATTGCATTCCTTAGCCAAATATTCTGCTTCTTCAAGTTTTGCATACGTTTCAAATATGCTGTGCTTTTTTCATTTTAAATGCCTTTTATAACAGCCATAGCTTTAATCAAAACTTCCAATACAGCAAAGAATTCATAAATTTGCGAATGATTAAACTTTCATTTTGTATGCGAGCATGCCTGCCTTCTTGTTTAGGAGAGCATATGTTTCTTTAAGGGAAATTTATTTTGGTCATAAAGGTTTCTCAGTAAAGCCAATACAAAGTTATCATTGTAGATGCCATTGATAATTAAAGCTAATTAACCACCACTGTAAACTCTGCAATCATATCACCAAATTTAATGTATTAAGCCTTGTAATGTTTGTTTGTAGACAGCCTGGCTTACTTATAAGGAGGAATCCGGAGAGGCTGGAACACAGAAGGTGACTGTCACCTCGAGAGAGGAGAAATTTGAAGTTACAGGAACCGGCATAGCCGTGTTTGATTTCGACAAGGTATTTACAGTACTATGATCTTTTCTGAAACTACAGCAAAGAATGAAA
Organism: Sinohyriopsis cumingii; assembly: GCA_028554795.2. Classification (NCBI taxonomy): domain Eukaryota; kingdom Metazoa; phylum Mollusca; class Bivalvia; order Unionida; family Unionidae; genus Sinohyriopsis; species Sinohyriopsis cumingii. The sequence continues at coordinate 193,613 of JAPYKE020000092.1, forward strand.
TACTTGGAAACATTGACACGCGTTCTCCATTTTACTGTTATTTAAGTATAAATATGTCAGTGCCGATTCACTGAACCATCCAGATCTCTATATATTTAGCAGGTTTAATCTACGACGATCGCAGAGCGGGTTGTGTCCTTGTCGCAAAATGGAAACAATGCGTACAATATGAACACAAACAAAAACAAAATGTTCAGGAAAGAATGTAAGACATGAACTTTTGCAACAGTCAACAAAAATGTTATTTCCCTAGGATAGAAAGCAACTATTTGAAAAAACTTAAATTATTTAAATATAACCCAAATTGTCCTAAACGTTACTTTACAAATTAAAAAATAAGGAAACAGTGATTTCTAGTGGTGCTCAGAATAAAATACAATCTTGAATGTACCACTGTACCAGTAGCCGTGAATATTTCAATGTGTTAATAGTCTTGATATATCACAGTGCTATAATCCTAAATGTCCTTGGATGAATTCACAATAACACTAAAATAGTTATTTACTCCGAAAATATTATTTTGTACTGTGCAATTTCAGTGATAAAATTATGTAAATAAATCTTCTCAAACCTTACCTGAGCCACAACTTAAACTGACCTCAGTAAGAATGATATTTAAATATGGAATGAGTAATTCTGAAGTAAGTAACATTTATATAAAAAGCTACGACACAATAATATAACCAGGATGTGAGTCATTGTCCCATCGAATTCGTAAACAACGTGTTTCTAAAACATACTTAATTCCTTTAAAAGAGACCTAGACCTTGAGTGAAATATTTGTATACATATTCGCTTCCATGTAAGAATGATCTTAAGTTAGAATCTAAAATCATAAAGAAGAATTGAAAGAAATATCTACGCAATATTTTCTTTATAATACAAATAACATTAAGCAGGTAAGCCCAGCTTTTATCCTCACTTGTTGATAAAGGTCAGAAAAACATTGCAAATTAAATATGAATAACAATATTTTACCGTCAATTTGAGGCATACTTAAATAATTGTTAATCTGTCCTACTGAAGTCAAAAATAGAAAGTCCAAAGCCTATAGGATTATAAATATCTTTTAACATTGTACATGGGTAAGGGGGAAGGGAGACGGATAATTAATGGTAAATATTGTATTAAAAAGGATATATTTAAAGAAAGGTAACGTTAGTGGAAGTGTACAAAATTTTTATTATTGCATGCAATCAAAGGTTTCATGAACATACCCTTATAATTTGATTGCCTCGCATAGTAATTTCTTTGAGATTCACAGTGAAAGTGTTTGCAAAAATAAGTACTGATTAATGTTATAATTCATTTCAATTTAAATATATATGTAATACTATAAACAATGTAACAATGTATTTCTTTCTTAATCGCGCATATAATATTCATTTGCATCGAGCACGTAAATCATTTATTTGTAACAATATATATATATATATATATATATATATATATATATATATATATATATATATATATATATATATATGCGTATATATGTGAAACTAGGCAAGGATTATATAGTTTGTTTAGGCCGTGTTGCGCTGTTACTGAGCAACTTTGCAACAACTGAATAGTGTTTCATGCTCAAGGTTTAGAAATTGAAAGTGTACGACACAAATAATATATTTTGTCTGAATGTTTGGAATACAGTTTAAATGGTTGCATGTTTTCATTTTCAAAAATGAAACCGTCGTCCTCTGTTAATTCGTCACATGCTCGTCATTATTATCATCATTTTCTTCCTCTTTAATTTCGTACTACACTTCTTTAAGTTTTTTTTTGTAAATTACATTTGGCTAGCTTATGTTATTCCATATTGCAGAGTTTGCTTGTATACAGATTTGAACAGATGACCAACCCAACCTGCTACTTGACAGCCTTCAATATTTCTAAGTTATTTTCTCCAGAACAATTGAGAGATATAATTGGAGACAAAGCGGTGAGTTTCATTATGCTGTAGGTTTATTGTGTTATACATTTTACATATGTTTGCTCATGTGCTTGCACTTTTTTCCAAATAGCCAGCCCAATCGGAAACGGTCGGTCTGGTCCACTGTCCACACCATAAGATAAAACAGCATTCTTTGCATACTTACCAAAACGAACATGATATTGCTCTGCCCAATCTAAGGAACTGATTATAATTTCTTATTCTTACAAGAATAAAAATAAATGTGTAATTGATTCAGTTCCGTAAATAATTTAACGCAACATTTAATGTCATGGTAATTTTCTATAATTGACTTGCTCTGTTATTTTATGTCATTAGTAATCTGATAGATACACCAATACAAATGCAGAAACGCCCTCAGCATTACTTTCCAGAGAAGGGAGGGAGCAAACCTATACTGGTCAGCTCGTTTAGTTTTATGGATGTAGGCCAAAACATGTTTAGATGTGAAATACGGGGAAGGAGGGTAAGACGTTATGTATTTTATCACAGGTCGATGTTCAAAATTATACGTCGGTAGTGCGTTTAATTTAAGATTGGCTATGTAAGCTGGAAGCTAGTTGACTAACCGTGTCAAACACCGTGAACGAAAACAAAAATACCATATGATCATTATAATGGAATTGGTATTTTTTCTTTTTTACTGCATTCTTGGGGTAAAAATGTCATTTTCTATGGCAAGAAACCTGGTGGGTGGTGAATATTTTGTTAATCCTCATCTGACAATCATCGTTTCAGCTAGTTGCCGATTTCTTGCAATCAATCACATCACAGTGAGAGCTAGCCTTCTCTGTGACAGTCGGATTCAGACTGAGGGGTGAGGTGGGTGGTATGAGACCGTTCCTTCAAAATAGGAATTGGCGTTAACAGATTATATTATGTATGTTGTTATTTCAACATAAAAGGGCATTTGTCAGCACTCGCGAAAACAACACGCTGAACACGACCAAATATTTACAATTATTATTTACTAACTGGAATATCACATTATATGTAAGAAATACAGGCTAATATCTACATGTGTCTGTATGTTTGTCTGTTTTATCAATATATTTACTTGCTTACCTACCTAAATACGATCCTGTCTGAATGCTTCTTTTGTGTTTGTGTTCCTGCAGAAAATCGACTTATCCTCTAACCCAACAGAGAGTACTCAATACACGAGTACAGACATTGTCATCGCGAACAAGGACTTCCTATCACCGATGTCAAAAGAGATGTGTAAGGATACGAGCCTGTCCTGGATGGTGCCCAAGCAAGGTGAATATATATATATATATATATATATATATATATATATATATATATATATATATATATATATATAACGTTTTATAGGGTGCTTTGTGATATTCTGTCTCTTCGTCTATTATTCCGTCTGTCCGTAACTGAATCACGTTGTGGAAGTTCCCATTGTTTTGTGATTATATATTATTTAATGATTAAACATAGTCTTCGTTGTGAAGATATTTGTCAACCTGAATATTAAGCCAATTTCTAGGAGCAAATATATGACAATTTTTTTTATACATTTTGATTTTGATAGGTGTTTCTTCTGTATTATTTAAATGTGAGATTATATGTTTCTCTCTATGTCTCTGCTATTGGCGGAGTTTTTTTGTTATGGACGTTTTCTAATTACCTTATAAACGGAAAGACTTTATACGCTCCCAACATGCCTCAATTGTAGGAGGACAACATTTTCTCACTGTTAACAGAACTGCATAACATCATTTCTTTTGCCAATATATATGTTGGACAAATCAATTAAATGTGAACTGCAAACGTATACCTATCTTTGGTCTTGTATTAGCACCATAGTGATCATTATATAACATCAGCTGAAGATATACGAGCTTCTTTGTTACAATACTTACTCTTGAAAAGCCTACATATGCCATGTGACAATCATTGTCTTTCTTCCAGACTGTGTCGGCGAGAAGGCACTTACACGAGAAAAGAGGGGTACTATTATTATCATAATAATTATTACAAGATGATGTGCCCGACAATTGAACAGTATCACCTAGATAGCTATTGGTATAACTGTAGCGTAATATTCATCACACTGTACGATATATTCACGCATATAAAGTGTTTTGCTTATAGTAACTCCATGTTATGTTCCACTGAGAAAAAAACTAATATAAATCTGCTTCCCTGATGCATTTTCGAGAAAACATATGACAACTTGAATGTTTGTTATAGACTCTATGTCTCTATGTTCTCTATGAACTCATAAAACAAATTGCGAAGTTTCACAATTTAGCGCAAGGTTTATCAATTTCAATTATGTATTGTTATGCTTATAGAACATTTAATGTTATCCTTTCTCAAAAACAAAGTTCAGAGAGGTTTCATGAACAATTATTAATATTATTAAAATTCCAAAGCAAATTTGTAATATTCGTCAGTTCTACCCGGTAGAAATAAATGTATTCTAATAGCACATTTGTCATAGAAAAAAGATGTTATCATAAACTATTCTATGTTGAAATTATTGTATTTCACTGTTTCTAATGGTATTTTATACATTATTACAGATATGTCTTCATATTAAACAATGTGTTGCAATACTGTCTTGAGTTTGGTTTTAAGAGGGTATTTAACCATGATATAGCCTTCATCTATACACAGCCATTTTGTAGCTTGTGTTTCTTGATGTTAGTTAATATGTAAGAAATAAAATTGTAGTGTATAAATACGCTTGCATTCAAATCTATTTAAAACACGAAAGGCAATAATATGATTCCATTTTCAATATATTGAACGAAGAATATATATCAACGAGCACACGTCCACATAAGTTTCTGGTGTTTTCTGTCGTATGGAGACTTGGTACAAACATTATGACAACATCGACAAGTTTATGCGGTAATGTTTAATGTTTAACTTCACACATAAACCCCGGCCAAGTCATACCAAAGACTTACACAAATGGTACTAACAGCTGCCTCGCTAGGCGCTCAGCATTAAGAGGTTAGTGTTAGTGTTAGGAATGGTAGTCCTGGTTTCAGGATAATGTGACTGGGTGGGACATCATGCTACGTGTCTGCAACACGATGCCCCAGTGCTAGACATCGCTATAAGACTGCAACAGTGCAGACATCGTAGAGAAATAACTGAAACATTCTTAAAGCTACGTTAAAAATCCTAACCACACACTCACACACATTAAGTGTTACCAATAATGTTAACTTAACCTTGATTCGGTAAAGTCAAACACAACATTCGTACAATATTTTACAGAAACAAGTGTATAGAAAAATATTTGTTTCTAAAGAGAGAATTTTTAATATTACTAGCGAGTAACGACTGAGCGGAGTTAAAGATTCATTCTCATTATTAAAACACGGGTAAACCCTAGTAGTGTTCAAAGCTTGATGGACATTGTTGTGTCATTTTAGATGTCCATCACGTCAGGGATAGGTTTGCATCGTAATCTTCTTCTCATCTCATGCTATGAGAAGGGATTACTCATAAGTCAAGAAATGTCTTTGCCCATGGTAAGAGAGAGATAAAAAATGACTTCATGCTCTATAACAAGGGTGTCACAAATAACCGTGTGGATACGGCTACATCTTGGGGACTGAAGTACGGAATCGCTGAAAGGAAAAGACAGAACTGTTCTGACTAAGGAACGAACTTTTTACTGATATATATAATGCTACATTCCAAAGATACATTTATAAAGCCTTTATATTAAGAATAAAGAAATACATATAAACTTACACTTCCACGTCGAGCCTACACACTTCATTTGTATAATTTCTGCCGTTTAGAATGTAATACAGATTGTTAAATCTCGATTAACATAATGATATCCAATCAGTATAAAATTCAATAGTTGCGATTAACGCAACAATCATTTTGAAGAAATGTATTGTACTAAATTTAAAATAGAATATTTATTGGAATAGGTTACTCAACATTACTCAATATTACTTAAAGAATTTTTTATTTCCAAATTAAAATGGTAGCGAATTAATTTTTTTCAAAAATGCATACCACAATAAAGATTAAACATTCCATTATATTATAATAGAAAATATAAGGAACTCACAGAAAAGTTGGAATAATATGAATTTTGCAGTTAAAGTCTCAAATATTAAAAGGTGTCCTTTCTTTAAAGAAGTTTTCGAACACAGACGATTCTTACCTGTAAGGAAAAGACAGAGCTGTTGTGACTCTGGAACGAACTAACCATTCGTAAGCCAACTTCACTATTTATACAGTTTTTAGTTTCGCTCAGTCCAGTCAGAACAAGACTCTTGACCTTTCCCAGGGACATCGTGTGAATCATCTGCGTAACGCATCCATTATTGATATAATAATTTGTCTGTTCTGCAGCTTCTCCCAAACTCTAAATTGCTGACATTTAGATGCGAGCGAAATGTAATTTATGCTGACAATTGTTGACATTTAGATACGAGTGAA